>OZ035955.1:23425940-23747224 GCA_964034955.1 Orchesella flavescens
AGCGAACGAGTGAGAGTTCACTGTTTTTTACTGTGACTGTCAACCTATTGAGAAAATATACGTACGAATTAACTTCGTGTTAATTAAGTTGGAGTTGTCCATGAGGGACTTTGTTTCGAGCTTTGATTGATAAGCATTGATAAATTAAAAACAATTAAATATATTGTGGTGAATAAAAGTTGAGAACGGGAGTTTACGTTATAAAAATATAATTTCAACTGTGTTTTATCCATCATTTATTTCCAAGCCTTTCATTTAATTTAAGTGGGATCCATTTTCCGGTTAGTTAATTGGTAATCCCAACATTTTGGTGACCCCGACGTGATAGTTAGTAGTGATTGTGCTTGGATAGTCAAGATGGAGGTGTTGAAAAGAGCAAGAAGACCAGTTAAAAGGGAGTTCGAGAACTACCTCAACGAGCTGGGAATTTTGTTGAATGCAGATCCTATGGATAAAGATCAAATAAACGTCAAATTTAAATTATTTTTTGATGTTTTCGAATGTTTAAAATCCCATAATTCTGCTATTATAGAACAGATGACGGTTGATGACATTGATGTGGATGATGAGAACAAGGAGTTGGATGAGGTGAGAGATATCAACTTCCGAGGAGAGTCCATGTGTCAGCTGGCTGGAAAGCGAATGGCTTCCCATCCACAGCAAAACGCTGAAAGCGTCATCGGGGCCAATGCCAGTTTTGAAACGAGCAGAGTTCGAAACTTCAAGCTTCCAGCAGTGCAGCTAAAAAGTTTCAGCGGCGAAATAAAAGATTGGCTGGGATTCTGGGCACAATTCCAGAAAATCCATGAGGACCCACAGATGACGGGAAGTGAGAAATACTTCTATTTGCTGCAGTACGTTGAACCGAAAACTGATGCTTACGAGATCGTATCTGGGTATCCTGCTTCTAATGAAAACTACGAGGTCGTCATTGAAGCCTTAAAGAAACAGTATGGGAATGAAGACATGCTATTGCAAGTTTACATCAGAGAAATTTTGAGCTTAGTTATCTCCAATGTCAATTCGAAGGAGAAACTACCCATGAAGAACCTTTTTCTGAAGCTAGACTCTCACTTACGAGCACTGAAGACGTTGAAGTTAGAAAAAGCTGACCCGGCGACTTGGCTTTTCCCATTGGTGGAGTCTTGTCTACCAGAAGCGATACTGTACAATTGGCAGAGAAGCCCAGAGTCATCCTACGACGGCAAAAATGACAACCCTCCAAAAACAAGACTTGACCTCTTGATGGCCTTTGTTGAGCGTGAGGTGGAGATACGTCAGAGAATCAATCTCACAAAAAGTTTTGCAAGCCAACAAAGGGGAGATACGACCGAAAGAAAGTCGACGACCAATGAGAAGAGACCAGAGAAAAGAACTCCTGTACCAACGCTGTCGTCATTTCACAATAGTGAAAGAAAAGTGTGTTGCTTCTGTGATAAAAATAACCACGAATCTGCTAAGTGTTATTATGTCAAGACGATGTCATTCGAAGAACGAATCAAGGTCCTGAAAGATAAGGGGCTCTGTTTCCGTTGTACGGGGAAGCATTTAGGAGCTACGTGTACGAGTAATCTGCAGTGTGAATTATGTAGGGGACGACATTTGACGGTGCTTTGTAGAGGAAGCAATAGACAAGATGTAAGGAGATCAACTGGTGAAGCGAAGAGAGACACGAGATTCCATTAAGGCCCCTCAAATAAACGAAGATATTCGATTAATGAAGTTGGGGATGTAGGTGGATCAATTGTGAAAACCCCCAAGATTGATGGAGACCGACAAAACGTGAAGAACACGACGTCAAGTTCTAATGTTGAATGTATAAGCGAGGTTGCTCTCCAGACTTTACTAGTACGTGTGAATTGTGGGAATGAGAAGCGAGTAGTTCGTGCCTTTATAGACAGTGGATCACAACGTAGTTACATCCTAAAATCTACAGCGGAAGCCTTCAGCCTGAAGCCAGTTGGAGTTGAACAAGTGGTCCATTCACTCTTTGGTGAACAGAAAACTACAGCAGTAACTCATAACAAGTATGAGATTGACATAGCCTCATTACAAGGGGATTTTGAGAAAAGATTTGAAGTCCGTGACAGTCAGAAGATTTGTGGAGCCATGCCAAGAGTTTCTAAAAACTACCCAGATATTTTGAGGGAGTTAAAAGCGAAAAACGTGAGATTGACTGATGTTGACGAAGATAAGATGAGAGTAGAGCTGTTAATTGGGGAAGATGTATATGCAAAGATATTGACTGGCAAGATTGAAAAGCTGAGATGTGGGGCCGTTGCTGTTCACACCGAACTTGGGTGGACTTTAATGGGGAATGTATCAACAAGTGAAAGAGAGAGCGTTGCGAGTTTATGCATCAACATGTCAGTTCAAGATTCCAACATCACAAAGCTATGGGAGTTGGACGTCATTGGGATTGAAGATCCTAAAAACGAGAAAACTGAAAAACAAAGACTGGAGCTGGAGATCCAGAAGTTTAATGAAAATATAACACGAGAAGAAGACGGTCGTTACGTGGTGAAGTTGCCTTGGAAGAATAATTTGCCCTTCCTTCCAACTAATCGTCCTGTGGCGTACAAACGATTGCAATCAGCAAGCAAGAAGATTAATGATGCGGGACTGTTTACGGCGTATAATTCAATATTTCTTGGGAGAACGAGGGATTTATAGAACGTGTTTCATTGGAGTGTGATGCAGAAGTAATCCACTACCTTCCACATCGACCTGTCATTAAGGATAGTATGACTACACCAGTGAGACCAGTATTTGATGCCTCGTGCTGTGTTGGAAAGTCACCCTCCTTGAATGACTGTCTATTCACAGGCGAGAATAACGTAAAAGCTATTCCCGACTTACTCCTACGATTCCGTGAGAAAGTGATCGCCTTCGTATCCGACATTCGTAAGGCGTTTCAAATGATTGGCATTGACATCACTGAACGAGACGCTATGAGGTTCCTTTGGTGGAGCAACGAGAATATGAATGAAATAGTGGAGTTTAGGCATGCTCGAGTCATGTTTGGGGCAACGTGTAGTCCTTTTATTTTGGGAGCTGTGTTATACCATCATCTTACCCATCTACCATCAGAGAAACGAGACGTTGGAGCCAAGCTGTTATCTTCGCTATATGTGGATAACTGTGTGAGCTCAGAAAATACGGTGGAAGAGTATTTAACTTTTCGAAGAGAATCAACAGAGCTATTGAAGAGTGCAAAGATGGACTTACGTTTGTGGATGTCAAGAAGATGAAAGCACCCACGTCCTATCAGTATTGGGATTGCAGTGGGACCGTAAGAGAGACGAGTTTTTTGTGGAAGTGAAAAAAGTCACTGTGCCAGCAAAGATATCTAAACGCTCCGTATTATCAGCAGTACAGAAAATATACGATCCAATCGGATTCACGACGCCTGCAGTTTTGCCAATGAAGCTATTATTGCAACGAGTGTGGATTCAAAAATTAAGGTGGGATGACGAACTACCTGACGATGAGAAACATACCTTTTTGAGATGGTGTGACGAGATTCAGGATCTGGGAAAAATACGAGTACCACGATTGTCAACGGCGGGAGTGACTGACCGTAGTAAATGGTCACTTCACACCTTTACAGATGCGAGTGGAGGCGCTTATTCTGCTGCTGTTTTCTTACGTGTTGAAACTGAGACTAATGTTGAAGTGAACCTGTTGGCAGCAAAGTCTAGAGTGGCCCCCATCAAATCCCTCACGATTCCGAAGTTGGAGCTAATGGGATGCTTGATTGGGAAACGGTTAGCTGAGTCTGTGAAGAATGCACTCCAGCTGCAAAATGTGAACGAGTATTTTTGGTGTGATTCCACGACAGCATTAGCGTGGATACGAAGAGACCCTGAGTTATGGGGGACGTTCGTTGCCAATCGAACTAAAGAGATACGTGAGGGGGTAGCTGCGGAGAAGTGGAGACATGTTCCGGGAACGATGAATCCTGCCGATCTTCCATCCCGAGGTTGTCTTCCCTCTAAATTATTATTATCAAAGTGGTGGACGGGACCTGTATGGTTATACGAGCACGAAGAAAAATGGCCCGCGACGAATGAAGTATTAGACGAAAATGAAATCTTGAAGGAGCAGAGAAAGTCAGCAACCGTGACGTTGGATCTGACTAATCTTTCTGTTTTTGAGTACGTGAAAATTAAACATCCGTTTTCAAAGCAAATTAGGATTCTGGGATTGGTCCGACGGTTCCTACACAACAAATTTGTTAGGAATATTGAGAAGAGAATGAGAGGAGGTTTGACCAAGGGAGAGTTGAGCCGAGCTGAGTTCATTTTGATCCGTGACCTCCAGCGTGAGAATTTTCCCAAGGAGGAAAGAAATAAACTGAGTGGTCTTCAAGTAACCGAGGACGATTGGGGAGTACTTAGAATAACAACCAGATTGACATACCGTGATGATTCATTCAACTTTAAGAGTCCCATGCTGCTTCCAAGAAAGGGAGAGATAGTGGAGCAGATAATACGAGAAATGCACGAAAACTATTGCCACGCTGGCGTAGGATTCCTGGTGACTAAACGGAGAGAAAAGTATTGGGTGCTGAAGGCACGTCATACCGTGAAGAGAGTTATCTCAAAGTGCCAACGATGTCGGAGATACTCAGCGAAGCCGGTGATCCCGGAAGCTGCTCCACTTCCGTTGGACCGAGTCAAGGACGCAGAAGTTTTTGAAGTTGTTGGAGTGGATCTTGCTGGACCACTTATTCTGAAAAATGCGAAGAAGGTGTGGATAGTGATCTTCACCTGTGCTGTTTATCGCGCCGTCCACTTTGAGCTTGTGAATACGATCAGCACGAAGGCTTTCATCAATGCAGACCGACGCAGCTGGCAGCCAGAGTATTCATCTCAAACCATAGGCACGGTCCCCGGCTAGTGCATTGGCAAAGCGCGAATTACCAGCGTTTGAAATTTTATCATTGTTTGTTTTGGTAAAATTTCAAACGTTGGTAATTCGCGCTTTGCCAATGCACTAGCCGGGGACCGTGCCTATGGTTTGAGATGAATACTCTGGCTGCCAGCTGCGTCGGTCTGCATCAATGCATTGGGAAAGTTTGTTGAGATATTTAGACGTCCGTCCGTTATCTATTCGGATAACGGAACGAACTTTCGTGGAGCCGACAATCTTTTCAAGAGGATAGATTGGGACACAATTAAAAACGAAGAGAACACTTCCAAAATAATGTGGAAGTTTAACCCTCCGACATCAAGTTGGTGGGGAGGCTGGTGGGAAAGATTAATCCGATCAGCGAAGGACTTATTACGAAGAACGGTTGGGAAAAGGAGCCTTAAATTGTGTGAGTTGACGAGCGTGTTGAAAACTGTGGCAGAGGTCATGAACGGAAGACCGCTGACGTACGTGAGTGAGGATCCTTTGGATCTTGAGCCATTGACTCCTGCGCTGTTCATACACCCATTTGGAAGCATCAACTTCCCTGAGAGTGGAGCAAGTGAGCCCGAGAAATTAAGAATTCGTTACAATTATGTAACTACGTTAAAGAAAGAATTGAGGGAACGGTTCCGGAGAGAATATCTTTCCATGCTGGTGAATCGACGTCCGAAAAAGACGACACGAGGACTGAAAGTCGGAGAGCTTGTATTAGTCGGATTTGATAATCTAAAACGCATCGAGTGGCCCTTAGGACGAGTAGTGGAACTAGTTCATGGGACGGACGGATTCATTCGAGTCGTTCGCATACGAACACAACGAGGCGAGATAACGAGATCAGTGCAACGGATATTTCCTCTGGAAATGGATACCGAGCCTGAGACTGAACGCGTAATACGTGAAAAGGAGTTACGGACACGGAAGGTTAAGATACCTTTAAGGCAGGGAGGGTTTTAAACCTTTATTGTTCAATTAAGAACACTTGTGGAAGGTTTTAAACCTTTATTGTTCAATTAAGAACACTTGTGGAAGGTTTTTAAACCTTTATTGTTCAATTAAGAACACTTGTGGAAGGTTTTAAACCTTTATTGTTCAATTAAGAACACTTGTGGATGGTTTTAAACCTTAATTGTTCAATTAAGAACTTTTGCGGCACGGAAGGTTTTTAAACCTTTATTGTTCAATTAAGAACACTTGTGGAAGGTTTTAAACCTTTATTGTTCAATTAAGAACACTTGTGGAAGGTTTTTAAACCTTTATTGTTCAATTAAGAACACTTGTGGAGGGTTTTAAACCTTTATTGTTCAATGAAGAACTTTTACGTCACGGAGGCTAGAAACCTCTACGGGACAATTGAGAACACTTACGACACGGAAGGTTAATACACCTTTATGATATAATTAAGAACACGAACATTTACGGTGGCCAAATGGGACTCCCTTAGTTTTTATTAGTTGGCGGTTGTATGTGCGTTTTTACCCTCCATTTTTATTTCGGGTTAGTCGGAGGGGTTTTCCCACATACCCACATAGACGAGAATTAAATTAAACAACTCCCGTTATTTAATTGGCGGGAGTGATGTTAGAAATACGAGATGTGTGGACTTTGTTCAAAACGAAGTCATAGAAAATAAGGAAGGGCTCGTAGAGTCAAAAGTATTGAGCGAGGCGTGTTTGCATTCTTGCAATGCGTGATAAGAAAAAAGAGATGAGAACGATAGAAGTTGAGAGTTCAGTACTGTACGAGCGAACGAGTGAGAGTTCACTGTTTTTTACTGTGACTGTCAACCTATTGAGAAAATATACGTACGAATTAACTTCGTGTTAATTAAGTTGGAGTTGTCCATGAGGGACTTTGTTTCGAGCTTTGATTGATAAGCATTGATAAATTAAAAACAATTAAATATATTGTGGTGAATAAAAGTTGAGAACGGGAGTTTACGTTATAAAAATATAATTTCAACTGTGTTTTATCCATCATTTATTTCCAAGCCTTTCATTTAATTTAAGTGGGATCCATTTTCCGGTTAGTTAATTGGTAATCCCAACAATTTCTGTCATTGCATCTTCTTTTGGTGGACTGATCAACAAGCTGGTGATTGAGCCAGAGTAGTAATTAACTAAAATTATGCATACAAGCATCCACAGCACAAATATCATTGACTTTTTCATTCCACTGCAACTTTGGCCTATGGAAATAAGGGCTGAAGAAACAGCTTGTAAAATTATCAAAATGTTTACTTGAAAATTCAATAAAGTTTTATTTCCATAAATGACCGCAGTTATGAACACAGTGGATGTTAGCAAAGCTACCCAAATGTAAACGTCAAAGACGCTAATGAGAATTCCAATATTCCAGGGTTTTTCTAGCTTTATATTTGGTAGATCACAGTATGCAAAATTGAATCCCAGAAAAAGAAGTCGTGACACTGCCACGGACTCTTTTCCGTCTGGTGAGTATCTACGCATTCTCCAAAACGTTGATAATGATATTCCTTCAGCGTCATAGAGTTGAATTGCCGGATTAATCAGAGGATATTTTCCTAATGACATGCCAGCGTTTTTGGCATCAGGTTTGGCGAGAAGTGTGGCGTTTAGAGAATCCGCTATTATTTTACTCGAAACAAACATTGGAGCATACACCAATGGATTCGTGTGGTAGTCTCTCATTCTAGAAAACTTTTGGAATACCCATTTTAATACATATTGTTCTGTCCCATAGAAATCAAAAATAATTATTTTATGATTGAAATTCCATTCGATGTTGAAAGTGTCGGCTACAATATTATTCAATTGGTTGAAATCGACTTGGAATTGGCTATGAATGCAACCACTCTCCAAGTTACGAAGCCACTTCACATGAAGTAAATTAGACCCAACTTTAGTTGTATTAAATAAATTTGTGAGAATTATTCTGGAAGACTCGGGTTGAAAATCTCCTGTATATTTTAAAGAGTTTAATCCATCACTCCAAACAGTGAAACAGAAACGAGTAGAATTATTCAACAAAGTTTTAGGATAGTTTTTCCCAACATTTGACAAATTGGAGGTAGACATGCCGATAAAGAAGACAATTATGAATATGTGCATAAAAAGTTCAGAAATTCCATTACGTTTATTAAATAGTGTACAAGATAAAGTTTTATATTTACTATCCATTTTGTCCTGAAATATTATGCTTCCTTTCTCCTTCTGATGAACCAAGCAAGTAATGCATTCCGTGCTTAAAACTATTAGGGCCAATTTACAAGTTTCGATTTCGTGCAGGTAAATAAAACACCTGTAATGAAAATTGTTCATTTTTTAAAAAATAATCATGCTCATTAATTGAGGAATTATTGTTGTACAGGCAGACATTTTTTATTGTTTAGTAGCAACATTGGCAATTCAGACATAAAAGTTCACTATATCCATAACTACTTCTTATATTATGTTAGATAACATGTGTCTTCATTATTGCAGTACAGCGGAATTATTACGAAATCCAGCAAAGACTCTGACAACAATGGGAAAGAAGCAGCTAAAAGAACCTACATTAATGTAATTCATGAATGAAGAACTCCTCTTTATTTTAAACACGTGTTATTGAAAACCTAATTTAATCAAATTACAATAATCTACTTCATTTACATAGTACATTACCAAATGTATTGCTTGCCATGATTACATTTTCCAACCAAAATGTTCGAACAAGCTAAAATCTTCAGCTGAATTAATGCTTACTACTTTGTTTGTTCTATTATTCAAAATTTCAATTATGTATAACACTACACATCCTATTAAACAAATACCCCATAAAAAGAACACTGTCAAAACCTTTCCTTCCATTCTTAATGAACTAACTAGATTTACGAAATCGTATTGAATTTGTGTCGGACTTTTGACTTTGAGTCGATCTTGCACCCTCTTTGCATAGCTCATTTGACAAAATTCCGTCATCCAATAAAAATACAAACCTGTATCAAATGTTAATCGATAAATATAGAGCAATCGTTCACTTCCTGGTTTTGCAAATCCAAAGAAAACTTCACCAGAAGGAATAATTTGATTTCCAACGTAGCAATGTCGCCTCTTCAAAGGATTTGGTTGCTCTGTCACAATTACATTGTTTGCTTCGTTTATAGCTTGCATTACAAAGGGCCATAGGTAAATTATGGCAACTTTTCTTGTGTATGCAACACTCCTATAAAATGCGACTTGTTCTTTGACCACTGACTGGGTCCCCATTTTCTCAAGTAGAGTTTTAACTGGCTGGAGATCTTTCCTGACATGAAACCTAAATCAAAAGATCCGGATATTAATTTAACAATCAAAATACATTGAAAATGAAAATTTGATGTACCCCTTTTTGTTTTGAGAGTAGCTAGCAACGGTTGCCTTCATTATTCCCAAATGAACAATGTCATCAAATATGAGAGAATAATTTTTCTTCTCTACATCTGAAATTACTTTCATCGAGTCTTCTTCTGGAGGACTGATAAGAAGACTTGTAATTGATCCAGTGTAATAATTAACTACTACTAAGCATATTATGAACATCCACAACACAAATACTCCAGATTTACGTACGATGAAGGTAGAATAGGGAGCTGTGGCTATAAGGGTTGATGAAACTGAATACAAAACGGAAAAATAAGTTTGGTAATTACACAAGAGTACGCCATTTGATATTTTCGTTGATATTGTTCCGCTTATGCACAAAGTCATGATCAACAGCATAACCCAGACGTGAACGTTAAATGCGCTTACTAGAACGCTTAGATTCCACGGCTTTTCAAAAATTATATTGGGAGTCTCACAATATCCAAAATTAAAGCCTAGAGATTGCACTCTTGCAACTTGTACAGATACGTTTTTATATTTATTCCAAAATACTGGAAACGGTGCCCCACCAACATCGTAAATTTGAACTGTGGGATTTAACAAAGGATATAAGTCCAATGACATGTTCGACATTTCAGCAGCAGATTTGGATAGGAGGGTAGCATTCACAGCGTCAGAAATTATTTTGCATGTCATATGTATTGGTCCATACAAATACGGGTCATTGTGATAGTTCCTCATTTTTGAAAACTTTGCGAATGTGTAATCCAAATACGATTGAGGGGTTGAGTAGAAATCGAATAACACATATTTGGGTTCAAAATTTTTAGTTTTATTCCACTTGCTTGCCGAATATTCGGAGGAAAGCAAATCTAAACGCAAAAATTTACTCATGTTTGAAACACTATCACAAGCGCTATAAGATGCAAACGTCCATTTCAAGTCTGGCAAGTTAGGAATTTGATGATACAAAGTTTTAAAGGGTACTATGATATTTTTTGACGAACGACAACTATCGATAGTTTTGTCATACCAGATTGTGAAACAAAATTGAGTACTGGTGTTGGAGTTAATTATCAAAGAGTAATATTCTGTACGAATTCCGTTACAATTTTGATTAGATTCAGGGACCAATAATGCAAATATTCCCATAACCTGTAATATTTTAAAATTTCTATTTCCAAAAAATCGAAAAATATCGTCAAAGCAGGGCATTTTAAGTCGTGTTCTTGTGATTGCTGGATATAAGCTATAAGGACAAGTTGTGAACGACGGTATTTTTATATTTATTAATCTTCACACATTTTATGCAGGATCACCAAATGCATTACAGAATTGTTGGTATTTGACAAGTAAAATTTGGGATGTGTAATCTTTTGAATGTGTGATTATTCAATTACAAATATGCTTCTCTTGCGATTTTCCATCCGGTTTGGATGGACAATGCGAGTTGGACAAAACGGAAAAGGTGGTAAAAACCGGACTGCATCACATTTTTACGTGCCATTTTAGCCAAATTTGAATCCCAATAGTCTACATATTATGTATATAAATCGTGAGACGGATATTGTACAACTGATGACTTAACACATATGTAAAAATTAGATTAAGTAGTAATCCAACGGAAAGATTAATGCATTAAATTTTCAACTATTTGTACCGTTTTAGCTTGGTATTATTGGTTAGTTACCAAAACATAGTTCTCAGTTCTCATCCAGCAGAGAGGGTTGTTTGCTTAACCTAGAAAGTAAAATCTAACCTTAAAGGTCATGAATGTCATGTTCAATAAGTTTTTGATTCATCCATTTTATTCATCCCAATTTCAGTGAAAATCCGGTTTTAGTAATTTCCGATTTATCCGGCGGTGGAAATTTTACACTGTACTGCCGCAGTTTCTTCAGTTTCGCAGAGTATTTTAAAAGAAAGCTTTTGCATTATGCATTTGGGAAGCTCATATGAAGCAATAGAATACAATAAAAATTGACATGTACTGTATTTAACTATTTTTTTCGTTTCTAAAGGCACTTACTGTCAAATGCATTGCAATGCTTTGCAATAATTTGTTTATTACAGCATTATGACTTGTCTGGACACTTTTTGCATATATTCATTGTCTAATGACAAAGGAATACATATGATGACGACAATCCTGTATAATGCTCCTGGTGACGATGCCAGGTAGAGTTATTTGAGTTAACCCGTAAATTCGACATGTGCATGTGCCTTTGTAGGCTACTGGCTTAATAAGAACCATGTAAAAATTCGATATGCGACCTTTGATCCTTTAAATTTCACACAGTAACATATATTTTATTATATGTTATGATTCTAACCTTACCGTACTATTACCATTAGGTTTGCACAAAATATATAAAATACAACTTTGTAAAATGGTGATGTTGATGTGAAGAATAGTCTACGGAGTTGCATTAGTCTTACCAAAACTCTTTGTTAAATCCTACGTCTACTTCCAAGTGATCTATTTTTAAATGGGTTGATCATTTTCGGTATAATTTAAATGTCCCATTTTCAGAATTAATGGTAGAATAGAATGGGGTTGGAGTAGACAATTCACCTATGGAGTTAACTGGGCCACTCACATTACCTTGGTTAAGTGACCGAGAGACAACAATATTTTGTGATACTCCTTAGCTTTTTCTGTTTTTCTGCTGCATATCAGAGTTTTAGAGAGACCAAACATGTTGCTATTAAAAATATGCTCCGATTTCGAGAGTGCAAGGACTTTGCCGCCGCCCTGTTGGTTCTGATGAGAGAATTCAAGGACTTTTGCCGCCGCTTGGTTGGATCATGCGCAGAGAGTGAAAGGTCTTTGGCCGTCTTCTCCAGGATCTGATGCAGAGAGTGAAAGGACATGGCTTTGGTTGTTGGATCCGATGCAGACGGTGTCATTAACAAGATTGTCATCACGAAATATAATAAAATTCGACTTAACAATTCGATGATGTCACTTGGGACGACCTAAATCCGGGTTGCGAATTTGATCAAAAAGGTAGAAAGGTAAACAGTAAACGTTTGCATTAAAACTTTTGATCGAAATCGGTCAATGTGTGATCAGGAGAGTGCTCACGGACAGACAGACAGAAAAATAGATAAACTTAGTAAAACCATTACTTCACTAAATCCAATTCAGCTGCGTAATAAAAACCGGGGGTTTGAGTTTGTAACGCATCAATAATGACAAACAGTGAAATAGAAACAAAATTGTAGGATAGTATATTCCAACCATTCAACAAATTGGGGGTAGACATACAGATAAATCAATTGAGCTTATGAAATATTCATTCAAGATGTAGATTTATATTTACCGTCATTTTGTCTTGAAATGGCCAACCTTTAAGTTTTTCTTTGTCCGTTGAACTAAGCAAGCAATGCATTCCGTGTATAAAATAATTACCAATTGAAAAGTAAACACTTTCGTGCAGCTAAATATGAAAATTTTCAATGAAAATTTTAGTCATTTTTCTTTGAAAACGGCTGAATTTATTGAGGGATTATTGTTATTAAGTTATCAGACAGAAATTCTTATTGTATAACATTTACTTACTCCAATGTGATGAAACCAATTTAAGTGTGAAGAAATTACAGTCCAGTGTAGGGGTCAGTTTCAGTGTGTGTAAATTTCGTATTTTCGTATGTGGTTGATTAAATAAATTTAATGTCGTTTAGAAAATAACGTTTCAAACAGCATAAATTTGTTAGAGGTATTAATTTTTAGTACTTTTGTTCTCCTTCTACTTAAAATTTCAATTGCATACGACATCATGCATCCTAGTAAACAAATTCCCCATAAAAAGAACACTGTCAAAACTTTTCCTTCCATTCTTAATGCACTAACTGCACTTACAAAATCGTGCTTAATCTGTGTCGGGCTAATAACTTTTAACCGACCTTGAACCCTTTTTGCATAGCTCATTTGACAAAATTCCGTCATCCAGTGTAAATAAAGACCAGTATCAAATGTTAATCGATAAATATAGAGCAATCGTTCACTTCCTGGTTTTGCAAATCCAAAGAAAACTTCACCAGAAGGAATAATTTGCTTTCCAACATAGCAACGTCGCCTCTTCAAAGGATTTGGTTGATCCATTGCAATTATATTGTTTGCTTCGTTTATTGCATGCATTACAAAGGGCCATAGATAAATCGTAGCAACGTTTTTCTTGTATGCAATACTTTTATAGAAATCCGTTTTTTCTTTGATGTAGGACTGGTTTCCAACTTTTTCGAGTAGAGTTTTAACTAGTTGGAGATCTTTCCTGATATCAAACCTAAATCAAAAGTTTCAGAAATTAAACGTATATAGAAATACATCTAAAGTACGAAAATTTTAAGTACCCATTTTTGTTTTGAGAGTAGCTAGCAACGGTTGCCTTCATTATTCCCAAATGAACAACGTCATCAAATATGAGCGAATAGTTTTTCTTCACCACGTCTGAAATTACTTTCATTGAGTCTTCTTCAGGAGGGCTGATAAGAAGACTTGTAATTGATCCGGTATAATAATTAACAACCACAATACACATAAACATCCACATTGCAAATAATCCTGACCTCCGTACGATGACTGAAGAATAAGGAGCAGTGGTAACCAGTGTCGTCAAAACGGAATATACAACGAAACAATAAGTTTGGAAATTGAATAAGAGTAAACCGTTCAATAATTTTGTAGTTATAATTCCACTTGTACAAAAAATTGCGACCAACATCATAACCCAAACGGAGAAATTGATTGTGCTCACAAGAACGCTTAGATTCCACGGCTTTTCAAAAATTATATTTCGAGATTCACAATATCCAAAATTAAAGCCTAGAGATTGCACTCTTGCAGCATGTACAGATACGTTTTTATATTTATTCCAAAATAGTGGAAACGGTGCCCCACCAACGTCGTAAATTTGAACTGTGGGATTTAACAAAGGATATAAGTCCAATGACATGTTCGACATTTCAGCAGCAGATTTGGATAGGAGGGTAGCATTCACAGCGTCAGAAATTATTTTGCATGTCATATGTATTGGTCCATACAAATACGGGTCATTGTGATAGTTCCTCATTTTTGAAAACTTTGCGAATGTGTAATCCAAATACGATTGAGGGGTTGAGTAGAAATCGAATAACACATATTTGGGTTCAAAATTTTTAGTTTTATTCCACTTGCTTGCCGAATATTCGGAGGAAAGCAAATCTAAACGCAAAAATTTACTCATGTTTGAAACACTATCACAAGCGCTATAAGATGCAAACGTCCATTTCAAGTCTGGCAAGTTAGGAATTTGATGATACAAAGTTTTAAAGGGTACTATGATATTTTTTGACGAACGACAACTATCGATAGTTTTGTCATACCAGATTGTGAAACAAAATTGAGTACTGGTGTTGGAGTTTATTATCAAAGAGTAATATTCTGTACAAATTTCCGTACAATTTTGATGAGATTCAGGGACCAATAATGCAAATATTCCCATAACCTGTAATATTTTAAAATTTCTATTTCCAAAAAATCGAAAAATGTCGTCAAGATTAGACATTTTTAGTTCCGTCCTTGTGACTATCATGACAAATTGTGGGAGACACGATTTTCTCATGTTGATTGACATTCACTCATAATATACAGAAATAAGGAACAAAGGATTGTGTAATCAAAATTTGTTAACGTGATCATCTGGTCATTCAAAATATTTTTCAACCATAAGCTCTTGCATTCTTGAAAGTTCACTCTACTAAGTAATGAAATAAAATAAAATTAGTTGCATTGTTTATTTTTTCCAATTGTTATCCCTGTCTTGGTTTAAATTCATTTGTATGTTACAGCTTTGAATTATTTGGACTTTTCTATGCATATTCATTGTTTAATAAGAATGGGTTCGGGAGTGGAATGCGTCAGCATTTATTATTATTTTACTGCAGTTTTATTTTTTTTGCTACTGGTTTTGTACATGTAGGACAATTTAAAATATTGAAGTTTTTATTCATTTCTGGTAGGGCCGTAACATGACCACCATAGTCTTGAAAGCTTTTCTTTTCATTACATTGGTACTCCAAAAGAATACGTACTCTATGACAAAGGATAGTAGGGTAGCTAGCAAACAAACTTTCCACAAAAAGAAAATTGTTAAAATTTTACCTTCCATTTGAAGTGGACCAACAATTCTCATAAAGTCGTATTTAATTCGCGTTGGGCCAGCAACTTTTACTCTATCTTGAACCCTCTTTGCATAGCTCATTTGAAAAAACTCGTTTACCCAAAATCCATATAAACCCGATTGAAACATTGCCTGAAACTTATCTCGAATTCGCTGACTTCCGGGCGGCTTAATACCAAAGTATACTTCTCCTGATTTAATAATTCTTTTGCCAATGTAGCAGTGTCGCCGTTTGGATATGATGGGTTGCTCCTTTGCAATTATTGCATTAGCCTCATTTATAGAATTTAATATCAATGGCCAATGGTACAAGATTACCGTTTTGCCATCAAAGGCGAGTGTGTAGATATATTTCGTCCGGTTAACAATTAAAGATTGAGGTTTCAGCCTGTCCAGAAGATACTTCAGGTTTCTCATATCATCTAGAATGTGTAGACTGCAAAACAATAAAGATCTTTAGTATGAATTAAATTGGAATTTTAATAGGGTATAGAATTACCACAAAGTATTTACCCTTTTTCGTTATCATTTAGATTGTAGCTTTGAACTGTCGCATTATAAATTCCCACTTGATCAGAGTCATCGAAAATTATCGAATAATTTCTGTCAACCACTTGGGAAATATCAATCATTGATTCCTCTTCAGGTGGGCTAATTAATTGGCTGGTGATAGAACCTGCGTAAGAATTTACTATAATAATGCCACTAAGCATCCACAGCCCAAACAAGGCAGATTTGTGATTTCGACTTAAACCTTCTGAAAAGCAAGGAGCAGTTGAAATAATTGCAGATACAACTGTAAAAAGAATGGTAGGCCTCTGCCTTTTTCTCGGCTCTTGATTCTGCTTCCAAAATACTTTTTTTTCTGTCTCTATGCGAATGGTAAGTGTTACGAAACATACTGTTAGTAAAAATGCTAACCAAATGTAGGAATCAAAAGCGGTTACGAGAATGCTGATATTCCATGGTTTTTCAAGTTTTACAGTGGGAATGTCACAATATCCAAAATTGAATCCTAGAGAGTCCAACTTTGCCAATTGAACAGAATCACTGCCACTTGAATTATTTTTATACCTGTCAAAAAATGATTTGACTGAAATGCCAGTGGAAGATTGTACCGCTGGATTCATTAAAGGATACTGATTTAACATAATGTTTTCTATTTCTGCAGTATTTTTAGCAAAAAGAGTCGAGTTTAGGGCATCTGCTATGATTTTGCATGTTATGAAAATTGGACCAAAGATAATTGGATTGGAATGGTAATCCCGCATTCTGGCGTAGAATGAAAATGTGTATAAAAGAACAGGTTGTGTTGTTTTGTAAAAATCAATTATTATGTATTTGCTATTGAATGTTTCTCGGGGAACTTCATTCGACTTTGCTGTGATCAAAGTCACTGTTTGAAGTAGAGTTGAAACATTGAAACAAAATTGGCATTGAGTAAATGTCCATTTTGTTAAAATGTTACTTTCAAATGTTTCATTATCACATGTTATTAAAGGGTTTGAAACGGATGATGTAGAATCAATAAAAGCCGGGCACATTACTGTCGTAGAATCACTTTCAGATAGTTTATTATCGATCCAGAGTGTCAACCATAATCTTGAACAACTTAAGTTCACTTTCACCGGATATTCCAGAAATATTGCATTGCCAAATTCTGAAATCATAACTAAAAATAATGTAGCCGTTATCAATAAAATGTTAAATGTTGCTATAACCTTCTGTTGGCAGAACATTTTGACTATTATTTTACGTTTCTGAAAGAGACAAAAATAATATATGACATTTAGAATGGCTAGGGAATGTTGAGAAAGTTTGGACAGTCAAAGAATTTTATCACCGTGCGAGCAGACTGCTAATTATATAGTATTTTCATTTTCTTACAATTTAACAAAATATAAATGAACATTTATTGCACGCATGAAATACTATAGAGAGAAAAGTATTCTGATGAAACTATCTGTCTGATAAGTTTTAAGTTAATAAAAAAAACTTTACCACAAATTATATTAACCATAAATAATTTTGTACCGTTTCTTTGCCAATTATTGGTAAAATATTTATGATTGCTGGGGTATATATTGCTTTCAGCATTGGATAATAATGCAACAATGCAATTATCCAACAAACTTAAGTGATACTTGCTGTTCATACGTTGGCCAATAACCCCCATTTAAGTAATGCGATGTTGCAAAAATTGGTTTTGGAAATTACACCAACTATTTTGGACGCTCTTTAAGTAAGTAAGTTTTTTGTTTTCGTCTTCCGCAAAACCTTCAGGAAGGAAAAATAGAAAGAGCTACAGTGTTATTTCAAACCACTGACTCATTTATATACTGCAAGTATTTTTCACTCAGATCTAAACTACCATTGAAATTGCTTTCACTTTCATGCTACTTATTATTTTTGTAAGAACTACGGCAACTTAAAAATTAATGATATAGGAAACTTAAACAACTTATATGGGAAATTAATTACATCGCATTCCCAATACGGAATTGACAATTCAATCCCAATCATTTTTAGATTAATCGCTATCTTGATTATGATAACAGTTTTAAATGCAACAAAACATGTATGCTTTTAGACACGAGGTAAACTATAAGTTAACATTTATGCGACAACAAAATGCAAACACATAACAACGTCTTGTATGCATAATATGACATTACAAAAATGCAATCATCAATAAATGTGTGAATATTTCTTGTTTCAGTGATTGGAAAATGAAAAGCAATAAATTAACTTGATCTGATAGCAATTAAAGTCGAATTTTATTGTATTCAAACCTCCACGTTACCATAAAAGTTGAGTTACATTATTTTTACCTGCTGTTTTGTCGTTACAAACTTCAATCATAAAAAATATCCCACAAATTAGCAAGCAAACTCCCCACAAAAAGAAAACTGATGCAATTTTTCCATCCAGTTGAAGTGAACCAACTTCACTAAAAAAGTCATATTTGACCCGTGTAGGGCTAACGACTCTCAGCCGATCTTGCACTCTCTTTGCGAACCCCATTTCACAGAATTCCTTCATCCAAAAATTATAAATTCCATTTTCAAATGTCGCTTGAAACGCAGCCCTTATTTCCTCACTTTCAGGTGGGGAAAACCCAAAAAACAGTTCCCCTGAAGGAATTAATTCCTTACCAATATAACAATGACGTCGCTTGGAAGAAATCGGTTGTTCAGCAGCTATTAAAATATTTGCATCACTTATGGTTAAAAGAATATAGGTCCAGAGGTATAGTATCACCACCCTTTTTCTATGAGCAACTGCTTTAATAAAATCCGTCCGATTCGGAATTATGGAACGTTTCCCCATTTTATCCAACAGATGTTGGACGCTCTGCATGTCTTGGCGGGGAACAGGAGAGTAACTTCTTATCGTTGCATTTACGATTCCCAACTGAACGGGCACGTCAAATATTAGTGAATAATTTCTGGAAACGACCTGAGAGATTTCCGTCATTGCATCTTCCTCCGACGGACTAATTAGAAGACTTGTGATTGAACCCGAGTAATAAGTCACTATTATGATGCATGCAAACATCCATACGATCAAAAGTATCGATTGGTTTGTACGAAGAACTCCGCCGAATTTTGGAGCGGTTGTTATTAACGCTGATGAAATGAAATAAAGGATTGTCAATAAAAGCGAGATTTGTTGCTCTTTTAAACGAGGATTATCTCGAAAGTATGGGATCCCAATTACAACACTTAAACACAACATTGCTCCTACTAATGCTGACCATACGTGGATTTCGAATGCTTTTATAAGAACACTTATGTTCCAAGGCTTTTCGAGAATTACCTTGGGAATATCACAGTAGGCAAAGTTAAAGCCTAAGGAGTTTAATCGCGCAAATTGTGCAGATTCTCCTGGAAACTTTTCTCTATATTTTTGCCAGAAACTGTTAACTGATACTCCTCCAGAGTCGAACACTTGAATGGCGGGATTTATAAGAGGATATTGGTCTAACTGTCCATATGTATTTTGTTGCTGTGCCGAAAATTTTGCTAAAAGTGTAGCATTGAGTATATCAGAAATAAGTTTTCCCGTAATGAACATGGGACCGTAAAACGGTGGCTTCGTGTGGTAGTCTCTCATCTTTGAATATAATGAAAAGGTATATGTAAGAGCCGCTTGGGCTGTAAAGTAAAAATCGAAAATTATGTACTTAAATTGAGCCCTTGTCAAAGTCTTTTGTGTGCAAGATTTACGCTTTGCGAGAGGGAAATTGAATCGCTCATCGTCCAGAGAACTCGTGCGTAAACAATTAACGATTTGTTTAAATATCCATTTTACTCGCACTAAAGTTTTGTAGTTGTTTGTTGTCTCTAATAAAGGAACTTGCACTTTAGAGGGAGAAGACTGCCAAATGGTTATACAGAAGTGAGTAGCGTTAGTTGACAAGATTACTGGATAATTTTCACACTTTTCGGAAAATGTGACAGGTATGTAGGCCAATATATTTAAAATTATGCACAAACCAGTCCCTGAATTAGCTAAATTGACATTTTTAAGAAATCCCATGATAAAGGTTGAACATTTTATAAACCTGGCCGGCTTGAAGTGAATCCTTTTTAGCTTTGTTTCGATCAATGACTCGTGGAGTAACCAATAACCCTGTACTTCACTATTTCCCTATTATTATCTCGACACGTCAGTCTCGTTTATGTTAAGTTTTTTTTACAATAGTACATTGAATAGCCTGGAACACAAACTTTACTTAAAACATTTCAAAGAAAGAAATGGATTAATAGAAAGTAAACATAATTGTAGCAAAATAGAAAGGAGGTGTAACCCGACACACCCTTTTATAAATGTGTATGTAAACATTGTGCGGTGTGGGTAGAGTACCGAGTACGTATTGTAGAATTTTTCGACATATTGTGAAATCCAATCGGGATCTATTGAAAGTACGAATTTTCGTCGACCAATTTTAGCTGAGAAAATTATTAGTGTAAATTATACCATTTGGATCTTTTAGGTTCAACGTTTTGTTACTGCAAATGTAAAGGGCTCAAAGCACTTTAAACTAAAATTTCAAAATGTATATTATCTGTGGTGAATAAATTAACTGCAGGCCACTGTTGTACAGGGTTTCTTGTAGGAAAATTTTATTTTTAGCCTTCGTAGTCATATTTCAAATTTACATATTGCAAATGGCTACCATCTCATATATTTGTCCATCTTTAGCTTGACCAGCAACTGAGCAAACTAATGTCAAAATAAATATTATAACTTATCGGCAGAACGTGCGGATTTACTGAAAAGCAGGTTTGATCATATTATACAAACAAGATAATTTTAAGTAAATATTGAATATCCAGTTATTTTCATTCTACCAAATTTGGCGAGCAGTATTAAATGAAAACATGTGTAATGGCATCAAGCGATAAGGAAAATGCTTCAATACAATTATATAATAATAAGTCATTATAATATAGAAAAATGAACTGTCTACGTTGTTAAACCAAACTGGAATTCACTTCGCTGGCATCATTAGAATTAATACTGAATGTCTATGCATAAACATAGAAAACCAAAATGCATGTCACAATTTAGAAACTGAAACAGTGTTTTGAATGCTACCTGTTACTGTGAATGAAAGTTTTTGTGAAAATATATGCCTTTCTGGTTGACGAACACAACTTTCACAGACTTTATGCCAGTAATGAATTTGACGTGTAGTGAATTTGAATATTTAATCCAATTTTTAGCTGAACTTAATTTTGCAGACAATATAAAACCTTTGAATGAATTCATCTTGTTACCCATGACACCAAACCAATTAGCCTAATTAACTCTGTAATATCATTAGAGTAAGTGCACGTTTGTTGGGAAGATACTATTTGATTTATAATTTGAATTCTTTTGCCAAACATTTTAATGTTTGGTAATAACGTCGGCGGATTGGATCCGATTGCTTAAAATTAAATTGCCAAAAACAAACACAAACTATGATATTAAATTTCAACCGCTTACACTTTTATGTATGAAACTGGAGTCAAAGCCGTATCAAATCAATAGCATTAATAAACACATAATTGGATTGGACATAGACAGGACAGACATTGGGTAGGCGAGTCAGAAAAATACAATCATCTATGTAGTTAGTACCATAGATGTAAACCTAACACTATATTGGACACGCAGACTTTTTTTTGTATCCATACAAAATCATCTACGGACCTTATTTCCCTAACTACTATAATTTTGGTGTAGTTTCAAAAAAATCGCTCTTCTGTCCAAAGAATATTTTTATGTGGTTTTCATACCATAACTGTAGTAGTTCAGGAAACAACGTTCGTAGGATTTTTTGTATGGACACAAAAAAACTAATGTAAAGCATTGAGCATAGCCTATCTATTGGTGTACCTATGGTTACTACTTATTTCTCAACAAAACAACATGGAGGTAGAAACTTAATTGTTAACGCAAACGATATATTGTCTGGTTTAAAAACTTTCATTTGTAAAAACGGACGACGAACTAATACGTTATTATTATTAGTCACATAGGCATTCAATAACTAGTATATACCATTGTTGTGATACATTTGTAATCATTTGTATTGGGATAACATTAACATAACCGGAAAAGTAATTCGAAGTTTAGTACATGATCGCTCAACACTTTTAAAAAAAATGCGATTCAAACAATGCTAACATTTAATAAGGTTCAATTATGAAACACAAATATAATAAACCCCACAGATCCAGATGTAATGATGTACCTTTAAAATTTCCCAATTCCCACTCCCCTTCTGAGTGATCCTCACCTCTAGAATTTATTTTATTTTAATAAGGTCAAAGGTCACACTGGGGTTACCTAAGAATTTGGAAGCCCCATTAATGAGCTGTTCTCACCAGTACCTTCATTTTTATACATCACAACCCATACCTTGCTACGTAAAAAATATTTGATCTTATCATGGTCATAGGTCACGTTGGGGTTATCAAAAACTTTCAAAAATAGTATCACTGATTTAGTCTCACCAGTACCTTCATTTTGATGTATCACAACCCATACCTTACTATTACAAAAAAAAATATTTGACCTTATCATGGTCATAGGTCACGTTGGGGTTATCAAAAACTTGATTGGTGAAAACAGATTTCAAAAAAGTCAAACCGTTTTTGAGTTATCGCACACACAGACAGACAGACGACACCCCGAGTCTTTTCAATATATACCTAAAGGTACATAATAACAATTGATTGGCATACATCGATTATGGTACAATAAATAATGTGTGCATAAAAGTGTTGTATTGATGAACCAAAGGTGAAAGTTTTACCAATTTTTATGCTAGTATTAGTCTTCAATTAAACTTGTTTTGCAAGTTTGTCTTTTCATGCAGCAAATATCAAGCCATGTTAACCAGTTTACTAATTGATAATACATATAGCTGGATTTTCCTATTTCTGCGTAATATTACAATACCGATTAACACCAATGCCAATATTTTATGATTTAATGATCTCTTTTACATTCATTTTAGCAAACAACATAAAATTCCTTTGTAAACATTCCGTTTTTTGTTATTGACAAAGGAAAACGAATAAAAACAGTCAAAGAAAACGATACTTATGAATAGTAAGCACCTTTCAACCTATTTATAACCGATTGTGTAGAAAGTGTTGATAAGAAATAATTAATGCGTTTTGAGTCATGGCCGCAGTTCGTACTGGGAAGCGATTTGTCTACTGTAGACTGCTACGTTAGTGAAGAATGGATTCAAAATTTGACACTAGTCGTTTTTACAATTGTAAGGAAAAAAAATTTATCGCATTTGTTTTGTGGGTAATTATATATTTTACCTTATCTAATTCAAGCACTTTTGCTAATTTTCTCAGCGATTTTTCAAATCATGAAACTAAAGAAACCTTTCCTATTATAATGTCTTATAATCTTACAAATTTCTGTTTTACTGTTTGGAATGATAACTCCTTGTTATTAACACACGGAAAAGATTTTTACTCCTTATCGTCCCGATTGCAAATAATGTCTCAATGTGGTATCGACTTTCACTCACGAAATTGGAGTGTCTATACCAACTGTAATTTAGTTAAAGTGAAATGGTTTTTCAAAACAAAAAGTTTTTGCAAATTATTCACAAACAGGTCCGAAGATTATTCGTCTTTAAAATTTATGCCAGCTTCAAGAAAGAAAAGTGAAAGTTTGTCAACGATAACCATCGACAATGCATTCAACAGTAAAATAATAATCTTTGATTGGTACTCAATCCCTCAAATGGTGTTAGTTTACACTTTTCAACGCTATCCAAGAAAACGAGATTACTATGCAAATCCTCATCCATATGCTCCACTATTCATGACAAGTAAAGTCATTGCTGACGCTCTAAATGCTACCCTACTGGCTAAGGCCTCTGCTAGTGCTGCCATGCTGAGAAAATATCCATTAATATATCCAGCAGTTCAAGTATTCCAATCAAAAGGAATGTCACTTTCCCGCTTTTGGGAAGAGTATCGCTACTCAAGTGACGGAAGTGAATCAATTCAGCTAGGCCGACTTCTTTCACTAGGATTCAATTTTGGATACTGTAGCACTCCCAGTGTGAAACTGGGAAGCTTCTGGAACATTTTGATTCTGTCAAACGCGTTCGATACTTATGTCTGGCTGGCTCTAGGGCTAACAATGTTAAGCATAAGTCTAGTCATTTCTTGCAAAATAGCTATTAAAATTGGATGGGAAATTTGCACATTCGTTATCATTTTAAATACAGTTTCCTCAGGAGGAGGTCTTCTTCGTCTAAAGAAACAATCCAAACTTTTTGTGCTATGGATGTTTGTAGCTCATATATTGGTGAATTACTACTCTGCCACTATCACCAGTTTATTAATTAGACCTCCGGAAGAAGATACTATGACCGAAATCAGTCATGTGGTAGAAAGAAATTACTCGTTTATAACTGACGCTTCTGTTAAAGTAGGAGCTATTAATGCTACAGTTCAAAGTTATTCACAAAATGGGAGAAAGTAAGAACCAGTACATTTAAATTTATATACTAATTTTCTGTCAAATTATTACTACATGGAGATATTATTTAATCTTTTATACAGGTCTGGCATTACAAAAGATATGAACTGTATTAAAATCCTTCTTGACAGAATGGACAAAAATTCTGCAGTATTGGGCATGAATTTTATTTATAATCTTGCCCATGGTAGAAAAACCTTTACTCTTTATCTCTGGCCGTATGCACTTGCAGCTATTAATTGGGCCAGTGCCATTATTGCCATGAAACAACCAGTTCCTTCCAAACGTCGTCGTTGCTATGTTGGTAAACATATTATTCCATCAGGTGAAATGTATTTTGGTTTCGCACCGCCTGGAAGTGAACGTTTACGGGATGTATTTCAAGCCATGTTTCAAAGCCACATTTATTCATACTGGATGAGTGAAGGCTTGAAAATGACTTTTGCAAAAAGAGTGCAAGATCGAGCAAAAGTTATTAGTCCTACACGAATAAAACGAGAGTTTGAAAGTGAAGTTAATCCATTACAATTAGAGGGAAAGATTTTGACAGTGTTTTTTCTGTGGGGAGTTTGCTTGGTAGGAAGTTTAATATCGTTAGCTACAGAAATGCTCTACAATCGAAAAAATGAGGCATTACGCCTTGCACGCATTTAAAAATCCTGTGGTGTGTTGTTTCAGTAGTTTAAGAGAAAAGCAAACATTTCGTTGGAGAAAGTACTGTTCCAAGCTAATTTTGTTTTCACTGTGTTTATTCATTCAAGAGCTAGAAATGTTGATTGTATATTACTTAAACGAAATATATTAATGAATTTCTAAGCCAATTGTTTGAAATTAAACGTAAATATATGCACAATGCCTTTTTGATTGATAGAGAACCAAAATTAAATATGTAGGTTATATATACTTTTTTAACAAGAAAGAAAGTTTCATAAGTACTGTATTCATAGAAAACTCTGTCAATATTTAACGAGTTTGTTAAGCGTTTACTTTAGGCCTTAGGCAACCAATTGTATGATAATGGTAAATTCTTGTAAACAACGGAGGCTTATAAAAAAAGGAGGACGGGATGCTAGGGAGGGCCAATAAAAACATTTGTATTCAATGCTTACAGCTTTGACATGAACACTTTGAATGAATGTGCAATGTTGCTTAAGCTTGCAGACAGTACGACAGTTTTATAGTTTCTGTTAGATTTTTTATAATGATTTTGTGTAGCTCCACCAAATTTTATTTAACCGTTAGAGCAGCGTGAAATCTATTGTAATGCATTGATGTGTGACATTGAAGCAGAAACCAAAATTGGGTCTCAATTAGTGTTATTTCATGTCTTTGCAAATAAAGTAGATTCTTAGAGAGTTGAAAAAAACATTCTTAGAGTAAAACTGTGTTTGTTCAACAGAAGGTAACTATGTATAACAAGTGTTAACACAAACACGCCAAACTAACTGCCACTTTCACGTGCAATGAACTCAAGTAATTTTATCCACAGTAAATTTTTTCAATTTTCAATTTTTTCAATTTATCCACAGTAAATAAAATGGCATGTCACATGTTTCCTGTTTTTGACAGGACTATAACGAAATGAAAATGAAATTAAACTATAATATAAAAATCATGATCAGATTCCTGGTGACAGCAGCTTCATCCTTTCTTCTTCGGAGCTTTTACTTTCACGTTCGACTTTTTATACTTTTTAACCTCTTTTTGAATCCAGTTAACGTAAAAAGATACTCTTGCATATATACTTGGGTAGATGCTGGATCCACATAAACCTACATCGAAAATAATTATACCTTCTTACAGAATGCTAGCGTTTTATGTCATTTAAATAATCTTAACGCACCCAAACGAAAGCTCGTTACTCCAGCAAGATACCATTGCTTGTTCGTACTATTGCGTGCAACAGCCGGGCCCCCACTATCACCTGAACAGGCACCAGCGCCATCATCCAGAAGGCACATTTGTTTCTCCGTAACTTTAATATCGTTAAATTCAAAACGCTTGCAGCTTTCAATTGAAATAACGGAAGCTTTTAACAGCTGCAAGATTTCTGGTCTTTTTGCAGGCCCAAAAGAGTTTGTCCATCCCCAACCAGAAATCAACACTTTGTCTGAATTTCAAAAATGTTATTGAAGGTAAAATTTCAATCAATAAATTGCTAGTAAGCTGACTCAAAGACGCAGCTGAAACGTGCGTTTAAATGCATTGATATCCTCTGGTGATCCCCTACAAACCCACCTTCATGATACCCTCCAAGCTACCTGTGTCCCGTGTCCCAAATATGGCACAAATTAGTCAATGTATGTCAAATGCCACGCAGGCAGACAGAAAAGCTTAGACAAACCACAACCAGTACTTGCTCCCATTTTTTAATTTCTTTAATATTGGGTGTGCCAAGTTTCAAATTCTTCGATCAGTTCAGTTCTAAGCTCTAGATATTTATCAAAAATGGGTTATTTTTCAGAAAATATGCAAGCTGCAGTCCTGATGCTGTTTTAAACGAAAGGAAATAAAGTTTTAAATTTAAATTACTATTTTCGGGATTTTAAATGTGTTTGTCCCTTACTTGTTTATTTTAAAAACCAACCAAATTTCAAAATTCTAAATCTAAATAAAGCAACAATATATATATTTATATATTATGTTTTACACGCTGATTCCTAACCTACTCTCAATTTATTTCTACCATCGATTTATTTCTACGTTTACTTTATTTCTTCCATTTAAAAAGAAATCAGGACTAGAGCTTAAATGGTTTCTGAAAAATAAGTTGTTAAAACCAAATTAACCCATTTTTTTAAAAAAACACGTCTGGAGCTTAGAACTGGACTGATCGAACAACTTTAAATTTGGCACAGTGATATACATAACTCAACATTTTGCTGATGATGAAGGTTGCTTTGACCTTCGAAAGCTTGAAGAATGAATAAATAGGAGCTATTTATTTATAAAAATGTCATCTGCTGTTACCGAGAACTCATGATCATAACTCAATATGTTCTTAAACGCTCACTTTTGAAGAAAAGGGAAAATGGCAAAAATTCACTTTCGGGTTTAAAAAATGTCACGTAATTTTGAATGAAATTACCTGGTTGGTTCCATTTATATCCGGGTAGTTTTATCGGTGATACGGTTCCCGTGATGTTAAAATCCTTCTTTAAGAAAATGATGCCAATGTCCTCAATAGGTTTATGTTTGTGTACACCAATATTGTACTGAGGATGCATTACGAGCTTGCTAACGTATCGAACTTGTTCAATCCCAGTGTAGTTTTTAACATTGTGTGCTCCAGCCACAATCGTAATTTTTTTGAAATTCATGATTTTTATAGTAGTTCCATTATAATCACTACTGTTATGCAAGCAGTGGGCTGCTGTAAGGCCAAATTGAACTCCAAATGCTTCCACTAAAGTAGCTCCACATAGTTTTCGTCGCGTTGGGGTTGTCCACCCGATGTAGCGAAGTTGGTACGGTAGTTCTCCACGCTGAGCATCCCTTCCACCAACGATTCTTCCTGCTATGGAGTCGGAGTCTATTCTGTTGTCAAGTTCGTCCAGAACTTTATAGTTAACGGAAAATTATAACACATGAAATCTTTTAAAAATTCGAATGAAATTCTTGTGTACTGATTAGTACCTTTTTGTGTTTTTTCCACTGGAGATTCATGGGCCTGTGACTGTCTCGTTATTCGGTGTGGATAAAGCTTGTAACGTGGATAGTACTGCCTCTCAAATTTTGTGGGATTTTGTAATCGTGACACCTGTTAGTTATGTTTGTATAAAAAAATGAAATAACTTTAAAATAGTACTTTCATTTTGAAAAAGTAGTATTTTGTATTTTCAATCTTACACTGTCATAAGATATGGACTTATTGCTTGTAACAAATACAAGTACAAATATAGTTAACATACTCAACTGTAAATTCATTTTTAAGGATTTGAATTTCGCTTTACACCGGTCTCTTGAACAATTTTATCTTTATTAATTTGCACAAATATAATACTACAAATGAATTGAGTATAAAGTGGCATAAAACTTTTCATTATCTAAAATGTATAAAATAGGTCAAAACTTTCACTTGGCCAGAATCAGACATTGTACATATTTGTTTATTTTCATTGTCACATACGTCTAGGTAGTTTCAGCAATAATTGTAATTATTACAAGCTTTAGCCAGTGTTTTTTCCGTATTGGATGGATTTTGTGCGTTTAATGTCTATCTGAATTTAATATGGCATGGTGAGATGGGACAACAGCATGGAAAGGTAAATGCTAGCTCATTCGTCTTCTCCATAAACGAAAATCATCTGGTAGTTATTTTGTATGAATTTTATCTTATTTATTTATTTATTTTTATTATTAGATCCACACTACTGATGCCTTTTTATGGCACTCTATTTATAGGGCTTCGTACATCATTGTTCAGTTCATACCTCGTGAAGTAGCATGCATGAAATTTTAGTATGTGTACCGTACTCTGTATACTTGTTGTTGAGAGACTTGAAAAGTTGATTAGGCATAAATTTTGTAATCATGGGTCACAGAATCGGTTTGTTGTAAATTCGCAACTCACAAATGCGGTGAGTATAAGTATACACTAAGGCGTAGCAATGAACTATGTACCACTTACCCGCATAATTATCATGTTTATACCTTTACGAAAAAATAACATGCGTGCTAAAAGTATCACTTTTCGTAGAATTTAGGCTAAGGCTAGTGTTTACATCCTGTTTTACATATGTTTATTTTTCTTGAATACATATTGTGAAAGCATATGCAATGAATGACATCTGTCATTACATGAAAGAGAAAGCTAGATTTGTGGTAAAAAATTTTAAAAATTGAGTTTTTACCTTTTAGCCTTGCGTAAACAAAAGAAATGTTATTAATTTTTAACGAGGTAGTTAATGTCCATTTACAATGAGTCGCAATGTCGAAAACCTATATGTAAATGACGATTTAAAAGGACCTACACGAAACATATTTTGTAGGCAAATTAAAGCACAAATAAAATATTGCAGTAATACGCAGTTCTATTTAATACTCTACATTTAAAAAGTTATCCTGTTCAATTGGAAATAATTGTATACTGTCCTTAATTGGCTTCAACTGGTTATTTATTTGCTAAACGTTTGCTTGAAACTATCACCGTGCATTTCACATCATATGTTGATAATACGTACGTTGGAAAAACTTCGTCTCAAGTTTATCGTTTTGTTTTTGTCTGTCCGTCCATTTTTAATTCGGTGTCACGATAATTCAAGATAACGGTTTGACTTTTTCACAAATAAAAACAATTCACCAACCGATAGCTTATGCTTAAATAGAAATCAAATTCGTGCATGGAGTCGGATTATTTTTTATGTGTAAGGCATACCTTGCATGTGGCATAATTCGAACACTAATCACTAAGAAAAGGTCAATCACATATATACGCTCTTGTCTTCCTATGTGACTTTCAGGGGATGAACATCTCCTTTTTTATGACAATAAGTTATTGAAATAACTCCCCCTTTTCAACCCCAATTTGCTAATTCGTTACACTAATGTGCTACTGGAGGTTTATTCTACGTTGTTTCGTTTTTCAACTAAGCCTAACGTTGTAACTTCACATACATTCACAGGTTGGTGAACCTCCATGTGGATGACTCTCCGACACGGGGCCCACTTTTAATCACATTCATATTGTGCGTGATGTGTCATTTTACAAATTTATTCCTCACTCCTTTTGTACCTTAATCCAATTTGGAGCTACACAATTGTCAAAAACACTGGTTTCATTCTTCCAAATTTTCCGCACAAAATCCATTAGGCAACGAGTTTAATTTCAAGTTGATGAGGTAATTGCATCTCTATACGCAGCTAGACAGACACACAATTAACAAGCTACATACCTGCAACGTCATCTTAGTCTAGTATAAGTGAACTGTTATACAATATTCAGACCACCTTACTCTAAAAGCACTCGTTTAATTATAAGGAAAGAAGCAGACTGCAGCCTTCAGCTTTCGTCTAATTATGGTTTACAATATCATTCAATTCCATCCGGTTTTATTTGATGCATAATTATCGTTTTGTTGTGGTAGAAATGGAAAGACAGGCCATTAATTAAACCCCACACACCTCAAAATCCCAGCATGACCTAAAAGGTATCCAGCGGAACAGACTTGGATTTACCATCTACCTGTCATTGTGATGTGATGCTGCTGTCAGGTCTACAAATTATAGTGATTTAGATCAGGAATGAACCTAAAAAAAACTATAATAGGAAAGAGGAAATAACAAGCGCGTAAAAAATTTCAGAAGCAATTATAATGCGGCATGTGCCCATCTGAGAACTTTTATTTTAATTAGGTATAAACTACATAAAAGCTGGCGGAAAAGTTATTAAATATCTCCAGTCTCTTTCTTGTATTTATTTGGTAAAAATACATTCTTTTCTTTCGAGTTCAAATAATTGTTAGTTTGGTCTAAAAATATGTTGAATTCTTCAACTTTCTTTACCAACTTTATGTCGAGCTTTCTCCTGGGCTCGAAATATTTAGGGGTTTCTTTGTTCCACTACAATCGAAAATCCAGGCAGCTTGAAATACAAGAATCCGACTGGTATCAACAGCAATTCCGTTTCCGTCTTAAATTTGCCTGGGTTCTCACTTTCTACTCCGTTTGGGAAACATGTCAATTTCGCAAAAAGGAGAAAGCAGGGAAGAATGCAGGGGAAACGGACGATGAGTATGAAGCGCAAAATGATACTACAATCGTTCTGCAAATCTTTTATATTGGCTGTTTCACAGCTTTCACTTATGTGAATCAAGTGCATATGGGAAAGCAAAAAGAAATTCGAAACTTGTACAACGCCATGCAATCTTTTGAGACGGATTATGTTCAGTATCAAAACGAAAAGGGACCATCTTTCTCTAGCAAACTGTTTCTTCTTTATACCGTTCTTGTTATTATTCCTGTACAAGTTGGAAGAGCTCTTATTATCTACACATTTCCGTGTGTATTGGATGTTGTTGGATCCTCTCAAATTCCAGAATGTAAATTAGAAGAGAATGCTAGTGGCCTTGCCAAAATGACCAAATCCCACTCTTTCGAGTTGACAAAAATGGTGGTGATTATAACAAATTTTACAATCTATGGAGGATTCTACTTTGGATTTATTGCGGAATTGGTATGCTTTTCTCACATCCCAGGAGTTTTCATTAACCAACAAATTCAAGCAGCGGCAAGGTTTGCATACCAAAGTTTTTTTAATTCTGATATTCTACACTCAATTTACTGACTGAAAATTAATTTATTCAATATTATTCAGGTACATGAAAGACAAGACTCAAAGTCCAAAGCAGAAAGTTTTATTTTTTCGTCAACTTCAACTGATGCTCATTTCTCATAATTGGATACACAAAACTTACGCTGTTGTTGCAGGTCTTGGTCAATCCGTTTTTCTTATGACAATTTGCCTCTACTGTCTTGTCAATTTACACTCTTCCTTACTTCCTGTCCACGTCTCATTCTTCCTTTCTACTGCTGCACAATGCTTTACAACAATTATTGCCGTGGGAGGAACTCTGGGTGACGTGTTCTCAAATTCAGTAGAATTATTGCGAAATGTGAAAGCAGAAATTTCACTACAGAAAAATGCATGGTTTCGACGCTCATTTCGGTCTTGGCCTGTCCAAAAAATTCAATTTGGAAAAGTGAACTATTTGGATCGGTTATCTCCAGCAACCCTGATTGATTTTAGCATTAATTTAACTCTAAATATGGTGTTGGTAAATAGTGCTTAATGAAAGATTAAAATGTTTAGCTAAAAACTAAAACAAATTAATATTGGAATAACAGAAATAAATTGAAATGAAAAATTACTTTTTACATTTAAATCAAACTGCGCCCTTTGTCCATTTTCCACCCCTTTTTGGGTGGACAGTACGAAATGGACAAAACGGAAAAAAGTGGTTAAAACGGACAAAATGGATAGTATCACGTGCCAGTGGAGCCAAATTTGAATCCCCCATAAGCTTCTAATGTAAACCGTCTGACGGGTATTGTACAGCTGAAGAACTGATAACTAACCACACACTGAATTAGAACGAGTTGTAATTGAATTGAAAAGTTATGCTACATTCAATTTTCGATTTAACTATCTCTTTAAAGAAATTAAATAACGTGTACCATAATATCATAATGGTTCATGAGTGAAGATGTGTGTAAGTACTTGACAGTACGTAGTCCATTGGAGAGAGATGATTGCTTGATATAGAAAGTAAAATCTAGACCCTAAACAATATAGTTTTAGTGGCAAAACTTCGTGCTTTTGATGATAGAATATTTCCTAAAATATTTCATATGGTTTATACGCTAAAATAGCTTATTTATTGAATTTTGTCCATTTCGTTCATTCTGTCCATTTTATCCACCCCAATTTTGGTGGAAATTTCCATTTCATCCGGGGTGGAAATATCCACTGGACGGGCGCACTTTGCTTGGTAGGATGAATGATATTATTACGATTATATTCACCATTCATTTTCTTACACCACATAATTTATGCTATAGCACTAACCTATAAGATCATATATTTTTACTGGTACCTGACAAACGTATTCTGGTTTTACATTCAAATACAGGAAATTACTTTTCCGTCAACCACGCTGGTTTTAATAAAGAACTTTTCAGTAAAAATGAGTTTTTCGTTTTTCACTTTATTTTGATCTTAATCTTGACGTTTTGACACATTACTTACATTTACATGCAGGTTATATAAGTATTATATTTGGATTGTAGGTTACTCAAACATTTGTTTTTAAAGACTGCGACTGTGAGTGGAAGACAAACCAAATCAACATTTACTGCTTAAAATTATTTGACTTAATTCGATACAGATTGCTTTTTTGTTCTAAACTAACACGACAAATAGTGGTTGTTTAGGTAAGTTTTGTCTCATAACTTTTAATTTGGTTTAATTTAAAGATTACAATTACATATAATGTATACCTTTAAAGCAACAACAGATTGACAATGCGATCAACACTAACATTAATAAATTCAAAAAATTTGGCGTGGTTAACAGTGGAAAATGGATATGTTGAGTGTAGCAAATGCGGTCGAAAAGATCTTGCAGTTTTGTACACCAATCCATTTCTGTTACTAAGCTTCAGTAATCTTTTCTGCAGATCCTGTGACCTATCTACCACTTTCCCAATGAAAGTACATTCAAAATATACAACGACTATGGATAAAAACATGCCAACAAATACAACCAACGCAACAAGAAAATCACCAGAAACAAGAAATGAATTAAAATGCCTAATGAACATGAATGAGAAAACAACCAGAAGAAGATGCACCACAGCAAAATGCAAAGATAGTCTCACTTTTCCAAAGAAACCATTAAAATCCGCACACAGGATCTGGTGGCATTGGTATACTGAAATTATTTCGTCACCAGATAGTTCTTCTAGTTGATCCGTTTGAAATTTATCAGCAGTATGCTTTGATCTACTTTTATGGCTTACAGAAACTGGCATCACGGCAGCAATCCAAAGATTACAAGAAGCAGCAGTGAGTAGGAAGACGACCAACACAATGAAAACTATGTTAGCACATGCAAAAACCACTACACCATAGATAAAGCTTATTAGAACAATATAGAATGAAAACTGGACTTTTATCTCAAACACATCTTCTAATATGCGATGAACTGGATCAACAGGTTGAAACATCGCTAATGGAAATACAATAGTGGGGGCCAATGTGGCCAAGCAAGAAAATACAATTAATAATTCAAGTATCCGCATCCCTTTTTGGAAATCGTGACAATCTCTGATGTTACCGCGAAACTTTTCTGATAATGGATGACATTTTAAAAATTAACTTGGCACTTTATCTCCATAAAATTTTAAATTAAAAACAATCAGCTTACCAATAAACTGTTCGTTCAATTTCCACACTGCCCCATAAAAGATTTTGATTTGATCCCTGTATTCGTGAATTATTGATACGATTAAATTGCACAAAAGGCTGACCGTTACTGTAATGCATGCAGTTACAATGACTATTCGTCGATCCAGGTTGTCATCATCGATTCCACCCTCGTAATCAATGTTTATGTAAATCAAAAGAAGCGAAATTGGAATTACACAAATTAGAAGCAAGTGTTGCAGTAAATGTGACGTGAAAAAAAGGTGCGGACTGCTTAGGACAAGGCTGCTATTAGTATAATCGAAATGGATTGAAGAGCATCCACAGAATTTTATGAGGAACAGCCGAAAAGCTAAGACGTTTCTTATCCATTGGGGGAACATTGCAATTTTGGATTTGACGGATTCTACTGTGAAGTTGAAATGAGAGAAAATGCTACCATAAAATAGCAATAATTCTGAGATTTGATTGGTTCCAAACTACGTTCACAATGTGTTGCGTAATATGTTTTGACGACCTCTTATATCAGAGAAAGGTTGGAAATTGAAAAGCTTTAAATTAAAGTATTCATAACCTTTGATTTGTAGTAGATATTTTCGGTTGAGGAAAAAAGTTCTGATAGCCTTTATGCAAAGTGAATAATACATGAATGCAAAACTTTGCATGCACCATTACATGAGCTGATGTGACTTTCAATAAAACTAAAAACAACAGTTTTTGTTTAGCCATTTTTGTTCGTTTAGATTTAAAGCAATGTATGGGTCTGGTGCATGCCTAAATGACCCTAAATTGCTGAGAATAATTGAGAAAACCATAAGCTACATGAATATTTGTCGCATGTCACTGTGTAAGTGTCTGTCCTTCAACATTTAGATTGAGAACTTCCACTGGTACAAACACTTCGCGATGATGCCATTTTATTTCGAGTATGCTCATAAATCAAAACTCTCACCATAATAATATTCTAAGGGATTTGTTAATGCATTTAAGAGTGTTTTAATTAGTACTTTGATATTTTATTACTTATGTCTCTATTATATACAATATACACTACCAACGTCATTCGCTGAAAGCACCATTGTACTAAAACACAATAAAAATATATGTCTATTTCACAATAAAAATCCAAAAAAGTGTCGAGGTTGCTCCTTTACGTGCATTCCACAATATATATAACCAATACATCGGAGACCATTTACAATCCCAAAATACAAATAAACTTGCACAACCAGATATAAAAGAACCTGCGATATAGAATTTAGGTAGCATGAGTAAAGGAATTCCTTCGAATTCACATTTTGTAATCCTTAGTTTTTGTTTTAAAAATATGGTATTTAATTAACAAAAAATATGTTACCAGTCAATAGTTCATGCAGAGCCTCTATTGCCCCAAAAGAGAACTTGATTGCTCCCTGTATTTGTGAATTAATATGATAGTTCCGGAAGCAAATGATATGTTAGTGATAAATGACACATGATATTACGCAAAGCCGCTGACTTTATTGCTTATACATATATACAAATTATCGTAATTATTATAACTCACCATTTGCTTGCTAATGATGTTTAATCAAAGCAAGTTGTTAGCGCGATTGCATCCTTTTCTTACTGTCGTATTTAACGTTTTTGGTTAACAAAAACCATTCAGTTCTCTGATATTAAAACCTTAATTAATGTTACACATCACCTTAACTTTAGTGGATCGATAATTTTAGCTACCTTGACCTACTCCGCTTAGTTCCATGTGGAGTTTTATGGTTCTGTAGGTCATTGTATATTCCGATGCACTTTTCGTTATCAAAGTGTCTCAATAGACACAGATGGAATACAATTTTCATAATAACAATTTTTACATTATTGGTATAGGTATCAATGATATCACGAATATTGGAATAAAGTGGGATGACTGCATGCAATAATTGTTGAAGGTAGTAAAGGTTTGTTAATGAATAGTATGATAATAAAACATGTGGGAAAATTTAATTCTGTATGAATTACAATTACAACATTTGCAACACGGCCTGAGAGAAATTCATTTATGTGCATTATTTTGCTGAAAATAATGAAAAACCCTGATAAAAATTCAAAATTGCTATGATTAAAGCCTATATAAATTCTCAAGAATATATTGCAATACAAAATCACAATCGGTAAAAATGTTAGTTTGACGTTGAGTTCCAATTTGAAGTTGAATTCAATTGAGTTTAAGATACACTGTGTAATTCATAGAAATTATATAATCCACTACCCTGACTCTGCTCATAACCTCATGGCGATAAACCAATAAAAAATGTCTGGTTTGTATAGTACAAACATGTATTCAGTAAATAAATTGGATTATAAAGGGACGGTTTCATTAAAAAATTGATTGAGGTCTTAACAAACTTATCGTATCAACTTGAAGCTCATGAAGAGTATGACAATGCAAATGCGACAAACATTCAATTGCAGAAATTAATTTGTTACACATTTTAGATTTAGATTTAAAGGTGCTTTTAGTACAGATGGACAGACAAAGACATGATTATAGAGGTTCCCATTACATTAACACACACGCAAAGCAGATAAAAGTAGATGTGGGCTGAGCTGATGCTGAAGTATTGCATGAAACATTTTCATTTATCCTTAAAGTCAGACGAACAAGTTTTTCATTGAGTTATGCTTCTATTCTTGATTTATAATTATAATTTTACAGCATTATATTTTAATAGCATTGCTTGATTAATAATTCATGTTAATCCTTTCTCTCGATTCACTTTTCTGGATGAATAAATAAATACAAACAGGCATAGTTTTTTTTTAGAAATACGTTTCTTTTTCTAATTCTTTTCGGTTTACATTTATATTTATATGCACAGCACAAGTCTTATAAATTATTATTTTCAAAAACTTGAAAATCTGAATCAATAATCGTCGCTTCAGTCGTCGAAGTTGCCATTTCCCACGCTCCCGTCGTTCGATTGCACCTCCTCTTGCCATTATGAAAGGTCATTGGGATAATTCCACCAAATTCATCTTCTCCAGGTCTAAATCTAGAATTAGGGTTTCTATCCACATCATGTGTATCTTCAGGAAGAATGGTGATATCACTACATCCCCTAAAATTTTCCTGCCTTCCACATCCCAAAGCACCATATTCAGCCGTACAATTATTCCAATCATTTCCAGCTTCGTAATGCCATTGCAGGACACAATGTTCACAAGTAACCCCTTTCGGAAGAGTTAAGTTGTAGTCTGCATAATAATATCCACCTTGCACTGGAATCTGATAATTTGTCCCCGAGCCATCCGCCAGTTCTAAAAGATGTTCATCAAAACAAGCTTGATCCAAATGCGATGCGGTGTCATCCTTTGCACAAAGTCTGAATTGAAAATATCCTTTGTGACTGGTGGTCAGCTCCACTTCAATAGGAATCACGTCACCGCTTCGATAACCGCGAACAATAATTCCTCGGTAGAGTTCACCCCCATCCTCATTTGCTCTTGGAATTGGGGCATCGTAAGGGTCTCCGCATACCCCACATTTCCCCCCGTTCACATTATGTTGATGCTTAAATTTCACAACAGTATATATTTATTTCTAAGCATAAAATACAATGCAATGTTACTTTTGCAGATTTGGAGGCTTACCAGTTTACCACCACAGTAGAGCGCATTGTCATCCCAATTTTCTGGAGGTTGTAAATGACTAAATTCCTCGCATCTGAAAAGAGATGAGCGATTTGGTGGCTCAAGAAGCCGACCATGTGCCGAAACTTGGGTGATGGTGAGCTGACTCGTAATGACGAGAGCGACTGAAAGTGGTAAAGCGGGATAATAAACCATTTTTATTAGCTCCGATACCTCTAACCAAAATATTGAGGACACAAATCCAACTTTGTAAATTATTAATGAAGCTGTAGTTAAAATTGAACTGATGCATTACAACAGCCACACAAGTGTATTTATAGGATATTGCAAAAGTTAACAAAGGTGGAATGTTGCTATTCTAAACAAGGAACCTTGTTTAGTTTGAATGAATGTAATATATTGCTGCGGATTTAAGCGGAATTCCTTCATAACTAACTACGCAGTAGATCCGGATTCGGCGGAAAATGTTGATTATAAATTGGTACTTAGTATTGCGGGTGGTGCAGGAAATGTTGAAAATGTGATGATAGAAAAAATGTCAACAAAGACAGAGTCTAAAGCCGAAGACGTGATTGACAGCCAACTTGAGCCAACATGTGGTGATGATGATGCCGGAAGCATATCAAAACTCGTAATATCATATTATTTGATTAACGAAAACGACGTCGTGCTTGTACTTGGGTAGAATTAGGCACGAAATTCCTAGAACTTTTGTATGATGTATGGTGATTGGATAAATATGGTGATTTAATTATTATTGCTTTGCTTATTTTCTAAATCACTGTAATGCTCAGGGCTCAGGAAAAAGATCATTAATATTGCGTGAAAAATGCGAGTCACAAATAGTAAATCGAATTTATAAATCTGTTGCCGTTCACCATGACCTAATAATGTGCGCAAACTAAACTGATCTGCTGCATTTTAAATAAACGTGTCACAAGTGCACTCCATTCATTCTTTCAATTCCCTTTGATTGTAGTTGAAAGTCATCCGCATGAAAATGAACATGTGGTGGTTTTCTTACGTGGTTAATTATCGATCAAAATTCATCTACATAAATTGACAATGACGGTGCAAATACAAACAAAAATGTACAAATATTATATTGAAGGAGAAAATTACATTAAGTTTAGAAGTCTGAGTCAGGAGAACATAAAGAAGATACGAACACTGGGACATATTCGTTGATGATATTATGTCTGGACGATTTCATTAATGTGCATTTGTTAGTGCTTCAGCAAACCAATTTCTTATATAATCATGGTAAATGGTAACAACGCCAAAATACGAAGCTTCACTGAAACCGTAAAGGAACACAGGAAGTTCAATGTCTGGAACATTTCTTTGCTTTAGGCATCATCTATTCAGTCATGATACTCCAGTTGTTGTTAGAAAAACTACTCAAGTTTTACTTCTCTGTCTCATTTATTTATTCAGTTAATAACTCTGCTTATGTTGTATGTAAAAGTCTGTTTATAGGTTTCTGTTTATAGGTTTCCTTGATTGGTATATTGCTTCTATACTGTACTGCATTGTTGTCATATAAGTTATCGTATAGTATCCTATATAGTTAAAAGGTATCCTACAACTAATGCATACAGACTTACAACTAAATTAATTCTGTTTCAAATCGTAACTGTATCGTCCATATGCATACATGTACGTAACCAGTGCACAGTGGTCCAGGGGTATGCATAAAACCGGAGATTTTAGCGTAGCACCATGAAACGGGTATCATTCGAACCGTATTACCTTCAAGATTCCATTTATGAAGACCTTTTGAAATTTTGACCTTTGACCTTGAAGCTATTTGACCTTTTGTGAAATTTACAATTTCTTAAAATATTTTTTAATTTCCAAGATTGTAGACATAAAGCCCATAAAAAGTTATGTGTACACACCGAGTTTTAGCTTGATCGGTTGTATTGGTCATGACCAATGACCCAGTCAAGTTGGAAAAAGTACGTTTTTTGCATTTTTCATCATTTTTTTGTGCAAAATCTACAAAAAAGCTGCAGCTGAGACATAGCTCATTTGAAAGAGCGTGTTTCAAACTATGTGTTATATAATTTCGTTTCTGCAGATCTGGTGGAGATTCGGAGTAAAAGCGACATTCGAAACACAAGTTAAAAGGTCAAACAACCCGAGTAATTGGGTTGAACCCCACAGCACAAAATTTTACCTTGTGTTAAAAAATATACTTTCGGGGTAATTTCAAGCGTAAATTGATTTTATTGATGCTTTGTTTCATTTCGGTAGTATTATCTTGACGAATTTCCTGATATATTGACAACCATAACATCAATAAGCATATTTTTTAACACAAGGTAAAATCTCCACCAGATCTGCAGAAACTAAATGATATAACACATAGTTTGAAACACGCTCTTTCAAATGAGCTATGTCTCAGCTGCAGCTTTTTTGTAGATTTTGCACAAAAAAATGATGAAAAATGCAAAAAACGTACTTTTTCCAACTTGACTGGGTCATTGGTCATGACCAATACAACCGATCAAGCTAAAACTCGGTGTGTACACATAACTTTTTATGGGCTTTATGTCTACAATCTTGGAAATTAAAAAATATTTTAAGAAATTGTAAATTTCACAAAAGGTCAAATAGCTTCAAGGTCAAAGGTCAAAATTTCAAAAGGTCTTCATAAATGGAATCTTGAAGGTAATACGGTTCGAATGATACCCGTTTCATGGTGCTACGCTAAAATCTCCGGTTTTATGCATACCCCTGGACCACTGTGCTTAGTAAGCGTAATTTTCATAATAGTTTACTGTGATGCGATGTGGTACTAGAAACGAACCATCCATTTATGCTTTATGTCCATTTATTTTTGCTTTGAAGGTATCTTCGCTCGTTAAGTTTCGGTGCTACGAAGTATCCAAAAACATTCGAAACGTGTTGGCTTATCTATTTCTGCACGAGTTTTCCCTGAAGGTTCGTTACACGCAGGTTCCTGGCAAAATACAATTCGGAACTTCTTAGGAATACAATGTTTGATAAGCAAAATCCACCTAATTTTTATTACACAAACACGTATTTGTCACAATACATCATATCATGTTTTCACATTTTCCTTTCAGATAAAATTTTCAAAAACGAATAGATTCGGTTTGAGTTGCTGGAGAGCAACATGCATTCAATTTTTTGCTCCATGCCGATTTAAACTACTTCAGTAGTGAAGGGTCTTTAGTGCAATACGCATCAAAACCTTTACATAGCAACTTCTCCTTCTTATTTTTTCAATCCAAAAGATACGCAACTGAAGTACTACTTTACCGAAAAGTTCCATAAATAATTCAATTATATCAAGTTTTATAATGGCTCTTAATGAATTTAATCCGCCACAAATACCGGAATGTACTTCATGTGAAAGTGTTGTAGTACGTTTCAACAGTACAATCCCGGATAAGCAACTTTGGCTTTCTGCAAATTCCAATACAGAAAATCCCTCAACTTATTTCACTTCCAACACCACAACCTGCACCCATCCCCCAAATACACTAAGTGAAGGCTTGGATGAGAGCAACAATGTAATTCCACAAAGTTCTCCGAGCTACTTTACTGAAGATGTTGTTGGTTCAACTAGTACCATATGCGACGTTGCTTCTAGCTCATCCACTAACCTTTCCACTATTATGACGGAACTGAACGAGTTCCTTGGTAATCCACCAATACCCGACATCACTGCAGATTCCACAGAAACAAACTTAACAAGCGAGTACCGTATATACCCAGAGTTAGATACTTGGTTCGTGTCTTTGTCTCAGCAGCCAGATGTAAACGGAATCACACCAGTGGGCAGTAGTTATAATGAACAAGAGAGTCAGTGAAAACAAAAGACAGAAATCTATAATTCTAACCAACAACATGTAAATGCAGACTTCATCTTACAAACGCCTAACAACAATGGAGTACCTATGAGCAACAGGATATGGCTTCCCATTCTAACTGTCACAATATACCTACTGCACAACCAAGGTAAAGATATCTCTATTAAAAACATAATTTGTTAGTGGAATATCAAGCGATGTTGACCCCACTCTACATTTAATACTCACAGGTAGTCGTTGATTGAACCTAAATACAAACAAATGTTTGAAAACTAATCCTAACGTCAACCTTAAGAATTTAATCAACATGTTTTAAACTAACCTAAGTCGCTTGTTTGTTTGGATATTTAGCTGGCAAAACTCGTCGTGGACTCTGCAAGACCATCCAGTAAAACCAATTTGCCAGAAAACTCCAGTAACTACTTTTCTGAGCATGTACCCCCGTAGAGGGTCCTTATGTTCAAGTTTGCGCAGATCCCACAACGACAGAAGCTGGTCAGTCGTCGCATATTATGCACCTATCCACACCAGCCACAGTGACATCCCCAATTAGGATTGAAATGGAAAACGTCTTAGGTAAAAAATCCTAATATGTGTTACCTAATATAACGTCGTTGCTAATGTGAATATTCCTATTCTGATTACGATCAAAGGCGGTTATCATGAAGAAGGACAGGAAGGGTACAATGGTGTGAACACTCACCTACATGCCAGTCACGAAATCGTTTCGACGCAATCACAGAAGCAAATCTCAGAACCGAACGCAGTATGTAATTTATTTCAAGAAACTACGTAATATCCTTAACCACTTTTATTTCTGATGTAATGTCTTAGCATAAAGTTGTCTACCGTTTTCCAATTTTGTGTGCTACTACCGGGAATTATACGGTAGGTTATTGGTGCATGCGTATTTGGAATAGTAGACATAATTTCTTAATAGTGACTTTTTATTATTTTCGTTCTAGCCCTCCGCAAAACGAGACAGTCAGTTACAATTATCAACTGGGTCCGAGCTTCCCTTAGAGCCTTCCAAAAATAAGAAGCCAATCTTTAAATGTTACGTGTGTGACGGTCTTTATTCCAATAGCTGCAACCTCAAGAGACACATGAAAACTCATGCGGAAGTCACACACAGGTATGATTGTAATATCTGCCGTAAAACATTCTTTACAGAAAACGTTTTCAGGGATCATACTTGTAATGACAAACATACTTGTCCTTTCTGCTTTCGTGATTTCAACAATTTATCAAACCTCACAAATCACATGAGAACACACGACACAAAACCAATTCATGGATGCAATATATGTGCTCGGGTTTTTGCTACTAAACATAGCCCAGCTATTCACAAGAAAACACATGATGTTGAAAGAGAGAAGTATGTTCTATTTGTAATGTGTCATTTTTATATAAATGCACACTAGCTAACCATATTCTAAATCATGCAACAAAAGTACCGAAGTATAATTGCGTAGTCTGCGATCGACGGTTCCTTAGCAGAACTAACCTCTATGACCACCTTAAAACGTACAATCAGGAAATGTGGTTTGTGTGAACATGTATGTCATACGAACCACCAACTTCACCAACACATGAAGAAAGCACATGAAACAACAGGCAAAAAATATTATTTATGCAACATTTCACATAAGGATCCACAGTGGCGAAAAACTATTTATTTGCCCAGTCTGTGGAATGGGTTTCCGACAAAGTTCATATGACCAGACATAGTTACATCCACAAAAGACCCTAGCTTATTTGTTAATTTCTGCCTTATGTTGTACCATTTTTTCACTAAGTTAGTTATACTTTATGGCACTGTTATTACTTTGTTATAGTAGAAGTTATGTATCCCAGATATGTACAAATCATTCTTGGCAGCCAATATCTATACGTGTATTATCCTTCTTCCCATACCATTTTTGATAGGACAACAATTTTAATCATGGTGTTTTTGTAGAAGGGACAAAAAGGGAATTTGTGGAAAGAAAGACATGTAAGTAAGTTTATCAAGGGGTTGAAGTTTTAACAGCTTACTTTTCCATTTAATGATACCTTTGCCTTGTTAATACATAACACTTGAATTCCATCCAGTAGTCTAGACTCGTACAAAGATTTGAATTTGTGTATATCGGATAACCAATAGCTCCTATTCCAACTTTCAATTTAACAGAGACGCTTGCGGCAGATTAAATAGGAAAAGTAGCTCCTGTTTTTAGTTATTACGTCTTTACGTTGCCTTCTGCATCAGTACAGTTCATTGTAACTATTCCGAACCATACATGAAAACAAAATGGGTGTACATAACCTTTGAACTACTTTACTTTGATAGATCGATGGGTAAAGATAATGTCTGTAAGTAATGGATTTATAAACGAATGTACATAATTTTGTCATTTGAGCTACCTAGTAGAACATTTCCTTTTGTCTGCTGGTTGGTATCAAGAATGCGTAGGAGTCTAAAAAAGATAGTAATGCGTTAATATCGTAGTATTGAAACCGTGGCAACTAATGAGATGATGTAATTATTCTAGTTGGTATGATTAAAGTTCCATAGTAAGTGAGGGCGATGGCAGAATGAGAAGTGTATGATGGAAACGCTCGGGATCTTATGCCAAGTTTTGTAAATGTACATTAAGTGCTTCGTAATCCATTTGTAATTTACTTTATTCTGGTACATTGAAAGCCAATGAACACACAACTATGAGATTTAATATTAACTTCACTACGTACGATGCCGATAACATTAGTACCGCTTGGCTGTATTTCTATACATGTTACTTAAAATCCAAGATATTCAAAACAAACTAACAAATGTGAATGATGTGCACTATTATTATCAAACCAAATCGATTTAAACAGTGTGTTTTGACTTTATTTTACAGTTTTATAATACATGAAACAAATAGAACGCTATTCAAGATTTTGGGTAACAAATTAAAGTTAAGCTTACTTATTAACTTGAATTTACAACTAAATCAACTTATAATTTATTTCAAGCTATACATGCATTTGTAAATTATAACCATTTTGCAAAATATGGATAAACAGTAAACAACCGTATTAGTGAAACAAACCAGCATTATGTTTTCCCATTCTCGTGCTAAATGACGCTTATACGATTCGACGTAGGAGTTACCCTCATAACTGGATGCAAATGACTTTTTTGTTTACGTTGGTAGCAACAATAACAAAATAAACATATTCCTAAAAAAATCAACGCAATTGTACCAACGCCAATCGAAGTATGATATTCTAAGAAGTTGTGTTCAAGTTCGTATGTAGGTGGGACGTTTTTCTTTGAATTGACATATTTCCATTCAGAATCGGGAATGTACAATTTAGATACATCGGTGTCTTTAGCAAGAATTTGATTAACCTTATACGGTAAACTTGGATGCGTATCAGATGTTGCAGTCATTGTTGCCTGTGTCATGCTACATATCTACCGTTAAGGAAAAAGGCTACGCTGTTAGGGAAGCAAATAATTTTTGATGAGCAATTGGAAGTAGTGTTAAAAACGGTGATATTACCTCCCTCGCAATAAATATATGTATAAATATTTGTAATTTTATACGCAGAAACTTTGAGGTGATCGTTTGGTATTATCCGACGTAATGCAATTGTCTGCGTGGTCGTATAATACTTTAATCGCTACAATTTTTGTTGCGTCTAGGGGAATCACACAACTCAAATTTATATCCGCGATGACAAACAATGTCCGGTTGTAGGTGTAAGTACATGTTTGATTTTTTTCAGGCTTCCGGACTAACAACTCAAATGCATCCGATCTTAAAATCTCACGAAAATCGTCAATCACCGTCAAACGAATACGTAAATCCATGTTAGTATTAAAACCCTTAAATGGGCAGTCTTTTTTACATTGAGGTACAATGTTCAAGGATTCAAAAAAATTGGCATACAAAATCCCACGATTCCAATACAATCCGGCAGTATTGGATCGTGAGGTTGAAGACATGTACAAATTTGTAATTTCAGAGATACGGTATGCAGCTTCTGTAAGCTTTATGTCCTTTGCTGTTGTCATGTTTAGGAGGTCAAGAACTTGCTTTTTAAGCAACATAACATTAACATTTAGGTTATAAGGAATCGACTTTGTTGGTTTTCCCGTGCGCAGTTTCAAGATGTTTATTGCCGGCATAATTATGATTTGCTTGATGTGTTGCATACGAACCACGAACAACACCAGTACCGCACAAAGCAATGATCCCGGTAATAGCTCCTACCACCATCATTGTTATAGGTTCGAACCTTTTTCGTCTGTGATGAACACTAGTAGAGGTGACCCTCATATCAGTGCGTTGAAAGTACGCTAACTTAAATTTGGTGACATCACAGCGTTGTCTGCTAGATCCGTCGTTTTTTCGGGGCACTATTGTCGGAGAGACGTTGTAAACTTTTCATTGCGCTCAGTACACAATTTCTTAGCTGTGTCGAAGGTACCATAGACAAACATATTTTCATCCAACAGTTCACATATGTTTAAAAAATCTATTGAGATTTGTTGATTAATTATCTGTTTAGAAACTTTCACATCAGTTGGGGTCCAAACCACATAGTCGTTTATTTCAAACGATGAGGAATATTGGCATGATAGTAGAAACATAAGCACAATACAGGGATATAGATAGTCATTATGCAACATGGATTATACGTTCGCTCGATCTGTTTCTTCCCTCTACGTGATCTGGTGCTTCTCTTTCAAATAATAATTGTTTGGGTCTGCAAATTGTAAGCCCGAAATAAATGTAGTGCATACGATGAATGCTGTGGACTTGTGAAAGCTTGATGTTATTTTACTTGTGTGAGGAATCAGTCAGCATTGCCAGTAATGATCAAATTCAAAGTTTTTTGTCTGATTGCAAAACGAGATGTGATGAATATGCAAAATGCAAGCATTGGTTTCATGTAAATGGAAATTAAACAAAAAAGCACTTAGATCAATACGTATGTGCACGTGATTAATAACCGGCCTTAAATTAACTCCAATGACTTTCCCCTTCCTCAGATTTTAATCATCTGACGCCTTACAAAGCCCAACGTTGCAATAATAAAGAAATTATTTGCTCGCGTAAATTTGTTATATTAGGTAGTAGCTTGGGCAAATTACACAAGTTGTTGCTGAGTTTTGCGTGTGGTCTTCACTATCATGTCAAACAAAGAAAGAATAGAACTGACGATAACTTTTCATGTAATGAAACACAAACATCACATCAACACGCCTCATTTTCACTTTTTAGGGCTTATGATTACTTGCTAAAAAATGTTTGCAATATTATTTATATATCCCAGAGCACTCCAGGTGCCTGAGCCTGGAACAATATTTAATTGCTCCAGGAATATTTGAACCAGAGCACTCAATTATCGACGTTTGTATAACAATTTGTAACCTTTTGTTAAGAATTTCTCTTAATATTTTTTACTTCCAATTTCGTTTACAATTCAGACGAATTTGAGGAAAATTATAATAGTAAAGTAGAACTTAAAGAACTTCGTCCTGATGATGAAGGCAAAGTTATTCTTCGAAAACTTGACGAAATAAAAAACTATTTCAATATGTCATCCACTGTTATCGAAAACAATTTTATTAATCAACTTAAATATCCCCCATTCCCATACAAACATAGAAATATGTATGAAACATGGAATATGAAAGATGCGTAACCAATTCAGATCCACGAATTTGGCACATGTACAAAATGCGAATTGATGGAAACTTTGCCTGTCCTTCTTTATACGATTATTAATCTTTATGGGCTAAGCAGAGTGGTATTAAGTTTTGGTAAAAAGCAAGGGGAGAATATATTTCATAATATATATAAATTTTTTTAGGACACCAACGACAAAAAAAAAGTTTCCGGATTACGCATTACAAGGTACTTAAAAGTAAATAACAAGTTTGGCGTACTCACGGCGGTTGTTTGTGCTTTTTCTTAACTGTTAGTTCGATTTCTGTTTAAACTTGGTGACTGTCTCAAGACTTAATACAACGAAGTCATTAAATCTAAATGTTATAGTAACTTATTGTCATGAAACAAAACATCTTTCTTATTGAAGCATATTCCCTTCTATTCTGAAGCATTGCCTGCATGCATGGGTGGTTAAATGCTACTCTCAACATCAAAACCCTAGTAAAGTATTAAAGTTGAAAAGTTCCTGTAGTCTACTTTCAGATAAAATATTACGTTCTTCCTATTCAACACGTTGTGATTGGATTTGAAGTAAAGGGGGAAAATTGCTAAAAAATCTTTCAACCTATGCTTTCGAAATAAAATTTGTATGGCACTTTCTTCGCTTATTGTTTGCGTTAATATAAAACTTCAATGCCAAGAATGTCAATCATCATCAACGTGATTTAGAAATAATAGCCATTGCCGGCTTCAAGTATTTCCTGTCACATTATCTGCAACATTCTATTTCGCAAGATGTTACACTATTAACCTCATAATTTCTGTGTGTATTGGTAGCACTATTCCAATTACTCCACATTTGGAGATTATTTTCCCGTCAGCCAGCGGTGACTAGAATATACTAACTAGGTACAAACTTCATACCTACAGTATACAAGTAATACATCATGGAAACGGAGGCCCAGGCAAGTCTGTATGAAGTCATGTCTCTCATGAGTGATAACTTGACAGGATGCTGCTTAAGTAAAGTGAGGACTTTGTTAGCGTTTCCTTCCTCTCCATTATATCCTATCTCGGTTAAGCAGCTACAATACATATTTTATATCAGAATCCAGGTCTCCACACCGGTTCTGTTTCTTATGAATGATTTAAAATCGAATCAAGGAAGGAAGGGCTTAGTGTGACCTTTTTTATCTTGCATCTCTAGCTGTCTCATTCCATTTGTTTAAATTGAATTTGTTAGCAATTCAAAAGTTTGGATTATATTTCATAATACCTTTCATGTGTTTTATGCGTCGTTTTCATGTGTGACGTCACCAGAGGTATCTGCAAGTGTTAGGTATGATGATGTTGAAAAAGATGTTGCTACAATTACTCTCATCCCACGTAACAACAAATCGTGAGTATAGAAGTTGTTGTTTAGATTTACAATACGACTGACTTCAACAATAAAAATCTGCAAGAAGAGTTTCTTATAAAAATGACACAGAGTATTTCTGGAGGTGTGAATGTGCATCTACGTAAGCAAAACACCATATAAAGCATTAGTGCATAACAATGTATGAGGTTCTTAACAAAAATAAGTTACGTATTAAAATAGGCTAGCTTTGGAAAACTTTGGAAATAAGGCCTGGTAGTAACATTCTTGCGCAGCCTTTTATCCTGTTTAGGTATTCATGTCAGTTATTCTAAACCTTTCATCTTGGTAGACCCCAATAGACCAAAGCCAAGCAATATATAAAATGCGTTACCGATTTGTTTACTTAGTATTACTCCGTAATGGTTCAATCTCATCTTCATTATATTAAACTGTATGGGAGAAAGAGAGTTCAAATTTTGTGGGAGAGCAAAGTACGTACTCTTGAATATTGTCTCTACTGAAACTGGGAAGGTCAACAGCATTCTAAATACGTGTATATAATCAGTACTAACACGACGAAGAATAAATGAACAAGGAAGAATGCAACAAAATAATGTATGTTGGTGCTCAAAAGAAAACGCTAATAAATCGAATATCACAATATAGGGACGGCAGGATGGTGGCGTTAAGTATTCAATTTAGCAAACCCGGGGTTTCTCAAGAATTCCAAGCAGCTATACGGGGGATTGTTTCAGTGGATAATGTACGTAGTAATGTTACGGAACTAGGAGAAGCGTTCAAGGAGCACAGAAATCGTTTGTAGCAGGAGATCTTAAACAAAGAATCAAACCAGGCACCAAAAAAATCCGAAACACAAAATGATGTTCTCTCCCGAATACATGCTGATGGATTACTCAAAGGAGGATCTCCTGTGTTTTTGGGAGGAAGAGGGAATACGTTGATAAGATCGATTGCTTGTTTAATTCGCGGCGACTTGATGACATGGGAGAGTTTGTTAATCCTAATGTGTGAAACGTACATTCGAAATGCAGGAGGACTCCAGGATGACATGAAAGATGTACTACTTCACTGCATTATTCGCATGAAAACGGACGACATAAGATTAATTCGACTACTCGTCGATACGATACATAGAGATATCTTTTTATACTGCATTACTTCAAACAGCAATAACTTTACAACACGCACCTTGAAGGGAGTAATCTACCTTTTACCATCATTGTACACAAAGAAACTTACTCGTCAATAGTGCCACGAAATTATATTCTTAACCCACCACATATCACCATGAAACCTGTGTTTAACCATGCTGTTGCAGCGTATAAAATCAGGCAACTCTCCTACCAACGGAACTTCATCACGTCATACGAATTGAAACCGTTATAGAAATGAATATTCCTCTTGCGCAAGGTTTACATTTCAAGACAACTGAATTTTTACATCAAGCAAGGCTAAGCCTTGCAAAATGGAACGGATCTGTCGTAAGGGTCGTCCCTACTCATGACCACTTACCAACATTTATTGCGAATAGTATGGATTATTTTGATTGGTTACAATCAAGTGGCCACAGACATTCCCATGTCGAGGCAGTTGCGACTGGCAATCCGAGGTACACCCGAATTTTGTGCAGCCTAGTACACCAACATGACCAAAATTTCAATGACCTAAGCCACCCAATGATTAGAATACCATATAGTAGTGAAATCATAGCACGACTATGTGTGGTCTTGTACAAAGCTGTTTGCGTTTTCCATGTAACTTCAACTGGACCGAGATGCGAAATGTACATACCACCAGACGCTTAATGTAGATCAATCAACGTCCTGTTTTATTTGGGACGGTTCTACCCCCTGAGAATTAAAGAAACCGCAACATTGGTTAGCAGCAATTACACATTAGAGACTTTGAAAGTATGCTATCCCATTCAAACTGCAACAGCTTCGGAGTTCAAGAATTTAATATTCCAGAGACCATCAACAGAGAAACAGGTAACGTACCTTACTAGAAATTATTGATTGCAGGCGTTTCCTTTAATTTTGGTTGCAAACATCAATGCAATGCATGTTTTATACACAGCAGAGGCAAAGGCTGTATCATGCATCAGATCCACAAACAATTGTGGAGTCTCAACTTAGAAGTGGTAAGATTTAATCTATGTGTACAACAATATAAACATTAGAAAAGAATAGAACCACATCAGCAAAAGTTGTTGTAATTTTATGCTATGAAATACATTTGTAACCAGGACCACCGGGCGATGCTACAAGTGCAGGGGAGGAACTGATAAAACAAACAAGAACAGGAATAAACCAGGGAGGGCCACATGTTAGCCAGATTCCCGATCAAGCGCTGAGGTCTGAGTTGACAGCTAGTAAGGATAAAGAACAAGGTAAGTTATCACTACTAGGCTCTAGGGTGCTTAATATGAAATAAGGGTCAACGCAAGTAGAGACAAGAGTAACAAGGCGGGTTTTGCTTGAGTTTAACTAAATGAATAAGAATGTATAACGTGTTATGCAATTCGAAATCTGAAATCAGTAACCGTGTTTCGTGTGTGGGGCATCACCTAGACAGGTAAAACAAGAGTTAATGCTACATTGCTTGTTTTTGGTAATTGCAAATAATAGAAGTTTGAAAAAAGGCAACAAGTTTTGAACCGCTGTAGGTAACAAAGTATTGACAGGTTTAAACCAAAAACGTAGGATTATGGTACGTTACCCTTCTTTAAACTAGTGATGGACCATGAATCACGTAGAATCAGAAGTAATAATAAGAATTCATGCCGTCTCAAATAATTTGGTGGATTTATTAAGAATTGGATGTCACAGTGAACGTAAAAACCCTAAATTAAAATGGCAAACAACTAGGAAGAAAATCATCAATGAAAAAACGCATTTAACGACTGAGGCCGTTTGTGCGATTACATTCAAGAACAATCTGACAGACAAAATGACAATAACCAAAGTAATAGTTATGAATATTTTTGTCTAAGTTGATAAAAGCACTGGTGTATTAAATTAAATGCTGATAATTTTTGTAATAGTAAAACGTTTCCGGATTACACTGCAACTAAAGGCAATGAATGGTGGAATGAAATTAGTGGTAATTTAAAAGCTTCAAACGCCTTTAGCATGGCTGGAGAATGGATGAAACCAAATTGACAGATGCAACAAAAGCAGTTCTAAACGACAATCAACATGTCTTTGAAGTAATTGATGAACATCAGAAACCTAATCTCGGATACACAACTTTAATTGCTATTGCATTCAAAGAAGGGAATAAGAACACATTGTCGTTACAAGAGATTTTAGATCGCATAAGGTATTTGACATGACATGTATAGGAGCAGCTGGTGGTTTTTGTTGATGTGCTATTGAGTTTTCCTTAAAAACCGAAACTAAGGTTTTGGGTGACTAAAAACCAGGGTTGTGTTTGTTCTTCGTGTCGGCTAACTTAACGATTTGATTTGTTGTGTCACCAATAACGTAGTGCGTTTGTATTGCGCGGATTACGAAGACGCTACTAAAAATTACTGATTATTAGCAATTAGATTAGAAAGAAAAAAGCAGAGTTGATGACCGATGAATGATAAGGACGAAACCTCCAAAGAAAAAGAAAATAGTGAGGTTGAACAAGATAGCAGTGAAGATGAAACAGATTCCAGCGACATTAGTGATTATGCTCCAGGTAGCAGTGACGATGAAGCAGATAATGCAAGCAAAAATAGTGAGGATAAAACCAACAATGACGAAGACAAGGATGACAGTAAAGAAGAAATAGACTACATGGTAGACGACGATGATGACTACCATATAAAACCTCCAATTCCATTGTATTGTATCGTCGCATTGGCGATTAAGAATTCGGCAACAACGCCAGTGATTTATAGCCATATATTGAATTTCACAGCGTAAGGGATTAAGATTAGTGTGTAATTTGTAACCCTGATTTGGGCAACTCGAGTAATATATGGTTTACAATTGTTTCAGGCACCACTTCCCATTTTATCAAAGCAAAAGGTATTGGTCATCACAGATAGTAACCGCGAACATAAGATATTGCGGTGGCATTTTCCAGCGGACTACAATAAAGAACACTCCTGCGTATACTATAAATTCACGTGCGTTGGCTATACTTGAGCGCAAAATTTGCTCAATCTACACATTAAAAACAGAAAGGTTCCTCCAATCAATGGCCTATCCGATTCATATCGATGATATTTTGAATGGAACAGAAAATTGCGACGAATTACCAGTTTATCGCACTTTAGAAGAATGCTTTATTTGCCATGGTAAATATCATCCAGGTAAAATGCAACGTCATTATAATAGATTGTTATTTGACTAGAAAAGATAAAGTATGCATTGTAAAAAGAATGTGATGACGATGGCACTTATGATATTTCATTTTTTAGAAAGTGTAATGACGTAGATAATTACCCATGTAAAAGTTCTAAACTATCAATATTTAATGTTATGAATCCCTGAAAGATATATAGAGTTACATCGTTTATATTTTATAAGAAAATGATTTTGGTAACGGTTGACAATTATCAATTTTGTATACCTTTGATTAGTTCCAATACATAGGAACGAGCTTGTTGCTTAATAATTATGGTTGTGTGCCAATAAATTGTATAGATTACTGAAAAAGTGGTTGTGTTGTGTATAAAGTAGCGCTATTGGAATTATTTTCATCACTGCAATTTTACGTTACGATGCAGTAATATTAACAATGGGGACAGCGTTGGCATCATATTGGCAGCATTGGTATATCACTGGTAGCGTAATGGCAACGCCGATGCCGTGTAGCATGCATGCATTTACTGATGGCTACCCGCATTGGGCCAGTACAGCATAACCAACACTTCCCCAGTACCGGCGAAATGGTCAGGCCAACGGGGGCTCGATGATGGCTGGCCAGTGCTGGGCCAGCATGGAATAAGTAGATTTGTGTTAGTTGGGTTATACTTTTAAAGTTAAAAAATAGCTTACAAATGGTTTCTAAGTTTTTTTGGATGTCCGGGGAGTGGGAGCACGGTCACAAACGGCATTGAATCCACACATATTTTATTCCTCCCATTGTTTCCTTGTAATATATTTTGGGTTTTAGTTATTCCAGCAGCTATTGCGGTTAGCAGGACATCTGTGAAGTTGACTCCCATCCTGTTCTTTATTGTCTTTATACGTTCAATTTGAATTAATGAAGATCTTTCGTACAACTGCCGAGATGATTTATTCTCATTATAAGGGTATTCTTAAGTCTTAAATGTAAATATATTTATTTGAATGAAAATGTGTGAATGAAAATATGTTTGTCTGTGCAAGTTTAGTTCTAGTGTGAAAGTCATCCGCGTGAAAATGAACATGTGGTGGTTTTCTTACGTGGTTAATTATCGATAAAAATTCATCTACATAAATTGACAATGACCGTGCAAATACAAACAAAAATGTACAAATATTATATTGAAGGAGAAAATTACATTAAGTTTAGAAGTCTGAGTCAGGAGAACATAAAGAAGATACGAACACTGGGACATATTCATTGATGATATTATGTCTGGACGATTTCATTAATGTGCATTTGTTAGTGCTTCAGCAAACCAATTTCTTATATTTATAATCATGGTAAATGGTAACAACGCCAAAATACGAAGCTTCACTGAAACCGTACAGGAACACAGGAAGTTCAATGTCTGGAACACTTCTTTGCTTTAGGCATCATCTATGTTTTACTTCTCTGTCTCATTTATTATGTACCTTTAGGTATATATTGAAAAGACTCAGGCTGTCGTCCGTCTGTCTGTCCACACGATAACTCAAAAACGGTTCACTTTTTTAAATTCTGTTTTCACTAATCGAAATCTTAGGTCAAAAGTAAGGTCGAGTTCGAAGATGGGTCAAATCGGTTCAGGGGAACTCCTGGGTCACAGGTCAGGTCAATGTTTTTGAATAGCAAGGTATGGGTTGTGATACATCAAAATGAAGGTACTAGTAAGACTAAATCAGTGATACTATTTTCGAACCTTTTTGATAACCCCAGTGTGACCTGTGACCCTGCTAAGATTAAAATATAGCAAGGTACGGGTTGTGATATATCAAAATGAAGCTACTGGTGAGAGTAGATTAGTGATACTATTTTTGAAAGTTTTTGATAACCCCAACGTGACCTATGACCATGATAAGGTCAAATATTTTTTACATAGCAAGGTATGGGTTGTGATACATCAAAATGAAGGTACTGGGGAGAACAGTTCATTAATGGGGCTCCCAAATTCTTAGGTAACCCCAGTGTGACCTCTGACCTTATTAAAATAAAATAAATTCTAGAGGTGGGGATCACTCAGAAGGGGAGGGGGAATTGAGAAATTTTAAAGGTACATCATTACATCTTGATCTGTCGGGTTTATTTATTCAGTTAATAACTCTGCTTATGTTGTATGTAAAAGTCTGTTTATAGGTTTCCTTGATTGGTATATTGCTTCTATACTGTACTGCATTGTTGTCATATAAGTTATAGTATAGTATCCTATATAGTTAAAAGGTATCCTACAACTAATGCATACAGACTTACAACTAAATTAATTCTGTTTCAAATCGTAACTGTTTTCGTCCATATGCATATATGTACGTAACCAGTGCAATGTTGGCAATCATGAAAACAGCGTTGTTTTGCTTATATCAATTCTTATGTTGTACTGTAAAAGCATGGATGGTTTACGTAACTTTTGCCCAAACTTTTGTTTCTGATGATTGGCCTAAAGTGGAGTTGATTTACAATTTCAGTTTTCTTGCTCAAACTGTTTTATTACACGCTTAATTCATTTTCACGGTTAAGCAACTTATCATGTCTCATAGATAATTCATACAAGTTGTCAATTTCCTCAGTCACATATTTTAGCAATTGCTTGGATTCGTTTCTACTCAAAATTCCTTCTTCTACTGTAACAGCAATCCGAATATGATTTCGAAAGCTAAGCAGCATGAAACCGATACCTGAAACATAATTTAACAAAATTTACAGAGATGTTAGAATGTATTATCAACGCTACGTAACCCGGAGTGCATAAATATGCTGCAACAGCAGTGCTGATGTCATTTATACTCAAATATTACCTACAGCCCCCTGAGTTCCAGTTGCAAAATCTACCGCCAGTGCCCTTTTCCCTTGAAAATTTATGTCAATTCCTGGCCCTGGAAAATTAGTCAGCAAAGCTGCCGTGCTGCATTTTTTCATCAAATAGTTTGCCATCACACCAAACAATGATCCAACAGCTTGAAGAAAACACAAAGCAAAGAGTGGAAAACTTGTATTTTTAGCCTTTTTAAGCAAACTATTAATAGTTTTTAATCGATGTAGTGGCTCCGAATCCATTGTAGTAGGAAGATCCAAAAATGCAGAAGTACTATAAGGCCAAAGAAATACAATACCTGTAACTACAAAAACATTTATACTTTTAAAGTTAAAAAATAGCTTACAAATGGTTTCTAAGTTTTTTTGGATGTCCGGGGAGTGGGAGCACGGTCACAAACGGCATTGAATCCACACATATTTTATTCCTCCCATTGTTTCCTTGTAACATATTTTGGGTTTTAGTTATTCCAGCAGCTATTGCGGTTAGCAGGACATCTGTGAAGTTGACTTCCATCCTGTTCTTTATTGTCTTTATACGTTCAATTTGAATTAATGAAGATCTTTCGTACAACTGCCGAGATGATTTATTCTCATCTAGTCGATGCAAAAATGTCTTTGGCATGTAAATGGAAGCAGTGTAGTTGGAAACATCCCGTAGTAGTCGCATTGGAAATGTAAGGTAATAGAAAGCTTTTTTTCTCCAGTTTGTGAGCTGGCGTTTTTTTGAAGAAGGCAATGCAATTTCGGACAACGGTGTGTCAAGTAATCCTTCAAATATTGCATATAAAATAGAGTACCCATCTGCAAGACAATGGTGAAAACGAAATACAATCAAAGTCATTTCTCCATGAATGCTTTCCTTTGCCAGTTCTTTATTCTTATATTTGTTGATAATGTAACACATCCATGGACTCCTCTTCGCCTCAAACGGTGTGTTAAGCAATTCTTCAATAAACTGACGTAAATTCTCTTCGAACTCAGCATCACTCTTTCCAACTATAGCATGAGATTTCAAATGGTTATGGAGGTTGAAATTGAGGTCCTGTTTCCAGAACAAATATCCCATCCAAGATTCAACGTACTGCGTAAGTTCTGGATATTGAGATGCTTGGTTTTGCTTTCCAACCCACTTTGTATTAAGCAATTCATATGCTTCGGTAATTGTAATTATGCCATCGACAACTATTGTGATTTCCACTCCACATTTTGTAGGATATTTCCCACGCGACAGAAAAAAGTTTGCTAAAGCTGTCACTGGCTTACGGATATTTCCTTTGCTTAAGTATTTCATCCACGAAAATAAAAACAAACGGTAAATGTAAACGGGTGTGCTTAAAAGTAGAAAGGTAAAAAACAATAGAATTATCAGCAACCCCTGTAGTTGCTGAAGAATTATTTTACAAATTTTCCTGAGCATTATAATATGCTCATGGACCAAGACTCGAATTAAAATCAGGATATAATATATAACAATTGCACGGTGCTAGTCGGATCACAACTAACGCCTTTCAAAAAATCTAATTTCTATTTAGGTGTCACAGGAAAGCAATTCAATATAAAGTAGTAAATCATGAATACTCTGACGTTTGTGTGATACATTGTGTACTAAGGATTTATTGAAGAAATTGTTATTAATATGAAAATTACATTTTTCATGATCAGGCAGTTAAAAACTCGTTGTGTGATGTTGAACATTGTGGATTTAATGACTAGTACGTATTTGTAAACTTTGATACCAAACTTTAACATAAAATTTTTGATTTCATCCCATGTGAAAATTTGCGAAATTCGAATGAACTAGTACCTGAATGGAATTTACCATTAAGTTGGCACAACAAATCCTTGAAGACCACCGGCCACCCAACCGGTACAAGGTACAGCACACTGCAAGGTTAGCGCAGGTCCATTTAATAAGCATGTAATAATCAACAAAATAGCTTGGGAGTTGTGAAAATTGATTAGAAATTGCGGAAAGTAATGATCAAAACTCCGGATTCCAATGAAAGTTTTCAAGAAGGAACAACTCAACAATATTTATGATTTTATATTTAGATATGCATACAAATGCTGACTGCTCAATAAAAATTGGTTGAGTCATTTTTTATTATGCAGTTGAATTGCATTCAGCGAATTAATGGTTTTACTAAGCTTGTCCGTCCGTATGTTCGCACTCCTTATCACATATACAGTGACCAATTTGCATCATATTTAGCACATGACCCCGGGGTCATGGAGGTGATCATGGAAGGGATCACTCAGAAGGTTTCGCCTAATAACAATAGCTAAACTCCTACGAATGCATTTAAACGCGTTTCAGCAGCGTCTCCAGGCCAGTCTGTGTCATTTACCTTTATTTAAATGAACCCAGTGCAATGATACACAAGTAATGACGGTTTAACTTAAAAACTGGGTAAAAGTCCAGCATTTTCTCACATACATGTGATTTATTGTTCATGTGCATGTGATCAAATAAATTATACATTTATTTTGCCAAAGTTGTTAAACTTTTCATCATATCAGTTGTGTTGAGAGTAGAGAGCTGTAAATGTAAATTGCTCTCAACATATATCTCTAACCAACACCAACTCATCATCATTATTTTAATCAGTAGGGTTGTAATTAAACATTTTAATTAGCACTTTTGTACCAATGGTTTTCCCGTTGTGGGTAAATAACTATACGAGTTAGATGAATTATAATGTATACTTGGATTGTGTTACATAAAACACAAAATTATTTCGGGTAATCTTAACTAAATCCTATTAAACATCATACATTTGGATTATTACGCTATACACTTCAAATTCTTACACACAAACCTCATTACTTACCGATTGTCATTAACTTAAGTAACAAGGAAAAGATCGTAAACTCAAATCAAATCCAACTTTTGATCAATTCAGACAACTAAAACTTACAGGTACTTTGTAGCAAATAAAATGAAGCATGAAGGATAATGGGTAATAATATTATAACAATGTTAAATATAAGGTTTTACCAGGATAAACTACACATGCATATTACAAAAAGTATTTGGAATTTTATTACTGGAATGATATAAATAGTGCTAAGTAAATTTCCCAACGATGAAAAGCTACAAACGGGCATGCAAATGAAGTACAAATCTCGAGTTATCCTGCCCACGAACGGACCAACGGACAGAGTGGACAAAGCTATTAACTAGCAATAAATTGCTTGTTAATAAATGACAATTCATTTATTTGATTCAATGAAGTGAATAAAATATGTGTATTTAGTAATACTCATAATATTAGCGATGAGATGGGTGTTATCAGTTAACGGCAACCATGTCAAAGGCCAAGTATTTTAAATAGCACAGTATAAAGTGTGATACATCAAAATGACCCCATTTGTTGAGATGAATTCGAACATGCTATTTTAAAAGTTCTACGGTGACGCCAGCGCGACCATATCGTTTAAAGGTGAGAATGTTCTTAATTTCTGAGATGGTGACTGTGTCATTTAAGATTTTCAAATACTTCTAAGTTTAATTTGTTTCAGGTGTCGATTCATTAATCCTGTTGTCAGATTTATTATCCGAGTTCTAAGGAACTCTGGGAACTTATAGTCGGTCCAATATTGTACACTATTAAGAAATAGAGATGGCTACTTTAACTTCTCCCAAGGAAACTTAATAAGTAATAAAATTATTGGACAAAGGGGTTAGAAAAATAATAATAATATAGTCATAGTATTGTGTCGAAAAATAAGCTTTTTTCCTTCGATTTATCACATATGACCAGAGTTGTTGAAAATCCCGGACTGCCGTAATCGGATTGTGGGATTTGGATTATGGATTGTAATCAATACTCCAAATCCAGCATGATCATTTTAATTAAGCTAATCTATAATCCATTATCCCAATGGCTAAGTTCAGGTTTCATAATCCGTAATCAATCCAGAACCGCATGAAGCGTATTTCAATAATCCGTTCTTGGATTATCGGATTACATGATGGATTATATGATGGACACAAACCCAACACATCAAACTGAAGGAATGAATGAAAATTTTGACGCCTTCAGATATTTTCTCCTACATTGCTAATCATACTGAGGCATAAAATCCACCTTGCCTAAACATCTGAATTAATTTTCACAACCCAAGCATAAAAATATATGAATTCAGCATATTGGTGATGCACTTCATGTGTGAGGTTTTTGGAAAACCTTGAAAATATCGTTCGTAAACGTTTTTGACGGTGTAACAGTGTAATTACAAACTATAATACGACTTTTTTAATGCCCGAAATCTAATAAATTGGGCTTAAAATACTAGTTGACAATTTTTTGTTAAGTTATAAGTTACTTCATTGCGTTGAAAATGTTCCTAGAAAAATGTAATGTCGAACTATCTATTAATGCATACGGACTTCAAACAATCAATTGTACTCAAGACTGTATATTAAATAAACCCGACAGATCGAGATGTAATGATGTACCTTTAAAATTTCCCAATTCCCCCTCCCCTTCTGAGTGATCCCCACCTCTAGAATTTATTTTATTTTAATAAGGTCAAAGGTCATACTGGGGTTACATTAACCTGACCTTTGACCTAGTAGTTCCCCTGAACCGATTTGACCCATCTTCGAACTCGATCTTACTTTTGACCTGATATATTGATTAGTGAACACAGAATTCAAAAAAGTCAAACCGTTTTTGAGTTATCTTGCCCACAGACAGACAGACGACACCTTGAGTCTTTTCAATATATACCTAAAGGTACATAATAAATAAATAAATAAATAAATAATGTATATACTGGCTGTCTGTTCAAAGTAAATGAATTAGTCAGTTAATCGGATTATGGATTACGTAATCCATAATCCAAAATCCCAAGTCTCTCAGCAGATTTTTCATATAATCCTTAATCCTTCAAGAAAAAAACTAGGTATAATCCAATGGTCAAATCCCAATCCGTAACACACTCGAAAAACAATCAAAAATCCGAACCCCAAAATTCTGGAATTGAACAACTCTGCATATGACTCTTATCATCATCACAGTTAAATAGACAAGTCTTTTATAGTTTGAATTATAGAAAACTATTCACATCATTTTTATAATTACGTACTATATCTCTGATCTAGCTGTAAATAAGGAATATATGTTATTCTAATCAAGAACCCATGGGAAATGCCAATAAGAACTCATACTTCTACGCAACTTTTGTTTTTTTTGTACAGAATCCGGTAGGATACGTTTAAAATGATGGGAACCAAACAAAGATGATACGTGGCTTTATTGCGTGCATGGATTTAGTGTGGACTAGGTACTATTACATTACTATTACACTCGTGCAATGTTTTCAAACATTTTTATTTCATGTCCTTTGCTTTGATGTCCGTCAGCATCAGGATGAATTTGATGTATGTCTTAATAATTTCACGACTCTTATCCGCAGAAGTAATTTTTTTACACGCTGTTACGCTACCTTATACAGTCATTACCAATTAATGTCATTCCAGGTGAAAAATCTTTTTTGTATTGAATTTTTTTGTCACTTCAATCCAAATATTTTTTTCTTATGATTTTTGATGTGCTGCTAATTAGTAAGCCACATATTTACTGCTCAAAAAATCTTACAAATAAGAAATAGTACCATCAGCTTTCAGCGACCATTTAATTTCGAACGTAATAAAGTTACTCACGCTATGATATATATGGCTCGGTTCCTTTCAAGAAAAATCAATTCCAATTCAATTCAGGGGCTGAAATTGGACTAAATCCTTTTAGTACAATTTCTTTCACAAGTGTGAATTGAAGTTTTTAATACATGCAAACGCTCGATGTATTATATATATTTATGCTTTGCAATGCAATTCTGCGTGTTGCTTAACGCTTTCTTCAGGACAAATATTAATACAATATTTAATTGATCTGTTTGTGAATTCAAACGTAATAAGCAATTCAATTCCTGACATCATGAATTGGATTGAAAAAATTTCAATTCATTCTGAATTTAACCGAGCTCTAATGGTGCACAATACAGTGTTACATTAGTTGACTTCCTCATATTGAAATGCAGACAAGGATTATATGCTCCTCTCTGCAAGGCATCTATAGAATTCTAATCTAATCCCATGGTTCTAACATACTCTATAAGTAACAAAGCCCAATGAATTCAATGAATAGCTATATAATAATGCTTTACACTTATTTCATGATTTACGCCAAAGCGGAAAGATTGCCTTGTGGGAAAATGATAAGCAGAATGAAAATGGGTATAATTATGCATACTTAAGCATGGAATCGTCTTGCCGTCATTCTAGTGCCAATGCAAAAATATAATGAAATTGGATAATTAAATGCTTGACTGTTTGTGAGTCTGGCTTTAAGGACGTACTTACTTATTATTATGGAATGAATATTATGCATGTTCATATACATGGGAACTGGACAAACACCAAGCGATAGACACTCTTATAATTTTGACTTTCCATGAAAATAGACTTTTGATCATTTGCATTTGACTATGAAACTGAAGCACCATTATTGTACAAAATCATTTCGTGCACAATAAAAAAAGATTTTGCGAGAAAAACATGCGGAAAGTCCCACTACATACGTGTATGTCCAGTGCGACAAAACGAGCTTGAGGTAAGAACAAGTGTTATCAAGATCAGTCCCAAGTAATTAGTTCCGTATTATACAAGAAACTTGTTGGATTACGTACAAGACTGTAAATTATACTTTTTGCGAGTTTTATTCATTCACATTAATTCTCACCATTTGCAGACACTGAATTCCAGAATTCAGGACCTGATTTTAGCTGCTTCTACCAGTTTTAGGAACTGGACTGAAATGATATTATCAGCTCTGCCCATATCTCATTATATATGAAAATGATAGGTTGGATGAAGCATATTACAGTGAATTACTTAACTATCTAGATTTAAAGATTTCTATTCCTTTCTATTCGTAAAGTATTTAGTTATGGAAGGAGCGTTTCGTAATCAAGTGGTGTGCTTCAGCAAAATTTATTTTAATTTTATTGCTCAATTCAATTTCGATTTTTAAATATAAGTCACCAATTTAAATTATGTAAAGATTTTCGTACAACCGCAGTCACCTATAAATAAATCAAAAACTTTCAAGTTTGTGAAATAATCAACATAAAATGGATCAGATTCAAGGTCACAGAAATTCATATTATTAAATAATAAAAAACATTACTTTTAGTAAGTTACATGCTAGTATTATTAAATTTGATTAAATTATGACAAATTTTATTCAATTATAGAAGGTCATATTCGTGAGTCAGCGGTGCATATTCGTGACTTGTGTAAAGGTTACGGAAATGGACCACCAGTCATCCGAAATCTTTGTATGAATGTCAAGAAAGGATCTATGTAAGCAAATATTTGTCAAAAATTTAAAATATTATGTATAAAATATTATCGTAAATGTAATTGTTTGAATTGATTTCAGTTATGGACTACTTGGAGCTTCAGGTGTAGTATTTTATACTAAAAAAAATGGGGAGCTTTTTACACCATTAAGTTTGTTTGAAGAACCATGATTCAAATTTTATAGGATGTGGAAAAACAAGCTTGCTCACGTGCATTGTTGGAATTTCTAAATGGGATTATGGTGAACTGCTTGTATTCGGAAACGAACCGAAAACAAGGGGAAGTGGAATTCCCGGCAAAAAGTGTGGATACATGCCTCAAGTGAGAAGTCAAGTTGATTTAAGGAATGTCCATGTCATTTAAGAGTTTGTAATGAAGTCAATTATTTTATTTCTTAGGATGTATCCCTGTATGACAGACTGAACTTTCGTGAAATGGCAAATTTTTATGGAAAAATCTACAACATGTCTAGGACTGATGTGAACCTTCAGATGAAATTTCTTAAAGAATTGTTACATCTTCCTTCCAAGAATCAAATCATTAATACTTTAAGGTAAAAGAACAAGAAATTGCGATTTTTGTTTTTAACATTTTCTTACCCTAACAATTTACCTCTAAATATCCGGCTCATTAAATAGTGGTGGCCAGAAACGTCGCGTTTCATTGGCCTTATCCCTAATTCATTCACCAGATCTTCTAATTTTGGACGAGCCTGTAAGTTACGGAAAAAAACTTGACAAATCTTTCTGTAATTAAAAATTTAATTTGTTGTATTGATACGCATTTTTTTTAGACCGTTGGACTAGATCCATTGCTAAGAAAAAGGTAGCTCACAAAACACACAGAATAGTTTTATCAACGTTTCAAAATTTTATATCTATCAATCGTAATTATATTTCAGTATCTGGAACCATCTATATGAGATTGCTTCCACTCAAAACAAGACAATCATAATAACTACACATTATATAGAAGAAGCAAAACTATCAAACAGGGTATGACTACAATTCCTACACATAACATAAACAAACAAAAAACTTATTAGTGTGCAATTTACATTACAAAACTAAAACTCTTTCTAGATTGGTATCATGAGAAACGGTCGTCTGTTAGTTGAAAATTCTCCAACAAATCTGTTACAAACTTTCCAATGCGACTTTTTAGAGGAAGTTGCCCTTAAACTTTGTCGAGCTGATGAGTCTACTATTCGAACTTTACCTCAAAATGCAGCACTAATTGGGTCCAGAGAAAATAGGAAAAAATCATTATTTAAATCCCCCTGGAATGAAACTGTTGCCAGTACGGTTATAGATCAAGATCCAGTTGGAATATTCAGAAGTTCAGACGAGGTTGACATTGTCGTTGCTGAAGCAAAGCAGGATATTACTAGCGATTCAAGCTCAATGTGGAGCTTTTTGTGTCACACTTTCCACAAAGTCCAAGGATTCTCTACAATACAGTGTCTAACTCTTTTGCGGCTTCCTGTGTAAGAAAATGGATCAACCTTGAGAATCTCTTGGTGCTTGTTTACTTGATTTACAAATGTTCAATCTCCGCCTCTCCCCTCCATTTATTAACTCACCGTAGCTACTTTATGCGTGAGAATATCTGGGAGAGCGTACGTGGATGTTCGCACGTACTTACGTGGCATTGCATTGCATTGAAACTCATTATCTAAAGATTATTTGACATGCCAAATCAACTGGTAGCATTAGTTTTTAATTTCAATTAGTATTTCGAAAACTATTCAAAATCGTCCAATTTAGTGCATGTCTATATGGTCATTAGAGTTTTAAATCGTAGGTATACTCATTTCAAAAGTAGTAAAATAGCTACGTTACCTACATTTTACCAGAATTTATTTCACCCCTAGATTTCTGGCACTGCTAATCTTTTTGCCCACAATTCAAGGTAAAATCCAAATTACTTTTGATAGTATAGTTTATAAATATTTTGAGCTTATTGTTTGAATGAAACCTTTTTAATTTGTCCAATTTAGGATGCATAATGTTTGCCACAATCGGGGCACACCCAAAGGAAATGAAAGTTGGCGTTATAAATGAAGAATTATTAAATTGGACTGCTCAATGTGATACTGACATGTTTCATTGGGATAGCTGTGATTTTTTATATCTTAGTTGCAAAATTATAAATGAAATTCGTAGCAAAGATGTAATAAAGTTGGTAAGTCGGATTATTGCAACTAATCAATCGGTGCATGAAATAAATGGGGTGATACAAATGCTGATGATGATACAGATTCAATTCGATTCGGTGGATAATGCCCTTGCACAAGTTCACAAGGGAAAATTAAGGGGATACTTAACATTTCCTGCTAATTTCTCGCAATACACATTTGAGTATTTTGCAACCCGGCTTTTTGCTAGAAACGAGTCAATCGAGGGATCAAGAATTCACTTGCATTTAGACTTTTCAGGTATGCTTGTAATATGAGATTTGTCTATGATACGTGAGTCAAAAGGACAATTAATAACAAGTGTGGAATGTATTTTAATCGCCCGCTATGTGTACATATATCCTTTTCTTAATCGTTAGAATACTTGGCGTCTCTTTTTATGGTACAACACATGTATCAATCACAAAGTGAGTATTTAAGACATTTGGCAGAAGCCTGTCACATGAACGGAAACCGAGCTAGGATGCCTTTTGTGGTAAATTAATTTAACTGCTTCTTTAAATTAACTGATTCTTAGGGGCGAATTCCTTACTCATCGCTAATGCTTAAAATTATAGTTTCGTGAGCCTGTTTATGGATCCTTGGACGACAGTTACACAGAGTTTATTGTGCCGGGAATAATATTATGGTAACTATTTTTTTTTATTTCTTGCATTTTATTCCATTTAGAATTAACAAACATCTTTTAATTTTTAGCACAGTGTTTCTATCGGTGTCTGTATGTACCTCGATCATATATATTACTGGTAATGTGATTTAAAAATTAATTAATATTGACCCATTATATTATTACGGTACTGAATGTGTTTCATACTTGCAAAATTGGAATAATTACATAAGTTTACGTACCTAATCTATGTTTCAGACAGAAAAAATGGGACTCTTGGTCGAGCCCGCGTTGCAGGTTTAGGAACTGTTGATATACTCTTGAGTTACGTTTTCACTCAAGGCTCCATAGGTCTCCTGCAAACTATACTCTGGACAATAACCTGCTACTTTGGATTTGGTTATGTAATTCGCGGACCAATTTGGTTGTACACTGTTATTTGTCTATTAGTAGCCATTTGTGGAGGAGCATTCGGTAAGCAAGTTAGCAATACTGCCAAAATTTCATTTTCAAATTTTATTTAAAATTACGAATCGAATCTTTACTATTTTATTTATTTATAGGGCTTCTCAAAGGGATTTTATGCTCGGATGAGATTGAGTCTATGGTGTTTGGGATATTTCTAGCCCCATGTTTGCTTTTATATGGAGGTGAAGAAAACATATTTAAATTCCAATTACTTTTTTATTATTGACTTGTGCAAAAATAAACTAATTATATGTGGCCTTTCATTCCGTTTTTATTGTGCAGGTGTCATATGGCCATTAGAAGGCATGCCGTTTTTTTGGCGGCATTTGAGCTTTTTTCTTCCCACAACACTACCTACCCTATCCTTGAGATCTGTAATTGTTCGGGCTTTGAGTATCACACATCCTTCGGTTTGGCCAGGAGTTGCTTCTGTGGTGGCGTGGATTATTGTATTTTCTACTTTAACAGTTATTGGTTATAAAAAGTTAGAAACGTGAATGTAGTTCTCCAGTTCTTCTTGTGGATTGAATGCAACAGATTGAATGGGATGCGTATTCTTGGTTTTTGAATTTAAATACTCTGTGAAACCTCTGAAATCACATTTCATTGGTTATTGTTATTAAAGTTTTGTATCTGAAGCGATTAGAATATTGTAATAAATATTTTGAAAGATAAACAAAAAAATACTGCAGTTACTCAACTACTCAAGTTGCTGGTTTTGTCTCGTAATAAGCCCGTAATAATGGACCTTTAAATCCTATGACTCGATCACAACATTAGCATCATATTTCGTGTATAACGTATGCTTGACCTTGACATTTGACCCGGTTTTCATGAATTCACTACGTCTATTTTAAGTTTTCTTGAAGCCGTGTGTTCAAAGTTACACTAGAAAAAATCAGAAAAACAAAATATTTTAACATCATCATGGTTATAGATCACGCTGGGGCTATCACAAACTTTCGAAAATACTATCTACTCTCAACAGTAGCTTTAGTTTGATGTATCACAAGTTGTGATACATCAAATATTTTTAATAGCAAGGTATGGGTTGTGATTCACAGTCCATACCTTTGACCTGGTTCCCGATTACCGATTATGCCCATCTCAGCTTAAAGTCAGCTTTTAACTTAGGTAGCGATTACTGAAATCAGAATTCAAAAATGTTAAGTCGTCACAAGTTATGCTACCCCCGGACATACGGACGACGCACGACAGACAGAGTGATTTTGATATGGGCCTAAAGGTACATAATAATTGTATGCGTATACAACCCAGACCCCCGCTTGGGCAAATAAAAGTTGAAGCAAGCAAGCACACGTTAGATTTTCCCACGACAATAGAAACAACAGAAATTATTGAAGCATAATATGCGTCATTCACTTTGGCAATCTACGCAAGACAAAAATTACCAATATAATCAACTAACGAGGAAATGGTCAGGCTAGTAACACGTAAAATTCGTTGGATTTTCACATGCATAGGATGCTCTGAGTAATAATTTTATTTATCTCGAAGGATTTCCTCGACTGTACACTTTTTCTTTAAAAATCGGAAAAACTATGTTTTTGAATTGCATTTTTCGAATTTCTTTATAGTATGGAGAAAATGGGAGAGTTATTCGAAGAAATCCTTCGAGATACGTAAAATTAGTACAACATATAAAAAGCGTAATGATGAAGTATGAAGTAGACAGTGCAGCATGCGAATAGGAAAAAATTCTACAAAATGCACATAATACCAGTTCTCGTTCCTTTTAAATTTTGTAAAAGTACCCTAACATTGCTACATGAGACCACATAATTATATATTGCTGATTCTAAACTAAAACTCTTTATGTGATATCGGTTTCATGATTTTATTCTTATAAGTTAATGTTTGAGAAATGAAACATTTTTAAAGAAATCATAAGCATAAAATTTGGTAAATCGTTTAGTGTTTTAAAACATTTATTTCTAACTTAAGTTTATTCAACTGATTGCAACTTTGTTGAAACAGCCTATAATTTAAAATTTCATATATCTAAAAAGACATGTAAAGATTATTTACTATATTATTATTGCAGACTACTACCATTGCTGTCGTTTGAATTGATGCGCTGTCTTTAAACTTGGTAGCAAATGATAAGTCCGTAATTTCTTGCCCAAATGAAGACTGATACATGTAATTGAACTGACCGCTGATGACGGTACTGTTGGTACTAATGGATTTTCAATACCCATTCGACACTCATAAAAAGTTATTAGCCAAAGGGATGTGTAAATTGGTAGACCCACCAACAAATAAAACGGCACAAACACAATCGCTGCAAATAATCCCGGAACAAATGCAGAAAAGTAATCGATTTGCATTGATAACTTTCTTAAATACTTTTTGAGGAACATTATGTAGAAAAACCCTTAGCCTTCGAGACCATTCCTACCATTCCAAGAAGAATGATTTATTTCTACAGGAATTTGAATTTACTTATTCGAATGAAATGGAAAACTCAATATACTGATACTAGATTGCGTGCTAGACAGAAATATTATGAAAAAGAAAACGTACGTAGCATAGAAATATTCTATCTGGTACAAACAGTATGAATACTTTGCTTTTGCGTGCTATGATTTAATAATAAGATGTTGCAAGTGAGCAACCCCAAATTAGTGACTTTTTATTTTTTCCCATGATGTTTTGCTATGTTCTTTATAATTTAATCACGACTAAAACCTAAAGTAAGAATAGAAATATATAATTTTGAAATAAATCCTGATTATTATTTATGCTCATTATAATTATAAATACTTTATATTTAGTGTCATTTATGTGAGGAAAATGCAATATTACATCAATTGGAGAACAAAATGAATAACGTGGACGACGTCCGAAAGCTAAAAAACCCTTGTTAATAAACTGCTAGTAAGCAGGCCAGAGACGTAGCTGAAGAGGGCGTTGAGTGATCTCCTCCAAACCACCTCCCCCCCACGTCCACCAAATCTCCTCCACCTCCACCCTTTAATTCCATTCCGGATTCTGGCTCATGATTCCGGTGTTATGCATAAGCACATCCACACGGATACTATGCAATTCTTACGTATACGTATACGTTTCAGCCAAATCGATGAGTTTCTGAACTTTCGAACCGTTTGACCGATTTGGCTGAAAAGTATTCCCAGAGGTCCTCTTGAGTAGTACTACCTGTGTACCAAATTTGATCCAAATCGATCAATGTATGTGACCAGGAGAATGCGCACAGACAGACAGACGGACAGACAGTTTTAGTAAAACCATTACTTCGCTGAATGCTCTCGCTTCAGCTACGTAAAAATGAAGTTCAAGGTTATCTTAGGAAAATGGTCTCACATCATAATATCATCATATTATGTTAACAAACAAGTAGAGTATTCTTCATTTCAGTAGCCAGTTCGGTCAGAAATAATCTAGTCTCAATAAACTGCTAGTAAGCAGGCCAGAGACGTAGCTGAACAAGGCGTTGAGTGATCACCTCCAAACCACCTCCCCACATGTCCAACAAATCTCCTCCACCACCTCTCTCTCTATACCCACCTCTGCGATCCTCTCCCAACGTAGTAAAAGCATTGCTTGTTGAACACTATTCCGGAGTCTAGATTTCTGTACAAGCACATGATTCCGGATATATGCACAAGCTCATCCACACGGATGCTATGCTATTCTTAAGTATACGTTTCAGCCAAATCGATGAGTTTCTGAACTCTAACGCCTATAACTTTTGAACCGTTTGACCGATTTGTCTGAAAAGTATTCTCAGAGGTCCTCTTGAAAAGTGCTACCTGTGTACCAAATTTCGTCCAAATCGGTCAATGTATGTGACCAGGAGAGTGCGCACGGACAGACAGACGGACAGACAGACAGACGAACTAGTAAAACCATTACTTCGCTGAATGCTCCGCTTCAGCTACGTAATAAACAGCTGCAAGTGCTTTGTGCACAAATAGTGTTTAATATATAATGAATCTTGACTGAATTTAATATTTTAATACAAAATTAACTGCTTTATCAAACTCAATTACTCCATTCTATTTGTTTGGGCATGTCACATAAAGGGTCATTCTACAGAAAAAGTTATGGAGATTCTCAATATTTCTCTGGACCGGTTATATTTATATTGTTTGTAATGTTTTGACAGCAGCCACGAGTTCTACAAATATTAACACATTCATTACACCATACATACATCTACAAAGTCACGGAACATCAAAGAATTTATGCAAAACTAAATTACGCATTACTAAAAACTTGCTACGCATTACAAAAATTCGAATATTAAAGTTTTTGTACATATATTCGTTTTAATTCTATGAATGAACCAGAACCAGGAAATAATGCAATTTTTTATTACCTAAATTATATTTATCCGGACATTAGCAAGTAAATAAAATTACTTGTAACACCTCCATTTACGAACTTGCTGAAGCAAAACTACTGTCTAGTAAGCCTGAACACAAGCAGGATATTTGGTTAACGTCAAGTTACACATCACAAACTTCATTTATGAATGGTTTATGCTGCACGTATTTAACTTTTTCTTTTGCAGACTGCAGCATTTCTTAAAACTTATTTTTATTGCGTCAAAGTTTTGATTCGTCGTACGCCAAGCTTTCAAGGTGATTTTTGTTTTAGAGCAAAACTAAACTGAAATATTATAACCACTCGATGCTGTACAAAAACTTTTTGTCTTACTCGTTTATATGAAGTTACAAATCCTTTTCCGCTAACAAGTACGCCAAGATTAAGCTTTAGCAGTCTCTTAGCTCTGTAAAATATTAATTGAAGAAAAATTGTCAATAATACTTACAAAGTGCATATCTCTTTGAATATTTTTTTTGTAAAAAAAAACTTGCATGAATTCTCAATTTTTCAGATTGTCCGCCACCATGTACAACTTGTGGATTCAAACTTGGAAGCACGTGGTTGAGCCCCAGTTTCTTTGCTACGTACAAGGTGATTAACGCAGCAGGTGTTACAATCGATCGGTCTTTTGAAATCGGTGACATCAAACAACTTTCTGAAGTTTCGGAACAAATTTGATGTTCGTAAAGAAACAATAGCCAATAGGATGCATATATTGGAAGACCAATGACGACATACACTGGAAAAACTACTGCTAAACAAACAAATAGGAACATAAAATATAGTGCCCAGGACAATTTAGACCTGATTTTTTTCATGGATCGACAAAAACTATTGTCCTTTAACATTTTGCTAACTCACAGCTATAAGAATTACTTGCTTACTGCAAGAAATTCTTCAACAACTGCGCCAGCATTAAAATGCTGGATAACTTGTATGATCCAAACTATATAGATTCGTTCAACAATATTTTTGGCAGAAATTTCTTCGTTTTGGGTTTGCGTGTTTAAATGACGCACGAAGATTCTTAAATTTTTAAGTTAGTACGAGATTTTCCAGCGGAAAGTTCACAAGTTATGAAAAAATTACCTTATTACAATTATGACGACTGACTACTTATGGACGAATTGCAGCAATAGCAATGTGTGATATTTTTTTTAAACTGCTGGCAAAAGTTGAAAATATAGGCACGCGTGAACAACTAAAATATATGTATAGATATCATTTGTCATTATAAAAAATTAGAGTTTTTCAAATTCAAGTCGGAGAGTAACACATTTCGTGCTTTTAAATACAACTTTCCTGTCAAATTTCAAGTAAAAAAATAAAGTGATATGTAGTCATCGTCCCTATGCCTGAAACGCAAATTATTTTTACAATACATGAGAATTTACCTCAATCTCAACTAACCGCATTTAAACCCAAAATAAATTCAAAATTTCGAAGCAAGTTACATCATTGCTAGTTTTGAAAATTACTTGTAATATAAATGACCTGATGAAAGGAATATTGAAACGCATTATTACCAAAATTCTGTGCAATTGTGCGTATTAGCTTATATAACGCATAATTTGGAATTATGATACATGCCTACGTTTTGCTTCTTCAATTGGAGCAGAAAAAAAATGAATTAGTAGAAACACTGCACGAAAAGATACGATTATATGATGATGGTTCACTAATGCTTATATTTTATTTTACCCTACATTCATGTAAATTACAATATTGAATGATTTTGCGGGGTGATAACGACATTTTCCTGCAAAATTTATCATTATTTTCTTTTGAAAACCAGGAGGTATTGGTTTAAAAGAAGTTTTAAAAACATGTATGTGTGCTAGGGTTTGCTTCAATCGTTTGGAGTTTGCCAAACCAAAACAACCACGCACTGACATTCAGTACCTAAACATTCCACAAATTTCACGAGTAGTATTTTACATAATGGCTCCTCTTCAAGACGCTACCCTAGCAAGTAGCGAAAATTTACTTGACCAATTTACTAAACAAACCAACCCCAAGGAAATTTTGTACGATGGGTACTACTACAACGTCACTAACTTTATACGGAGACACCCAGGAGGCAGGCAAATCATCAACAACTTTACCGGCGCTGGGGAGGACGCTACACTTCCAATTCAACAGTTTCACAGCAGATCAATGTCAAAAGTTCAAGGGATCATGAAGTCTCTGAAACGTCGACCAGTTACTGATGTTGCAGGTAAAAATATAAATGTAATTTCTAATTTGTAACTCAAACTTTATCAACACTGAGTTGTTGTTTTAAATAGAAAAATATGACCAAAAGACAAGGGAGAAAAATAAAGCCTTAACTGAAGATTTCACAAAACTCTACTTGGAGCTGAAGGCAGAGGGACTTTTCGAACCGTCATATTTTCATATTTCATATAGAATTATTGAAATGATTTTATACGGATCCTTGGGTTTTTACTTGATCACTACCTCACAAAACGTTGTCATCAAATTTTTGGGGGGTATTTTACTCTGCTTGTGTCAATCACGAGCTCTTGGTCTGATGCATGAAGCTGGCCACCTTTCCCTAACGGGAAACCCAAAACTTGATCGGATCTTGCACACATTTATCCACGGTAGGTTGAAGTTTTTAAAGATTTTTTTTTGGGAAAATTCTGCTTAGCTAACAAGCGCTCAAATGTAATTATTAGGATGTGTTCTTGGACAAAGCGCTATATATTGGAGGCGGTTTCATTCTTATCATCATGCTCAGACGGCTCGAGTAAAGCATGATTTGGATTTTGAAACGCTACCGTGGGTCGTTTTGAACACAAAAGTGATGGATGATATGAAAAAAGACCAAAATTTTGTCATTCGCAATCCGGTACTAATTGTTTTTCCTGGAATGAAATTAATGCTGTATATAGCTTGTTATTCATAATTACCAACCATATTATGGAGTTAGTAATAACGCATGATTTGTATTGTGTTTTAGATGTACTTTGCACCTATTGTTTCCTTATTGGCCTTATTATACATACAAATTTGGGAGGTATGCAAAAGTCTTTTCAAGTATCGAATTCCATCCGAAATTTTAGCAGTTGGGATATACTATGTTTTGGCATGGCAAGTTGGATTTTGGCCAATGTTTATTATTAGCTTTGTGGTTTCCCAATATTTTGTAATCAACACTTCGCTTAATCACACCCACCTTCCTATGACAACTGAGCCTACACACTGGGTCGAGCAGAGCTTTTTACACACTGTGGATATAGAACATCGCCCGTGGTGTGACTGGTGGATGTTTTATCTTAACTACCAAATCGAGCATCATTTGTTTCCAACCATGCCGCAGTTTCGTAATCGACTAGCAGTGGATCGAGTGCGTGCCCTTGCTGAAAAACATGGGTTGCCTTATCGTGTTTATTCTTATAAGGCTGCTTTGATGAAAGTGAAAAAGAATGTTTTTAATATTGCCAAAGAACTTAAGGATATACATAATGAATAAATAAATTGATAAAAATATAGCTACCTTAAAATAATGTTAAAAATTACAATCGACTTACTCCATCCTCATTATCTGAATACGCATACATGTGCAGTTGTTTGTGCATTCGGTTTTTATTTGTTAAGTGATAGTAGTAGTTTGATCAATTCTCTAGAATAGAAAGCAAATAAACTATGTACATAAGTCATGTCGGCTGGCACGGTTTATACATTTTTTACTGCTATGCATGCTACGTACGTGAGCCACACATGTATATATGTATATTTATATAGGAAAAAAGCAATACAGCATCAAAAAAACACAGAAACGCAAAAAGGAAATTCCGTTTTCTCTTCTGGCAACACTGCAGACATACAGCAAAATTCTTATGCGGAGAACATATTTAAAACTTCGACAAGCGTAAGGAATATGCTTAGTATTATTACGTTATTATGCGAAAATTTTAAAAGACCAAATATCGTACTAAATGTACTTGTTTTTCTGTAGTTTGAGAAGACTTGTAAAACTGCGTTTAAACGCCCTTCAAACTTTCCTACAATTTAAAACTTTCTTTGAAAACGAGGTTATTTATTGTGCTTAAAATATACAGCAACATATAGCATTTGAAACTTTAAACACTCGCGTGAAGCGTAAACCTTTTAATTACGGAATACAGCAGAATATGTTCTGTTCCTTGTTTGTCCGGATTTATATGCCAAAATAATGCGGTGGTATTTAGTAGTAGTAAATTCGTAAATATTTGCCCACGACGCCGCGTGCAAAGCAGAAGGACATAATTTAAGACCACGACTAATAAACTATAGTGGCTCACCTCGGAAAATAGATATTGCATACATACAAAGAAACAAAACCTTCTACTATACATATGACATTGAAATCTCTATTTATAAAATTTTACGTACGTCTGTACAACTAATGACAGTTTTCTAAAATAAAACACGCTAAAAACAAGAAGGACAATCAACTTTAAAGTCCAATCTCCTTCCTGGATGCTGCACTATATAAACCTGAACTAAAAATTGGAGCTCAGTTTGGATCAGACACCAAAGAAATTTCAATTTATAAATTTTCCCTTAGAGGAAGAAACTAAAATGTTGCTTCACGAAAAAATCATCGACTACGCAAAGTTTCATCTGAAAGTACAAACATTGTATAGCTCTACTCCATTCGCATTTGAAAACAACACACTTGTCGTACGTCCCACGAACCGAGTTTTGTGGTGGTGCAAGATATTTGCATTCATGGTATTCATCGTCCAGCTCTGGCGTCAAATTTTCCAAGCTCCCGACTACGAACCCATTTCAAACACATTGGTAAGTGTGCTCTTTGCTGGGACCTGGTCATATCTTCTTTTTCAGGACCTAATCATTATCCGAAGAATAAAAGAAACTACTAAACTATTCAACACTTACATAGACTTTGAGAACTCCAACTTATCAGACTGGTCTACATCCAATGAAGTGCAAACAAGAGAAAAGCTTTTCCTCAAGATTATGCTCATTGTCACGGTGACATGTGGTCCAATTAGTGTCCCGTTATACTCTCTCCTTCGATGGTTTGATACCTGCAGCTCCGCAACCTTTCTTTGGCACATGTATCCAGAGTGCCTCCAAGAAAACCACGAGGACATTGTGTGGAGCAGCAAATCCTCAATATTGCTCGCACTCATGATAATTTTGAGCGCCTGGCTGGTGATGGACTCTTTTGGTCGAATTATGTTTCAAATTGGAATGATTGCGATTGCAGGAGGCTTTTCAATAATGCAATATCTCCGCTATCTAAGGATTCGGATGGAAAATGGGGGTTTCAATTACCAAAAATTGTTGGTATACAGGCAACTCCAATTTATTGATCGGATTTGTAGTGACTGAAACCAATATTCATACCATTTAGCACGTATGCGTATGGCATTAAGCATTAGTTGCACTTGGGGTACATTTTGTGTGCACAAGTGTTCATTTGCATATCAGATTTTTATGTAGATTGGGTCCCTTTTCCATTCCAGCTCGAGCTGATGGAAGAAACCCAACTGCATACTATTTTTTAGGCATAAAGCAAATGCAATGGTTAGGGATGTAAGCAAGCATAAGTGATGGATATACTTTTGTCAATTCCTCAGGTCTTATCTTTTAGCCTGAAATGCTAATTAGATAAGACCAGAGGAATGAGAAAAGGGCATTGTACAATTTCCTTCGTGTTATAAATATACCTGGCTGCCTAACAGCCAGGTACACACATTAATACATATAGGACTAATCTCCAATGTCATACTTTTGGAAAAGTCATTCATCTCATCTTCCATATCCACTTGCCTGCACATAAAGCATAGAGAAGCCAAAGCCAAAATGCATGCATGCACTTGAGAGACTCTTCCTTCGGAGGATTTTGTCCTTCAAACTATTAGTATAGTTTTTTCTCTCTTTGGATTTGGTCATCCTTCTTGGATCTGCTGCATTCTGAGGAGACTTTTGGGTAAGCCACCTCAGCCCATAAAATATTATTTTTTGTACATAAAGTTTTTTTTGGTTGTGATGAAATCACAACTTTGGTGCTGATTTCTTCTTCTTTCTATCGTTCTCCTCCAGTTTCCAACGGAGGGAATCATCCTCCGTATCCGCGATGTGAACGGAGATTTCTGTGGCACATTAAGTGGTAAGCACCACCACATAATATAATATTTTAGAGGCATTCGTTGTAGGGAAATTGCTGTTTTAGCACATATTTATTTGTGCCTTTTCGTTCTTATTTTTCTTCAGCCACCCTGGTATAGCTCGGAAAGCTCTACCTCAACCACCTCATGATTTATGATGGGGAAACTGTCTTCGCGTCTCATACCTCTTCCGAATTTTGGCTCACACCGTTAGTGACCCGATAACCGCTTGACACCACCTCACGTTTCTGTTGCTGTGCATCATCACCACCTCGTCTCTACATTAACCAGTAGCTAATTTAAGTTTATTTAAAAAACTTTACTGGTAATGTGATTGTGATGAATGATGATTGTGTTCATAAATGGTAACTGGGGGGTTATTCATTTCATAGGCGATGCCGAAACTGCCTTAGGCAAGTCGGCTATGAAACGCCAATTTCGATGGGGATTATCCTAACCCTGTGTGTCAGAACAAGCCGTTAAGCGGTGACACAATGGGCGGAGGCTACGATTGGGAATTCTTCGATGGGATCATATTGCATAACATATTATTCTTCGCTTGGTTTGGGCACTAATCATTTCGACATGTAGCCGAGAGGCTTCATATAATAGATGCCCAAAACCAAACCATATTCATCGCTTCGTATGTTACTTTATATTATTTTTATTACAGAGATAAATGAATCTCTGCTTCAATACTTTTAATGCTAGTTTTTAACAAACTTTAAATTAACGATTGCAATCGGTAATATTCCTAGTTTACTAGATAGTTTAAATAACCGAGAATACCCGAAACTCGGGCTAGTTGAAATTCCTAGTTGCTAGATATTATAAGATTTACCACGAATGATAACTTCGATGAAATGACATGAATGATAACTACGATGATAACCCATTACTTTTGTGGGAAATAAACTACCTACGCATTATTATAATATTTTACTAGCAAACCTTTTGTCTCTTTCTGTGTAATTATTACTGGTATTATGCTGCGTAAATTCGATTCTCATATTTTGTTGCGTCATACTAATTCAGATTATTGCTAAAAGCCTAATTCACATTAGTTCAAGCATTAAAAAAGTAGTAGCGAAAGGCACAATAGCACAAAATCTAGGAGCGTAACTTTCAGCTACCACAGATTTATAACACGCTTCAACAGTATGCTGTTGTTGGTTGGTACGCACCATTCAGTCTCATCGTCATTATTGGAACCTACGTGCTGATCGCTGAAGCAGACAACTTGTCAACGCCCCATCTTTTGTTCTTCTCATATATGATACCCAAAGCCAGTTTTGCTTTTGCAACCGTGTTCTCGTGGTATGCGGGAGTGCATGTGGAATCTGGCAACTACTTGGATTATATTAAAGACCAAATTATTCCAAAATCTAAAAGACAGAAGGAAAGAAAATTGTTAAAGAGGTATAAGGCATCTTTTTATGTTCTGAAGGTGAAACTTGGAGAAATGAATTTCGTTGAGGTTTTGACACCAATCACAATGTTCCAGTTTTGTATGGATCAAACCATTTCATTACTGTTGATGTAAAGCATGTGTAATTTAGCTTTCACTTTAATTATAACACAATCAAAATGTTGACAAAAATTAGTTAGATAAGCAATAAAGCGTTCAGTGGTCCTCTTTCCAACGACGCTAATATAAAATATAATTATAATTGTACGCACAAATAAAGTAACCAGGAATAAATATAAGAGGCGAAAATATAAACAAAACTTGAAGTGTGCAAATTTGTATAAAACATACTAGCTATAATTACCACTCTGATATGTACTCGCATATCCAAAGTAATGCTTTTATATCGGTCACCTTCACAAAACTCTAATTAATTTCTTGGAATACTGTAAAATAGTTTTTATGCTTTTTATACGTATATACACTTAATTATTATGTGGACACATTCGTTGTTCTGCAAGGTCAAGGTTTTAATGGTCCCCAATATAAAAACAATTATATACATATGTTTTAGAATTTCCTACAGTACCTCATCTGTATATATGTCGTTTTGACTTTATAAATACTCCTTATACAGCTTATAATGAATACTTTCTCCGCAACGCCACAATCGACATGATTGAACAGTAAACTTTTTAAGATTGGATTAGGTGTAAGCGTAATTCAGTACTGCAAGAAGTTGGCTTAAAATGCATAGCAAACGCGGTTAAACAATTAAATCCAAATTTTTAAAAGACATCAAAGAAATTCATGGTGTGGTAACGTACCGACAAAAAATACAAATAATTTATTATGAAAGATTCATGCATTTTGTCCAAATACGACATAAATTGTTTGAAATTGCATGCATTTAAGCATAAAATGCCTCCATTATGAATTACGTTCCCTAGTAATTTCACTGTAATTCGAAGGCAGTTTGAATTTGCCCTACGTAGGGCAAATTCCTTTTAGTTACATTTGGAAACCATTGGATTCCAAAAAGAGACAGTCGTATACGACTGAGTATGGATTCACTTGATACTCGAGAACCTTAAAAATGTATCACAGCCGAAACATTACTAGCTAGAGTCTTGGACCTCGAAACAAAATCCGTAGATATTGACATCTTGGTCCATATCCAGTATCAAGTGTCACCCTATAGTTTTAAAATTATCCAGGAAAATCTTGGTTTCCAAGATATGACCCTATCGGGTTCAAACTCGTGTGGTTAGAGAATAAGAAAAGAGATCGCTTAAAGATAGAATATTTCCTAGAATGTCATAACAGAGGTATCATATGCACATATTACTTTCCTTCTGGGTGCATACCATTTCAAATCTATTGAGCCCAAAGGTCAAAGAAAACTGTGTGCCTGGTTTAATTGAAGCATTATACGAATTTAGGATATATTAGGATATATTAGTGGAATTAGGTAGACAGATTAAAATAAATGGTTTCAAATAAAAAGATTAATAAAAGAGTAAAAAAATTGATAACGAAAGACATTCTCATTGCCTTCAATATACAAGGAATACAAAAGGCCAAAGGCTGGACTGGAATCATAATTGTTTTTTATTGTATTCCTTACATATTGAAGGCAATGAGACCGCCTTTCGTTATCAATTTTTTTACTCTTTTATTATAAGTAATATTGTAAGAAACACAGCTAAATTTCGTTTCAAATGTTTAGGCTTGCTGGAAGGTTATGGTAATACATGCGATGCAACTCAGAGTAGAAAGGAGAACAGAAACAGCAGGAAAATAATTTGCATTTTCGAGTGTATAGCTTTAATTTTCAAAAACTAGTTTTCCTAGTTTATTTACTTATCATTACTATATCTTTTTATAACCTTAATGCCATTATTACGTAGCTGAAGCGAGAGCATTCAGCGAAGTAATGGTTTTACTCAAACTGTCCGTCTGTCTGTCTGTCTGTCTGTCTGTCTGTCCGTCTGTGCGCACTCTCCTGGTCACATACATTGACCGATTTAGGCCAAATTTGGTACACTGGTAGCACTACTCAAGAGGACTTCTGGGAATACTTTTCAGCCAATCGGTCAAACGGTTCGAAAGTTATAGGCTCGAAAGTTCAGAAACTCATCGATTTGGTCGAAATGTATACGTATACGCAAGAATTGCATAGCACCCGTGTGGATGAGCTTGTGCATACATCCGGAATCATGTTCTTGTGCATAAAGCCAGAATCCGTAATGTACAAGTAATGCTTTTACTACGTTGGGAGAGCATCACAGAGGTGGGTTTAGAGGGCGGAGGTGGAGGAGATTTGGTGGACGTGGGAGGAGGGGGTTTGGAGGTGATCACTCAACGCCTTCTTCAGCTACGTCTCTGGCCTGCTTACTAGCAGTTTATTAATGATTAATCCATATTATATGTTGTCTGAATTGTTTAATAAATAAGAGATGCTAAAGGTTCAAGATCATCATGTTCATGATCACCAAATTATTTTTCATTTAATAAAACAAATATTCTGGTGTATACTGGGGATGAAATTAGAGTGATGAAGCAGTCTAAAAATCATAATCTTTTCCATCAATCGGGATTTTGATTTCAAGGCTCACGGAATGTGCAATGAATTAAACCTGTTATAGCTATAAAATAATTATGTTATTACGACTACAATAACATATATTTTGCGCAATACAAAAGGCACAGAACCTGAAGTGATTATATATCTGCTACCACTGACATCAATTATCCAAAGTTATGATTGTTGTGCCTCAATTGCTATCAATATGCTTGCATCCGATAATGTCATTTTTTTTTATGTCAAGCAATACAGTTTGAAACTATGCACAATTTCCTTTTAGTTGTTTTTGTTTAACATCGACTTTTGCATTTAAAAATTGTTTAAAAAATATTGTGCAAATAAATCTCAAGTTGAATAGAACTTTCGATAGAGGTGCTTTTAATTTCCGTCTTAAATTACTGTACACATTCCCATATTTTCTGTGTTACTTCCATCAACACCATTCACTTCTCCTTTCGTACCTCCACCATCATTCAACAAGACGCGATGATGTGGCTCCATTTGGACAATGGGTGTCATGAGTTGGATCAAATGCTCGATTTCACATCTCAACTCGTCATCTCCAACGCTGCTCATTTCCCTGAACTCTAGCACGTCATGATAAAGCTGTAAAATCTCTTGGTATTCCGTCCGCATGTTGAGTATTTCTGAGTCAAGTTGACTAGGATTTTTGAGATGATTGGCATCCCCTTTCCTATCAGGTAATCTGTTTGTGGCAGTCCTTCCTAATGCCGTTGGGCGCTCTTCCATAATAGACACGAGGAACTCTAAGCGAGCCAACCGAGCACGTGCAAAGAAGAGAAGATAACGCACTGAAACCAAACAGAAAAATTATATGCTTCTCTCGTTCAAATGGAAATGCTATTGTTGGAGATTGATAATCATGTTGAGTATCTACTTTTTTCTTACCTCGATGAAAGGATAATCCAGGAGACGTGACATTCCTCACGCTCAGCACGTGATAACAAATGCTCACAAAGTATTCACAGCTCAACACCACCTCCTGTGGACTTTCACCCCTGTATCGCATTTCTGGTAAAGTTGCCCACTCTCTCATAATCGCATCCTCAGCCTGCGTTACAATCCAATGGTTATTATGCAGCAGCTGCTTTGAATTCTCAAGGAATCTTACAAGCAAAGGCACATTTCCAACACAGTTACTCAACCGATCTTCCAACGCCTTCACTAATCCATCCACAATCTCCCCTGATTCGAGATGCCCGCACCTCCCACATCTCCACTTGGTACTTGGCTCGGTAGGCACTAGCGGAAGCCTATGGCCAATCATACAGTGCTCACAGAGAACCGCTGACACATTGGAGTCCAGCTCGGAAGGGTCCAAACACCGCCGACATTTGCATGTGAATCCACCAACGTTCCGAAATACTTCCTGCCTTTTCCCCGTTCCGAACACAGAGTATTGACTGGAGTAGCAGACGGTTATGAGATCCCCTTTGGAGACGGGCTCAGAAGCTTTGATAACTATTCTGTGGGAGGCATCCTCTGTCAACGTCCACCAACAGTTAGGTGTACATGAGTGAGCTATCATAGAGGCTTCTAGGAATAGGCAAATTGCACATCCACTAAATTCCGAATTTTCGTTGAAGGTGTTGCTAAAAGCGTTGATGTTAATGATGCTCAAGATCCTCCGACATTCCTCTCGCGTACCCATCTCCGCTTCCAAAATTGGGAAGATTTCTTGAATGTCATCTAAAAGCAGGTCAAAGTTCCAGGGTTGGGTGCCCAACGCTGTTTTACTTTGGAGGTGGAGGATGGAATCCCTCCACAAGGTAATGTCACGTTGTTTTATGAGAAGGCAGCGAATAAGTTGAATCATCACCGAGCTTGTCACTATGTTCATGTGCTCGCCAGGTGGTGGATAAGGCAGGTTTTGCTCAAGGAATAGTTGGCACTCGTTGTCCCTATGGTGGCTTATCTATGTTAAAAAATTTCAGTCACAACTCATCTTATCAGTCACAAATGATGAAAATCAAATCATGTTTTATTTACCTCTTCACAACATTCCGAACAAACTGGCCACCCACATTTCGAACATCTGTAGCTATTCCCAATAGCAGGCATTCTCCTCTCTTCCCTTGCATCTTCATTTTCATCATCACCATCATTATCACTTTGTGGTCCTTTCATATGCCGGCAGCATCCAAGACACAAGGGTTCTTCGAAGGTCACCATGTCGTCAATAGGCCAAGGCGCGACCATAACGGGAACTTCGTCTAAAATAAGCCCTTTACTCCCCATGTCACAGGCAGCCACAACGTGTCGACCAAACACTTCATTCTCCGCAATTAAGAACACTTCATCATCATCATCATCATCAACAGCGATTTCGTTTCCTCCCAGTTCTACATCCTCCTTGTCCCCTTCTTCCTCCACAGCTGCTACAACTTCTTCTCCTCCTCCATGATGACCATCATCCTGTATAAACATCCCCAGATATTCAAAATAACTGTAATAATCATCACATAAAAATTGTATATAATTAACTTTCACTTACGTTGCTTGTTCCAGGCACAGATTCCAAGGACATTTTCTACACAAAAAAATCACGCACTACGAACCGAATTCAACCCATTCACATTGCGTGCCCACCTCCACCTATATAATGTGGAAGCTGGAACTGGAACTGGAGGAAACTGGAAAGGATATGGAACAAAAACATCAACAATAAAAATGGGAGCAGAGAATTTAAGTAGGTAAGCATGCATGGATCATATGGAGTAGCTGGATAAAAATCGATAGGTCGGAACTGCTGCTAGCTTGCTGGAGAGTAGAATATATTCATTATGATGAGTACGGAAGAAAGCATATGTACGCGATGTACGCAAGTAGATCTATACTCCACTCCACAACCACTGCAGAGCTACTGCAGTAGTGGTGTGTGCTTTTTATTCCTTTGTTTCGTTCAACAAGCCAATACTGGAGTTTGAGTCCTGTTGATTCTCCTCTCTTGATTATTGAATGTACTTCAAGAATTACGGAGGCATAAGGCCTTGCGCTGGGGATCGACCACATCAAATGTACCAACGATGGTAATCATAATGGACCATTAAAGCATAGCTCTAAAAGTAATTTTTCATGACTCTAGAAACTGGTGGTGGTTTGTGATTTCTATAGAGTTTTATGACTTCATCATGCGATCATGGCAATACTTCTTACAGTTTTTAAGCTGTTTGTGTGGTATCATCAGTAATGGATAGTGCCTTAAATTGAAATTTTTATTCTGTTTTGTTTTAGCCTTCTACGCAAATAAGCATAACACCAAGCGATCACAGTGACAGTGCGTAGTTGGCTCACCAACGACCTTGAGTTGTTTTTATAGCAACGCATAATTTGTTTTGAATGAAAATATTTGTCGACGGCTAATTTGTTTTTATATTTTATAATTTGATTGATGCACATAAAAATATTTGAGGCTGATAATCATATTGCTACAGGTCAGTTTGCTTTATGCGCCTCAGATGCCAGAGAGCCTCAGAGGTTCATGGGAATATGTATTTTTGGTAACAAAAACAATGAGTTGATGGGAACGCTGCTTACACTTTACACACTCGTCTCTTTCAGTCTAATACAAATTGGAGGGGACTAAAGCCTGTGTCGGGCCACAACCATTGCACGCAAACGGAAAGAACCAGAAGGTTGCGTGAATTACAACAATTACCTGCAACCTGCATATAAAATTCCCCAATCTAAAATGTAGCTACATAAATGCATACAGTTGTTGGACAACCATCGCCTTGTAATAATACGCAGTTTAAAAATGTGGAATGCCTGAGACAATTTTTGAAGCGTTTATATTTTAACGGTAGCCTCAGCTGTCAGCATGTCCCCTTTTCGTCCACTTTATTTGCTACTTTGTTAAAATGAAGCGAGTGTTTTACTGCATTTCTTTATGAAAACTGACTGACTGACGTAAAAATAAATTTTAATGTTAATAAAAAGCGTTTAAAAAGTTCAATTCTTGCAATAAAAAAAATATAAGCATTCATATCATTTTCCTTCAAATTATGTGCATTTTTTTACTCCGATTTATTTGAATAAATGACCATTTATACATAAATAATCAATTGAAGTAAATTTGTGTTAGTTGTAGTTGTACACGTATGAAATGCCAACACATTGATTTATGTAAACCCTTTCAGTCTTTCAGTATTTGCTGACGCATCGCGTATCATAATTATACACGCTTGTAATAAAGTGGAGGAAATTCTGATGCAAATTATCAATAATTTATGATAGCACGATATACATAAATACATCCGAAAATTCAAAATAATATTTGCATTGTTGTACTTGTTTGCTACGTATTAAACATTTACATTTATATTCACCTTGACAAAAGAAATAAACAACATGGATGCATGTCAGAAGCAACTTGAACTGGGTGTCTGGTCAGTTTATATTGAGCAACAATAAAATTGATGTGTTTACGCTGTCGAACCAATTTTCCACACGTCTTTGTTGCTAAATGTTTATAACCTGTGATTTGAATGTGTGTGGGAACGGAAAGTTTTTCAACATTTCAAACATTTATCAGACGAAAATAAAAAGCTGCCAATTGGCAGCAAAAGCTCCTTGTATTGAAGTCATCCATCGTGGGTGGGTGAAGAAGAAGAGCTCGTACGAGTCTAAACTGCTTCCTAAACGAATTACAAATTATTACATCTGACCTCGTAAATTAAAGTCAGGCACAAAATATCATTGTATATTGGAATGAAGTTCAATATCAAAACTAAAACCATTGCGTAAACATGTCGTCGCATAACTCGGCCATTTTACAAAAGGCTGGTGAATTGTTAAGCAAAGCGTTGATTTTATCCCGTGCACTGCTTCCAGTCCTACTCTCCCCACTTATCATCCTTTTAAGTGTTCCTATTTATCTTCTTCGCTATGCCTTATCCAAGTGGGCAAAGCATTTTACAGGTGGGGCAATTGGGGAACCCATTAGTCCTTCGGGAAACATGTTTTCTCCCGAACTCCATCCTTCTCTTATTCATCGACCGCCTCGGTGTACAATTGTAACGACGATCACATTAAAAGGCACGATTTCAACTGAACATATAACCAAACGTGTTGAATCCCAGTGGCTGAGGGAATACAAAGGAAGACCTTATCGCTATCCGGAATTAACACAGTACGTTGACTCCTGGTTTGGTTTTATGTTTTGGAAAAGGGATCCAAATTTTAAGCTGGAAAATCATATCAAGTCTCACAAAATTGAGGGGCAAACTGAGACAGAAGTGGAGGAAGAGGTGCGCAGTTTTACGGAACATCTATTAAATAAAAAATTTGAGCCAAAGCGCAGTCCATGGGAAGCCTTTGTGGTTCAAACAGGAGGGGAAAATCCTCCAGCCACCAAAATTTTATTTCGGCTACATCATGCTTTGGCAGATGGTTACTCAGTTTCCACTGCTTTGATGGAAGGTTTGGTGGGCGTTTCGTATTCCATGAGTGACTTCAATACAACACCAGTGGAAGAGTTACCTAGGACTTGGAGTGAAAAGGCAAAACAAAACCTTCTTTTTCCACTGAGAATTTGCTACGACGCAATATCCTTTTTTGCTCTCATGCACGCTCCAAAAACACCTTGGCATGTGCCTGACGAGGAAAAAAGCTGGCAACAGTTGTATGAACGATCTGACACCATTCCAATCGAGAAGGTTAAGGCTATCAAGAATTGGTATGGGGTCAGCTTCACAGGAGTTTTGTTGTCCTGCATATCAGCAGGAATATCAGTGGGGCTACATAAAAAAATAAAGGAAAGTCAAGGTTTTAAAAAGGGCATCAAATCCGTATCAGTTGCAACAATTCTTCCACTGCCTAATCATCCGGATAAGCTGACAAATCATTTGTAAGCCAAACACCTGCATATCATCATCATCATCATCTAAATTACATTATCAACTTGATCACACAAAAAATTTTAACTAAAATTTTTGTTTCAGAACTGGTACTGCATTCCAACTCCCAACGAGATTGGATTTGACTCCAGAACAAAGACTGCAAAAAATTGAAAAGCTACTAGAATCCGCAAAGCAGTCCACACTGCCCCTGCTCCAACGAACGGCAGCATTGCTGCTTAATACGAATTTTGCACCTGTGGCAAGTTTCTGTTGGCATAATCGTTATTTTCCAGTTGGATTTACGAATTTTCCGGGCCCTTCTTCTGAGGTAGCAATTGATGGAGTACCAGTAGGGGATGTCGATTTTGCAGTGGGTGGGCAGCTGGGAGTACTGGGAGTCGACTTTATGGTTCTCAGCTTTGTGGATCATATTCGATTTGGGATAACCGCAGAAAAGGCAGTTATTAGTAGGATGGAAGTGAAGGAATTATTATGTAATATTTGTAACGAGATTAATTATTTGTATAACAAATGTACGAGGTAATTTGTGCTAAAATTGTAATAAATTTTTAATTTATGATTGTTTCAATGCATTTTAGTATTTAGAATTTAGCGAATTAACAGAAAAGTAGCAAAAGTAGCATTTAAAAGCGCATCATTAATTACCAAAACTGCATTTGGTCGCATAACTGAAATAGGTCCACAACTTATTCGTAATACTTTACAATACTTGAGTTTCTTATGCTGAATTTTATTTTTGAGCAGAATTCCATTCCAGGACTTTTTAAATATGTTATACTTTGTATATGGAATCGGTGAAAGTGTTACTAGCATGAACATCCTCACCTCAAATACAATCAAGAAAAATCCTGCTCCAAAATAAAATATTGGGCGCATCTCATGTTGGAGTTTAAATACGATGTAAGCACACGTAACAAACGTTACGTCACTAAACACCTGCTAAAAGGGAGGCTAAATTGGACATTACAATTATTATACTGAACTAATGGTCCACATTCATATTTTACGCGTGGCAAGGACGAGTTTTAGAAAAAACATAACAAACCAGTTTAATGGGTTGCATAACAATTTGTATCACTATGCTTGCTATTGTCAAACCTGTTCTGCAGCAAATCTAGTTGATGCAGATTATGCAAAATGTTTTTCGCTAATGTGCAATTTTTCTCTTGTTCTAGATCATTGTCGTTGATTATGCTGGGAATTCTACAAGGATTGTAATTGTAAAATCTCAACAAAAAGTTTGCAGCAACCCATATTCTTTAGAAGTTTTAAATGCAATTTTTGATCATCGATATCTACTGCGCTTACATAAACCATTCAAGTATAAATTTGTATAAACGTTAGCAAATCAAAGCCTTGGTGACAATTTTATGTCCTCGAGGAAAAGTGGTTTATTTGTCCATGCTTTTTATACTGTATACTCAGGAAGCTTCTAATGTTTAGCAATTCATATTAAATCCTAATCAAAGTTCTAACTAAATTGAGATTGATTACGTAAAATTGTTATCGAACATTAAAAGTTTATCACCTTGGCAATATTTGATATTTTTTGAAAATATCCAATTTCTGGCAAGTCAAAAACGCGAATTTTCCTTGAAAAATATACAGTCAGTTATTGTGTTGATTCGTAACATCAAGTCCGAAAAACTGTTTGCATAGAATATTTGGGACTACTAAATAACGCCATGATAAATAAAAAAGCCACACTTTGGTTTCAACGACTAATAAAATGTTCCTCTTTCGTAGGAGCCCATCCGTACTTTTGGTGTACTTCAAAAAATAAGCTTATTTGCCCTCTAAACCAATGGTATTGGTTCCTCTTCGTGACACTCGTGCATTTGTGTTACTTTATTTATCTGATTCTAATGATAACCATGGAGTTTTTATCACCTACAACAGATATGAGCTCACTTGCACTCATTCTTGGGACGCTAATGATCATATCATGCAGTATCATTGTAAGTCTCCATTTAGCAAGCGCTGTTGTCGATATCCTCATTTACATCAATGCATATTTCAAGTTTTTTCTGGAATTTGAAGGTATTTCACAATTCCATAAATACGCATAATCTAATATTAATATTTTTAGCTAAAAAATTTATTATGTTAATAATACTGAAATTGCTTTAATATATAACTATTGCGAAATTACCAACATATATAGTTAACCTAAAACGTTTTCATTTTTAGAAAAGTATCAACGACAAAAAATGCAGTTTGAGTTGAAGAGCATCACAGTTGTAATTCAAATTGCATTTTCTTCAGCGGTCCTCTTTTCAAGCATTTATCAGGTGTATCATTTTGAAAACCCAACCGACAAAATGTTTTACGAGCATTGGCTTACTAATCCAACACTGAAATCAATACTATTTCCGATAATATGTGTGTACATGCTTGTGGAAACATTTGGATATGGAGTCGTACTGGTTTTATACTGTGTAATTTTTATCATCCCATTTCTATTGATGAATGCAGTTGGACGAGAAATTATGTGAGCTTAAAATTTTAAGTAGTTTCTTTTTTTCAACGAAATGCAGATAGTAATTTTTTTTAGTTTTCATAGGCCTGGCACTCAAGGTCAAGGTGGCTACATTACCAAGTCATCCCTACGAAAACCAGAAACCGTCATAAAAACTTATAGAGCTATTAAGCTTCTAAACATTCGCTTTTGCGATATTCTAAGCTCTATTTTATTCCTCCTTCAACACATGCTTACTTACTGTAACGTTATTTGTAATGTTTGTTTACTGAATTACCGACACACACTTGACTCAAAAGCTGTAATTATACTACTTGGCTTGGCGGTTGGCTGTGTTTTATCTTGGGTTGCAATTTTGTGGATATCAGCGAAAGCTTTCAAGGCATCATCCGCAAAGCTCGCTAAACTTCAGAGACATCAATGGCCGAATGTCAGCACACTGGATAAAAAGTGGATCAAGCGCACTTTGGTAACTCTTCGTCCCCTTCAAGTAAAAAGTGGTGGGTTTTATGCCATAAAAATGAAAAATATATTTACATTTCTTAATTTTATTTATTGGGCTACAACAAAGGTGAAGATATTTTTAAAAAATCGAATTTAATGCTGAATTTAATCGTAAATGCTGGTGGAGGCTTAATTTATAAATTATTGTTTCCAAACATTTTCTCAAGTGTATTGGCCGATGAATCAACCGGTAAAAACGTAATACGTATATTTTCATTGTGAATGGCTCAATTTCATCATGTATTAGAAAGTGCTTAATTTATAGAGATATGCTATGAGTATTTACATAATATATATGATCTCAAAGTTTAACAATAAAGTAATGTAAAAACAGCTTACAACTTATAAAAGCTTGAAAAAAGGTATAATTTGTAACACGTGTATGATTAAATCTTTCATCCAGTTTTTTAGTTATACCTAAACTTAACCTTAACCGACTTATTATTTTAATCATGAATTGAGATCGAGTAATTGCATTACTTTTAGGAAATCGTTATGTACTTATTACATTTCAATTCACGTGCTAATACTGGGGAAGAAAACCGTTAATAAGCTACATTTAGTCTTAATATTTTAACATGCACATTAGTTGATTTAAGGACAAAAAGATTTATCGATTCGTCCCCGGAAGTTTTTAAAATTATATACTAGAAAGTCATATATTACATATGAATACTATAGACTAGCATGTAAAAAATGATTTATGCTAAAAACCAATCTCATATCATAAATTTATTGTATCCAATGCGCTGCTAAAACACCTACAATTATCTTTTTTGCACTGTTATTTGACAATTCAGGTTTATCATGCTGGTTTTAAACTTTAAATTACACGACTTTGTGAGAAAAATACACGTGCACATTCATATGACGAGGTAACTTGTCCTTGGATAGTTCTAAATTTACGCGTCTCCCTGACATAGTGTAAAGTATATTGATGAAATTGACGATGCAGAGCGAATTTTCACCTACAAAACGAATAAAGTCTTGAAGTATTTTTACACTTGTACACAGAGTGTAATCCGGATAGTACAAGCTTCAAAAAGTTAAAAAAATAGAACCATGATAAGCGAAAAGACAATAACACTGTTCAAATGGTTAATAAAATATGGTTACCTAGCAGGGGCCATTCCTTACTACTGGTGTAAATCAACAAATAAAGTGAAATGCACTATACGCCACAGAAATTTATTTTTTTGTAGCCTTGCATACAACTTTCTTTACACCGTGTATTTGATTGTTATCCTAGCTAACGAATGCTTATCACTTGCCCCAGATTTTAGCAAGCTCTCCCTCCATTTTGCCACTGTAATGATAGTAGTATGCAGCTTAAATTTGAGTTTCAATTTGGCTTGTAATGTGGACGACATTGGTGAGTTTATAAATTCCTACGTTAAATTTTCTCGGGATATTGAAGGTATGTGCACATTTTATTTAGCACAAAACATAAAACTATTTATATCGATTTTTGGTTACAAATTGCATGTTTTATTATTAATTAGGACGATATGTGCTTAAAAGGATCAAGCTCAAAGACAAACGATATGAATTTGTCGTTCAAATTGCCCTGGTTTTCGTATTTTTGTTCCCACTCTTCTATGTAATGTATCTCTTTGAGAATCCGAATGACAAAACCTTTTACCTCAGTTTGGTAACGGATGTGGATTTAGCTCGTAAAGTATTGCCTTTAAGTGCAATTTTATGTTTTATTCAAGCAGTTGGAATCACGTCGACATTTGCCTTTTATTTTGCAACTTTTGTGATTCCTGCAATTTTAATTCTTGTGGTGGGAAATGAAATGAAGTAAGTATACAATATTTATGTACAATTTATTAGTTTTCAGTTTAAAAAAAATCTTGTGTATTTTTATAGGCCAAGACGACGCAATGCGAAACATCCAAAACCATACATTACCTATCGTTTATTAAGGAAGCCTGAAAATATAATACTGACGTACAGATCTATGAAACTACTTAACATAAGTTGTACAAACATTTTAAGCTCTGCTGCGTTTCCAGCACAAAATTTGGTAACATATTGCATTGTAATTTGCAATATATGTCTGATTAATTTCCGTCATGTGTTGGATGCTAAAGCAATAGTAATTTTAGCTAGTATAACGACTGGCTCAGTAGGTACGTGGGTAACAGTATTATTTGTTGGGTCAAAGGTTCTTAAAATATCAGAAGCAGAGCTGGCAACCTTACGAAGAAGCAATTGGCAACATGTACAAAATGGACGATGGGTCAAAAAAGCCTTGGCAACACTTCGACCCATTTGTTTCCAATGTGGAAGCTTTTTTTATGTTAAAATGGTGAAGATTTTGACCTTTGTTAACTTTGTTATTTGGGCCACAACTAAAGTACAGATATTTATTCGAAGTCGAATTTAATGACTGATTTGTTATAACCAAACCTATTCTTCCCAGTTTAAGTAGCCGTTTTTTATGGGTCATTTAATTTATTTTTTGCCGTTTCCTGCTAAATAATCATTAACTTTTATTGCTAGAAAACTCAATAAAGACACTTATGAATTGTACAATATTAACAGTTAAAAAATTTAAAAACCCTATTTTTCATTTTTGCAGTATTTAAAGCTTTTATTAAGAGTAGTTTTCGAACATAAAACTCCAGTGTTATTACAGTAATTATTTTTTTGTTTATTTATAGATTTCTAAAAATTATACTACTGTATTTTAAAAAGTAAAACCATGGTAATTAGATATAAAAATCTAACAAACATGCAAAAAAAACTAAGTTTTATATACATGTGTCAATTTGTATTTTACATTGTTTTGAATACATCATTAATTTCTTATATACAAGGATTTTGCAATCTCGATAAACTGAACTGAACTTTCTTATCAACGATTAAGAGTTAATTTAAATTTAAACTGGTAATATATTCTCAAGTTTCGTAATATCAGAGTTGTAAGTACCAGCTGAAATTTTCGACTGCATAACCAACATTAACAAGTCCAAAATTCTGAATCCAACCTTCCATGGCCTTGACATTTGGTCTTAGAACTCAATCTGTGCTTTAACATGGTATTATCGGTTAGTGAAAACAGAATTCGAAAAAGTCAAACCGTTCATACGTTCCGTTCACAGACGGACAAAATGTCTTTTCAATTTATGTATCTACAATGCACATAATAATCAAGACTTATTTCATGATGTGCAAAAATTATGAATCAAGTGCAAAATAAATTTGAATTGACCACATCGCGCATCACAATTGGTTATAAAATGTCAAGTTAACATCAATAAGAGGGTAAGAAGTAGTATATAATCGGCTACTTCCGCCCTTGTCCTAAAATAAAAACTTCGAAATTTTATAAATTGCAGAGTGCAGTCAATATAAATTTGAGATATAAAATGCAAGTCAAGGTATTAAATATTGCTACAATATAATTTGCTGTCCATGTAATTAATGCAATAACAGCATCCGATTGGGAACAAATTGCATATAGGAACATGGAATTCGATGCTCCGTTTTTGATGATTCTATACCTTGCCTTATTGGGTGACTGATTTGACTTTATATGGTTATCTATAAACATACAAAGTTAAATATAATGATATTGAATAATTCGGGGATAATAGAAGGACAAACATTAAAAATGATACTTTTTAGTCACCGTTACAACTCCTGGTTTTGACGTGTACATCTATTTGAGTCTACAAACGTTACAAAATAATCAGCTTTCTCAGTTCTCTTGGAGCGTTTAATTGTAATTTAGCTAAGCAGTCTAATTATTTTAAGTAATGGTATGAGTAGACAGAAACTTAAAAGCCCACGTATTTGTTTAATAGGAAAAGTTTATTTGACGAGCATTTACTAGTTCGCCTTCTGAGCTTGAGTATAATAGAGGTACACTTTCAAAAGAGGAGAAAATTGAGTGTGGAAATGATAAGCGATAAAGCATTGGCGCTGTATCAGTTCCAAGTAAGGTGTGCATCCTTCATAGGAGCTATACCTTACACATGGAACACACACACCGGGAAACTTATTTCTCCAACAGAATGTCGACAGAAATTTTATATTTTTGGTGGTGGTATCATAATTTATATAGCATATTTGATTGTCACTATTATACTAGAAAGCACAGATTCTAAACAAAACATAAAACAGCTTCCTCTAGCCTTTGGCACATTGATGGCAGTTACAGTCTTAATGATAATGATGTACAACATGTATCGTCATTTGGATGTTATTGAGAATTACGTCAATTCGTACATCAAATACTGCAACGACTTTGAAGGTAATACAGCTGAAATTAAACACCATTTTTTAGTTTCAGTAAAATAACTAATATGATTTGTAATATCAGCCAAATATATTCGACGCGGAGTCCAAGTACGGATAAAAGGATGCGAAAAAGTTGTTCAAGCATCATTTGTTGGAATCTCCATGTTTGCTTTCGCTTATGTGTTCTATCTACTTAAAAATCCTGGGGACAAAATGTATATTGTTAGCATTTTCAAAGAAGATCCGGAATTACTTTATTTTGCGGGACTAGTGTTGGCACCAATATGCATCGTGTTTTCGGCAGGAGTAGTAGCAACTTTTGCGTTCTACTTTTCCACATTGGTGATTCCAGCCGTAGTTATGAACACTATTGGAAACGAAATGATGTATTTGATTTTCAATATTTCAATGCAGAAATTTTTCTTCAAAATCTCCGATGAAAAGTCTAATATAATATTTTAAATGTTCCATAGGCCCAATCGACACCCAACCAAACCAGAGTATATAACAAAGTGGACACTAAGACAGCCTAAAAATCTCGTTCGTGTTTATTACGGCGTGAGCATTCTTCAAGTGTCAAATGCTACGATTACAAACTCCATGGTATTCCCAACCCAAAACCTGCTGGTTTACTGTATCGTAACATGCAATATTTGCCTTATAAATTTTCGGCATGTAATGGATGTTCGGGCATTGTTAATTGTAGTTTGTCTGGCTGGTTCTTGTGTAATGGTTTGGGTGGTGGTATTATGGGTAGGAGGTAAAGCATTTAAAATATCTGTTAACAAAATAGGCACTTTACTTAGGTATGATTGGTCAAACGTTTGGCTTAAAAGGGATAGAAAATATATGAAAAAGGCTGTGAAATCGTTTCGACCAATTCAGTTAAAATGCGGAAATTTCTATGTAGTACGTATGGTTAGAATTTTGAAATTTCTGCACTTTATTGTTTGGGCTACAATGAAGGCACAAATTTTCATCAAAAAACTTTAATTCATTGGAATTCACTTTTATTCGCTGATTCATTATGATAATAGGTGTAATTGAAAGTAAAGTAAAAAAATGACTTACATATGTATGATTTGAAAGTAAAATTATGTCAAATATTAGTTTTGGCATTGACACACAAAATTTTGGAAGTCAATAGATGTTTGCAAAACATGGATTATAAAATACACATCAATTTTGTGACGGACTTTGTGGGTTTGATTTGAAAATACGATGTTAGTGGTTATTATAATGAACGACATAATGACATAATCATATAACTTGATGAGTTATAAATTTCTGGAGTACAGTAACTGCATACATAAGTTCCGATTCTAGCCTGTGTAGTTTTTTTCGTAGCAGGATATCGCATTGGTGGTCTTATAATTGTCAAACAAACCTTACAACCTTCCTACCAATGTCATTTTCTTGATTTTTGAGAGATGTGAAGGTTACTTGTGTACAGTAGTTACTGTCACTCACTTTCAGTTCATTTCTCTTTGTGTCTATTTGCGTGAATAACATTTTTACGCTATGGAAATTCCAAACTAGGCATCTAAAATGATAAGTGAGGGAACATTGGCACTCTACCAATACCTTGTAAAATTTTCGGCTTTTTTAGGAGCAATTCCGTTCGAATGGTACGAAAATAAAGGAAAACTTATTTCCCCATCAAAATGTAAACTCAATTTTTTTCTGTATTGTACCATTTGCATATTATATGTGGGATTTTTGTCTGCAAATATTAGCCATGAGCTTTATCAATCAAAACCTGATTTGGGAAATTTACCCCTCGCATTTGGAACCTTGCTGGTGACTTTATGCTTGCTAACAATGTCTCACAATCTAATTGTTCATTTGAATGAAATGATGGACTACATTAACTCTTACATCCAATACGCAAAGGAATTTAAAGGTATTAAACCAAAACCAAAGTCATCACATCATGAATCTTTATTATGAAAATGAAAACATTAAATTCATTTTTATCTTAAATAGAAAAGTACGCTCGCAAAACAGTTAAAGTCCATGTAAAAGGATGCGAAGAAGTCGTGCAATTTTCCTTTCTTGGGATTTTAGCTTTTGTTTTGTTCTACTCGGCTTATTTCCTTGAAAATCCAGAAGACAAAATATTTTACACCAGCGTAATACAGACAAACTATCCCTATAGGATTTTAATTCTCCTAATCTGCACGTACCAGTCGGCAGCAATTTTTTCAACGTTTGTGTTTTACTTTGTGTCATTTATTATTCCAATCCTAGTTTTACATAAAATTGGAAAGGAAATAATGTTAGTTTCAAAATTTTCATCAATTCCAAATATTGTGTATGTGTAAATTATATGTATTAACTTTTGTTTATGTTTTAGGCCAAAACAAAAAGCAACCGATTCCGTGTATATTACAAAGAAGACTTTAAGACAACCTGAACACATTATACATGTATATACCTCACTAACTATACTGGAAATGGTCAATTCTACAATCATTAACGCAATGATATTTCCCTCTTAAAATCTCCTAATATATTGCATTGTCATATGTAATGTATGTCTCATTAATTTTTGGCGAGTAGTGGGAGCAAAAGCCTTAATAGTCGTAGTTTGCCTCTCCGCTGCTTGCACGTTGATTTGGATGGGGGTCCTATGGGTTGGAGCCAAAGCTTATAAAATATCGGTTGCCAATATTGCCACACTGTGTCGATATGACTGGCCAGCTGTTCAAAATCCGAAAGATAAAACATACATAAAAAACGCATTGAAAACGCTTCGTCCCATACGGTTAAAATGCGGAAGTTTTTACGTTTCACGAATGGCTAGAATTTTGAAGTTTCTTGATTTCATTGTTTGGGCAAAAGTGAAAGTACAATTTTTATTAAGAGGTTGTAAGCGTGTTCTAAATAAATACAATTCTAATTTATGTTTTTCCTGGTTATTTTTAGTGGGTATAAAGTGCCTAAATTAGTGCATAGATTATTACGTAGCTGAATCTCAGTCTGCGTAGTTATAAAGTTACTACGCTTGTCCGTCTGTCTGTCCGCGAAAATTCAAAAATATTACCATTCCTCATCACCCATTATTAGCCTGCGATCGCAGATCAAAAGCAGTTTTTTTTAGAATGGATCATAGTCTGTCTGTCTGTTAGTATGATAACTTTCATACCTTTGAAGATTTTCAAAAATTCTTTTTGCAAAACGACACCTTGGCTGAGTTCGAGGATTAGCAAAATTGGTCAAGGGCCACCAGGTCAAGGTCAAATATTTTATAACGACAAAGTATGGATTATGATACACCAAAATGATGCTATTTCTCGAGAGAAATTCAACCCTACCATTGCCAAATCTCATCAGTGATCCCAGCGTGAACTACATGCATTTTAAGGCCAAACCTAGGAATTTTCTCAATAGTAGCCAAGGCCTTGAAGATTTCCAAAATCTGTTTTAGCCAATGGTTTGATTAAGTTCATAGCTTAAGCTGAGTTGGGAAAATGGTTGAAATTAACCAACGCAAACTGGGTCAAAGGTCAAATATTTTTTAATGACAAACCACAGGTTATGATATATCAACATGATGTTTTTTTAAGAATAATACAACCATACTATCACCAAAGGTCTTTAAAAACATTTTTAACAAAATTTATATTAATCATAATCAAGATATAAATAACTTCATTCAGTATAAATTCTGCATCGCAGGTTCCTATATACCTTGCTTGTTGTCGAGTTATTTTCCTATTCGTCACCCAGTATTCCTAATCATTGTCCTTAATTCCTATTCTTTGCCCAATATTCGTTTTGAGTTTTACATGTTTTTTTGTGTTTTGTGAAGTTTTGAAGTGTGAGTTTTGTGGGTTGGATTTGTTTTGGGTAATAGTAGCTTCCGTTTATGCCGTTTAGCTACGTTTCTATACCTGCTTACAAGCAGCTTATTTGCGAGTTTCTTAACCACGATAATTTGAGCATTTGAATTTATTTCAATTAACATGGTTCCAAAATTTCATCGCATTAAATCACATTATTTATGTCTGCGCGTACTGTGTTGGGTAAACCATAAGGTAATTGCTTTGTTTATCCTCCAAAAATGTGCTGGCTCGTTTCTCATATTGTATTTGGTATGGTGATTCCTTTCCTTCTTTTTTGCCACTTTATTTTTTGAATCACTTTGAATTACTACTTTTTTGCCAGTTTAGTTTTTGAATTCCCATACTTAAAATAAAAATCTTCAAAAAACATTTATTTTATCCACAAGCAGTTTAATTTTCAAAACAATTTAATCATCTTTTCACGAAGTAGGCAATGTAAGAAGAATTTTTATTCTAAATCAAGTTATATTCGGTTTTAATCTTCTTTTATTACGAAACCAACTTATATCAAAAAGACAATTACTTTAATAAAAAACATCCTACAGCTATTTTATTCAAAACATGGTTCGCGAAATTCCCCAAAATTGGTGACAATTTGTCTAAATTATCGACATTTTATAAAGCCGAAATTCAATTTTTGCTCTCATTTCGGTCTGATTTCAGCCTCGAAATGTTGTCCCAGCGAATGAAAAAAATGTTAGCTTTTCGTTTTTACCTCATAAAACTTAGTTTTTGTTCTGCAGTCCACTGGGATTACAAACAAGACCAACTAATCCTGAGTGACCCCTTCCGCTATTTTGTTTGGTTAGCCCTTCTTTACATCGCAATTGTTGTACTATGTCCGACCATAGCGTTAATGCTGCGGAAATACGTAAATGCATCCATCGATACAATCTTTACGGAAGGTTCGACGGGAAAAACCATTAATCGGAGGTTGGTAATATTTTTTGCTACCCTCATAGCTGGTGTTGCCATGTTTTCCTGTCTCGCTGGGACAATCGTTAAGGCGAAACGAAAGCATATAAGAAACTTGTACGAGGCGATTTGGGATTTGGATGCTAAATTTGCAGGTATTCAAATTTTAAAGCAAAATAACACAAATCGTTTGTTCATTAATTTTTTTGTACTTTCTTAGAAATATACGGAAAGCTTCTATTGCACCGTAACGATATTCAAAGAGCCATCACAATCTTTGAGTTGATTGCTCTGTTTGCAAGCACCGTGACAGTGTTATTAACGCTAGCATTTCCATTGACGTTATCGCAGCGAGCTGATCCTCTCCATCGAATTCTTGTAGACGTTTTCCACTTAGAGGTTACCTTCTCTCCGGATATGATTTGTGTGGCGCTGGGCTACGGTTGGTGCGTATTCTGCGTTGGCAACACTTTCCTCTTGCCCATACTCATACTTGTTGTTGGAAGTTGCTCTTGTTTTACATGGACAACATCTATGACACCTACAAAGCTCAACGCTGTAAATGGCAAATTTGGCACTCAACGTCTCGGAAATGTCTCTCCACAAAGAATCCTTAGCGTGTACAGGTGCTATGAAATTCTTTGGATCAATTTTAATGATATTTTTGCCAATTTTCGGTTTGCAATGCATTTTTTTATCCTTCATGTGGCAGTGGTAGTTTGCTTCTATATCAGTATCAAACATATTTATGAGTTTATTCTCCAGAGGGAGTATGTGTTTGCTGCTGTAATTTTGTCAGGGGTAATTGTGTCACTGGTTATTGCAAAACTTGAGACTCTCGTTCTGGGAAGACTAATGGCGAACTCTCAAGCGATGAGAAACAAACTCCTGAAGTTGAGTAGCCGGTCAGGTTTCGTGTACAAAACTGCACTTTCATTGAGACCTCATTGTATCAAATTAGCCCATACATTTTTCATTATTAGCAATGACACTTTCTTGGAGTTTGTAAATATTAGTGTAGACCACATTTTAAATTTATTGTTACTAAAATAGAATAATTTTAGGAATTTTGTTAAAGTATTCACTTGTTTTATTATTAAATAAATAAAATTTTAAACTTGCTTAAGGTAACTTCAGTTGCATGTAGTTTTCTTGGAATGATTGAAGACAAAAACTCGGAAACAGGAACAACAGCATTTTATTTAGATCGAATAAATATTAAATTAAATTAAATCTTGCTCCCACTGGATACTAGCTTCTAAATGAGAAACTTTAAGTGGCTTACACTACCAGTCATTAGATTTATCTTTTAGTCATATTTTATTTCGAACGTTTTAATTCCATAATATATATTTCTCGCTCATTTCTGCTCTCTTACAAACAAATGTACTAATATGAACTCAGACCTGGTTATCGTTAACCGATAACACCCGTTAATGTCGTTTAGTAAAAAGAATTTTTTAAATTTGGTCGCTATCGTGCTCGCAGACAGACAGACAGACACCATCAGTAAAAATAGAAACCAACCCCCAACCGTGCCGGTTAATAACCTAGCACACTGAATAAATATGAATCATCCATAAAATATCAATTCTCGTAATACGGCTACTATATTAGCTGCTAGTTGTTAGAACAATTTCATCGTAGCTCATTTTTGCAAAACTAATAACATCCTTGAATTAGGGATTTATAATGAGTAATTAAGTCACCAATTTACATATATGTACATTCAAGCGAATTCCATCGAACTACAATGAATGACTGTAGTTGACATATACCGTTAAAACCATAGGTAGAATTAGTTTAAATAATGTTTAATGGGTTAAAAATTGCGGATTTACTTGCAATAATAAATCTAGATCTAAGCCAATTTCATGTAGCCTATAAACTAGAAAATTTCAAATTGACATGGAGGGAAATGAAGAACTTATGTTTTGGTTTACTGTTAATGCTGTTCGCTATAAAAAATAATGTGTTTTTTTTAAATTGTTGATGCCAATTTAAAAAAAATTGCGTGATGATGGGCATTTCCTGATAGTAAGATTGATTAACTTAGGTTAGGTCCTTAGGTTGTTGAATGTTTGGAAAAAGTGTACAGAGTCAAATTTGAAATTTCGTGGTTTTTTAGAAAAATTTAAGGTTAGGTTTATTCTCTACACATTACGCATTCCATTTCTTCAGGTACCACAAGTCGTCGCCAAGCCGTGTTTCAAATTGTATGGGGGCAAAATGAGAAATGATGTTCTCATCGAAATCTGGCCAGAAAATTTTTTTGGGGGCGTTTGAAGAATGTGCCCATAACTCAAAAACGGACGATATTCGAGAGCCAAAAGTGGTACCATTTGACCATGAAATTCTGGTCCGGACACACAACCGTTACGCGTGTTACGGTTATCTATAACTTAACATAATTTTTGCTCTTGAACTATGAGACAGAGTTTGAATAGAATAAACCCAATAATTCTAGATGTAATCAACTAACTTTCTTATCTCAAATTTCATAGCTCGGGTCGAAAAAATAAACGTAATACGGTCAAAGGTCAATTGGATTATCAAACAATTTCGAAAAGGAGTGACCAAGTCACTGCAGTTGGCATCGTTTTTATGTATCACATCCATACTTTTCTGTAGAAAGTATTTTTTTACCTTAACCTTTGACCCGGTTTTATGAACACACTCTTCCTTAATACTCCTTGAAGCTGTTTGTCCCGGGTATCCATTGGTGAAAAAAAAGATTAGAAAAAACAATATTTTAACTCTAACACGATCAAAGATCACATAAAGGTTATAAAAAAATTCGAAAATGGTGTTACTGATCTCGTCTCAGAGGTCAGAGGTAATAGCAAGGTACCTACCTTATGTCTTATTATATTTGACTTCAGTCTCTTTGACACGGTCCCCGTACACCGATTTTGCCCATCTCAGAACTTAAAGTCAGCTTTGATCCTAGGTATCGATTACTGAAATCAGAATTTAAGAAAGTCAAAGTCATTCAAATGTTATTGTGCCCCCGGTCAGACGGACTACTACCATAGCGATCTTAATACGGACCTAAAGGTCCATGTGTAAGTTATCTCTGTTTTCCGTAAATGAGATTTTACTACGTTCAGCTGCAATACGTTACTCGCATGTATTACAAACCCAACCAGTTTCAAGGTCATCAACATCATCTTCAGTGTACGTGCATTTTTCACAATGCAGTTTGTTGGCATTTATTTACATTGGATCCACAACCAAGCAGCTTTACCAAAGGAATATTATGCAAAACATTGGATGAACAGTTTTCGCTTGGCATTCCACCTGTTTACATGTGTTTCTTAAACATCAAATGCTGCTGCAGGAATAATATTGAACAATATTTGTGGTTAAGTGACATAATAACAATGTTTGTTTTGCTTGTATTGAATCAAAGTGTAAACGTACCAATTGTCAGAGACACTGAGAATGGAGAGAAAAATTGGAAAATTTCATTAATTACAAATATACAAGCTCAAGATCCTCAAATTAATTGTTCATTAGAAAAGGCTCAGAAATACTCCAAGAAGCTCAAAAGTATAATTGGACATGGAGAAGATGGAAATTGGTATAACATTATTTAAAAGATATTCAAATTACAATCACCGTAAAGAGGATTCATAAGTTAAAATTTAATGATCTGTTGGCAATACAGGACCCTGGGATGGGATTTCCAATGGTCTCAATCACATCCAAAGACAATGTACGTGAGATTATCTGGTCACATTTTGGAGAAGCTCCAACAACTTTGTGGGGAAGATATTTTACTTACCCTTGAAGCCCAGTTTGTGCATCGGAGGGGCGGCAGCTATGGTAGCACTCGCATGATCAAATTGACAACTTCAGGTAAGCCCATCCCTTTGGGTATTTCATGGATGATATTTTGGTTTACATATATATATTTAAAACTCTAGAAATGGGCATATTTTCGCCATCCACAATGCTGGTAAACAACTCGTCAGATGAACAAGACTGTAATAGTTTGAGCTGTAGTAGTAGCTCCAGTCAAGAAACATTTTGTGAAGACATTCATGCTCAACTATCTGACGGTCTTGCTGACGTTTCCAGTAATTCATCAAGGGCGGATACTTTAAACGCAACGGTAACCGTCCGACTCGAAGTCGAAGATGAGTACATAAATTATTATAGGGGAAATGTTGATAAGATGAGCGTGTGCAGGAACATTTTCCAAAATAGTGTTCATTGTGACGTTTCCATTTTTGCTGCAAATGGATCTGTAGTTCCCTGTCACAAATGCTTTCTTTCAAGTAAGGTTCTTTTTTTTTTAAATATGAACATTTCCTTAGATAAACTGCAAGATACAAGTTTAACATTTATAATAAATTCAGGTCATAGTTCAGTCCTGAAAGCAGCACTGGAGGACAACTTTGAAGAGTCGAAATCCAATGAAATTAAAATGGAGGATGTGTCTGAAGAATGTGTGATGGCATTGCTGGAATTTATCTACACCTGGGAAATAACTGACGCTATAAAGTCTTCGGAACTGGCAGTGGAACTGTTCCAAGTTGCTCATAAATATGATATCAAACCCCTGGAAAAGAAATTGGCTCAGATGTTTCTGCAAAGGGGAAATAAATGGTTCAAAGTCGACGCAGCCCTTGAACTATTTCGTTTTGCTCGAAAAATCGAAACATGCTCCGTGGAGCTTAAAACCAAAGCTGTAAAAACCTTAAAATCGTAAATTGCTCAAAATAAAACGAGACAAGAATTTATTATTGTATATAGAATGAAAGGCAACTCATAATTAATTGTGGGTATGTATTTATTTTTTTCAGAAAGCGAGATGAGCTCTTGAAGACCAATGGGTTTAAAAAACTCTTTATTGAAGACTGGGAAACAGCACTTGAACTGTGTGCTATGGCCCTTCAAAACTAATAATTTCAGTAAGGTTTATTGTATAGTTCAAGATTTTAACTATATACAAAAATATAAACAGTAGTACAACTAAATGAATGCAAAATGTAATCTATCATTTTCGGGTACTCTATAGACCCTAATAAAAAGGCTAAAAGTTAAATGCTCAACTCATTCCCAGATTTGAGACATTGTTATCCCATTAATTTATCATGTTTCGTTAAAAATTGATTTCTGAACACTTTGAATGAGTGCATTGGAAAATATCTTCTTTGTGGGATTACCTGGGATCCGAAATAGATGCTGAACTGGAATTGTGACATTCACATACAAATCCAAATTGTGTATGTATTTCTATGGATTGTGACGCGAATGGAATAGTGATAATGGTAGTAGGATAATATGGAAATGTGCGCAGTAATTTAAAACAAAATAAAAATACTCTTAATCTCAACTCAATATTCATTAGGTTTTGCTACCTTTATTCGTCTTAACAAAACGTTGTAGTGTTAATGAAACCACAAACAATCAAAGCAAAGTTACAGTTACACTGGCGTAATTATAATGTTATTAATGTGTAGACAATAAACGAATTGAGCATCGAGCTCGCACAAAACAAGTCAATAATAATCTGCAAGTAAATAACTTTTGGTAACTCAACTACCTTTCATTAGGCAAGCGAGCAGAGTTAAATAGATTTCAGTTTTTAGCAGAATTTACAAACAAAATTTTATTCTTCATAATTTCATAATCAATTAAATCATCAAGAACATGGATAAGTCGAGCCATACAATGATGATACAATTGAACGATGCATGCACACCCATCACGCACATCGTGGTCGACGTCAGAATGCATAAAAAATATGAGAAATCCAGTTCTTAACAAAAATTAGTATCCTTTCTGTAAAATTAGGTTAGGGTGACTTATTAGATGAACATTTGAAAGTTTCACAAGAAAAGTATTATTGAAATTGAATATTGAGATTTTGAAACAATTCATTTATCAGCGATCAATGTTTCTGAACCACATGATTATATTTGTGTACACGAAGTGAACATTATTTTTTTCATTATGCATGCGTGGTCTAAGCTACAAGTTAAAACTTTGTAATCTTCTTGGAAAGCAGTGATGGATCCAACTTGTAGTTCTGCAGCATAGTTTTTAAAGTCTTTATTTGTGTCCCATAGCCAAACTTTCCCGAGAGCGTTTTCTGTAACACCATTATTTGTTAAGGTACCATAAGTGACGTAACCCCTTGCTTCCGTGTATCTGAATGATAATGAGGACACAACTCCATTTTCTCTAGTGACATCAGCTCTGTTTGACAGTTTGTATACGCTGCATTCGTGGTTGAGACCGCTGGGAATGGTTAAAATTTCGACGCCTTCCTTGATCACAAAGGTTCGCTCCCATCCTCCAATGTGACAACTTTTGGTGTCAATGTCGTACCTTCCTGGGGAAACCTCCCAGCGAAGTGGAGCACGGCACGGGTACAAAGGTGTACCATCCTTGAGCTTGTACCCAAAATTGTACATGTTTTCTATATCCTTATGAGAGAGAGAATTGGCAGGGCGCCACCTATGACGATGACAACCTGATGAAAGGTAATCATGGTTATTCACATATTTTTATTCAGCAGAAAAGCTTAAAAATATTTTTGATTTATTACTGCTTTCCTTGTAACGCATTGGTATATGGAGAAATACAAATAAGCATAAGCAGCAAAATTCAGCAGGTTTTGGTAAGCAAAAGAACTGCTTAGTAGCCAAATAAAAGTTTAAAGTTGTTGTCTACTTCCAACCTTGTCAGAATTTTAAGTTATTTACCTTGACAGTCATACAGCTCATTAATTTTATCCACATCCAACGGACTGAGCCCTGTTCCTGCATCAGATCCACAAACTGTTACTCCTTCGGACGTTGGATATCCACCAATGCACGAATTACAATCATAATGCATCTGGCTGGAATAATCATATATTCCAGAGGCATGCCAGCTACCATCTCGACATTTACGGGGTATTCTGTCACATTTTTGAAATCTCAAATATTTGTCACGATCTGAGCGTTCTTGCTCATGCCCAAGACAGAGTGCGTGCCCGAGCTCGTGCACCATTGTAGCCTGGTTTCGACATCTTTCTGAGGGATTCCCGAATTGGGCAAATTGGTAACCACCTTGTTTGCACACATGGGCAACTCCACAAACACTCTGATTCACTTCAATGCTTACGAAATCAAGGTCACCTTTTTTCCATGGTTTGAATCGGATACAAGTTTTGCTTTCATATTCTTCAAAGGCACTTCTAACTTCGGGAACGTCTCTCAAAGTAAGACTGGTATGAAATTTGTATGGAACAATACCGTTGGGCCACTTTTCTCCGATTCGTACATTTACTGATGCAGTATTTCCGGAGCCAATACCATCACCACCAAGATTGCCTGAACTTGTGGGACTAACGTAGGTCGACTCATCTAACCAGTCCTCAGGTGTGTCACAAGTGTAGCAACTTGAAAAATTGCAAATGTTAAGAAACATAGCAAACAATAATATCAGTTTAATTGCTCTCTTTTCCATCTTTTGCCGAATTTGAATCGTTCTATTATTAAGTATATTGATGATTTTTGTAAACGATTGCTTTGCGTGGTACAAAAGTACAAGTACAAGTAATGCTCTCGTTGACGATAGATAAGTTATATACAAAAAATTTGGAACTCTATTGAGAATGTTGAATGTGTAGCTGAATATGCGTCAATCATTTGAAGTTGAATGTCCGGCGAGTCCGGCCAAGTCACATTCATTTTCTATTGGTCCATACTGCCAACATATAGAGAAAAAAATTTAAGACGTAAGCTACATGACCTAGAAGACAAGTCAAAGTCAAACCATGAGAGGAGCGAGTGAGTAGGTGCCAACCGCATATTCCTAATACAGAAAGAAAATGAGATATTATGGCCACATACAGGGTAGGAACATGTAAAAACATATTATGGAAAAACAACATGGAGAAAACATGTATTTACATGGAGAAAAGAAAATTCTTTTCTCCATGGATAAATGTTTTTACATGGAAAAATGGATAAATGCTGCTGGACTAATCAAAAACTCAGAAATAACACTCTGGTGAGATACGACTTCACTTATTTTGTCGAGCGTTGTGTTCTTTCATATTTTCTATAGTTGAGAATATACATAATACTGCGTCAATATTCGCTGAAACTTATAGTTATCGTTTATAATTTAATCACCCTATCTTTGAAAATAAATTCGATTGGAAACTGCTAAAAGTTATGATGGAGTATCTTAAAAATCACTGAAAAGGAGTTCAGTCTTGCTACTCCGAGTATAAATGTGCATTTTAAAAGTATTATATCCATTGTAGAGTGTCTAAAACATGCGAACGGAGTTTTTCCATGTATACAAGTATTTCCATGTTTTTTCCATGTTTTTATTATTTTTTACATGGAAATATGGAGAAAAGCTTTTCTCCATGTTTTTATCCAACCCTGGCCACATATAAATTCATCTCGATTTTCATCAATCATTTTTTTTATCTTGGGAAAGAGCTGTTTTTCTGTTCAAGTATCTATGCTTTCCAATAAGATAAATGTGAACCGTATTTCTTGGGATTCGCATCACTTGACCATCGTGATCACACCGTCTGAGTGTGATTTTGGAGAAAAAAATTGAAGGAAATCAGTCAATGCAATTTAAGTAATAACAACTGATGAATATAATTTCATCGCCAATTTAATGTTATTACTATACCTGAACAACACATAGTAAAAATGGTGTGCATTTGGATGTTATTTTAATTTTTTAAAAACGTCAAAATGAAATTCAAAATGAGGGAAATTACAAATCGTTTCAAAATCCAGCCAAACTCACAGTTTGCATAATTTTATATAAATAAAGCAAACTGATCAAAATCAAGCAACCTGTCGAAAATTAATTCTAATTTTGAAACACATTTCCTTAAAAACTTCCATTATTCGATGTAGTCAAATTCACAAGCTCATTTAAACCAATATGAAGTTTTTTTTAACAGAAATGAACAAGATTGTTTTCAATTATACTTAATCATCCATGCTTCTACGAAAAACATACAATTATTCAATAATAAAGTAATTTTAGAAAATATGTAACTGTAACTGAATAGATTAATGTAATAACTACACGATTATCTTTTCTGTTATTTGCATTGCTATTCAAAATTAGGAATGACACAGAAAAGGTCAGAGCCCAACAGTTCTTCAAAGTCTCAACATCATGATGTTTTCAAAGCTTAAAAAGAGATTTTCATTTCGACTCCACCTCATAAAATACAGCTTTTGCTGTCCCATGTACTGGGATTACTCCAAGGATGAGGTGGTTTTAAGCACTCCGCCAGATTATTTCCGGTGGCTCACGTTAAACTACACCAGCATATCTTTGGTTCCTATGGTTCTGTACATGCTTAGCAAAAATCTGAGCTCGCTTGATGATGGAATCAGCCACAATCCCACAGAAAAACTTAACGGGCGTCTCATAATCGTTTTTGGAACAGTGATTTCTCTCCTAGCCGCAGTTTCCCATATCCTCGCCTCAGTTATTGAACAAGAACGGGTCGAGATGAAGAATGTTTTTGGTGCAAGTTTGAGGCTTAACGATAGAATGTGCAGACGGTTTGAAAAATGCATAGAAAAAAACAGGAACGCACGTAAAGGCATTAGAAACTTTGAATGGGTTGCCACATTCGTTTGTGTCGCTACAACAATTTTAACTTTTATTTTTCCCATCACAATTTTTCATCCTGCGGATCCTTTTCATAGAATAATTGAAGACATGTTTGGACTTCGAGTTACATTTTCTCCAATCATCCTGGTCCTCGGTTTGGTCTACGGGTTTACAGTTTTTGTGGTTGAAAATACGTTTGCTCTCTTCATCATATCCTTCCTTCTACCAAAATGCTCCTCTTTCATTTGGATAAAGGCTTTACTCCCCATCAAAACCACAAGAAGTCAAAAATATTTCACAAACCAACTGGGTTTCCTCCCACCCCAAGAAATCATATCGAATTACAGGTGCTTTCAACTTTTTTGGGCCTGTTACAACGGAATTGTTGCTAGAATCAGAGTTGCCATTCATTTATTTGTGTTGCATGTGGTCGTTGTAATTCTCTCATTCATAGCGATTCGCTACATGAACAATTTCCTTACAGATGGGGAATATCTCTTTGCATTTTTAATTGTGATTGGGCTAATCATTTCCGTTGTGATGACGAAGCTGGAGTGTGTTTTGGTTGGGAGTTTAATGGAAGACTCTGCGTTGGTCAAGAATAAACTGTTGAAATTAAGTGGAAGGAGAGGATTTGTATATAAAACTGCCTTGTCACTTCGTCCTCATCAGGTTTTGGTCACATATCCATTTTTTAGCGTGAGACAGGACACCTTTTTGGCATTTATGAATGTCAGTGTGGATCGTATTTTTGATTTACTTGTGTCACATTCATGAATTACTAAACTTTCATTACCTACTGTAAATGTCCTTCAACCCATCAACTTTATTTCTGCAATAAATTATGCATGTACGCAGATGACAGCCAATAAGTGCATTCAGTTCATTTATTGTGGTGGGAACTGGAATAAATGCACCATTGAATATTAATTAATTGGATCATTAGGTGAGCAACATTGGATATAACAGGCGTTCTAAATTGAATTGTGATGATAATTCAGAAAATATATTGGTTATGAGGATGGTGGCAATGAACTCGTCACTTGTATACAAAAAATACTGGCAAGGTGTGCCAAATTTTTGCAAGGAAATTGTAACATTATTTACCTTTCACTCACTCAAGTGTTCGCGTTTGAATGCTTTTGTTACGTCGTTGATCCAATTTTCTTGCTGCGGGATACGGTATTATTTCTTGAAGCTCAACATGGGGCAATTCACAGTTATTACAAAAAAATGTCTATAAAAAGTTGGAGATGACAAAAAATATTATGCCACTTTGGAGGAGGATCTACTTTCTAGAGGATAGTTTGGTAGTATTATTTATTTATTTAGGGTTACGGGGGAGATAGAGATATGAATAGATTTGTTCTCTTCTCTTTGGCCTTTGCGGCCATAGGGATTTCTATGCAGAGTACTTTTGCAAGGCGAACTACTAAAAGTAAGCAAAACATTTTGAAGAAAACTATATCAAAAACAAATTTAATATTTCATGATTTTAATAAAGTATTGTTTCTGTAGATGGAGGAAAGAAAATGGTTTGCTACGTCGGCACATGGGCCATGTATCGCCCCGATGATGGCAAATTTTGGCCGGATGATGCTGACCCGCATCTCTGTACTCATTTGATGTATGGCTTTACCAAGTTGGAAAATAATGTTATAACCGTTTTTGATCCGTGGGGTGATCTCAAGGATGAGTGGGGCGGTGGACATAGTAAGAAATTTTACAAAAAATAATTAGTTAATAAAAAAATTCAATGAATTTAATTTTTAATTTAATTTACAGACGGATACAAGCGCTTTACTGGACTCAAGCAAAAAAATCCAGAGCTCAAAACTTTAATCGCCATCGGAGGATGGAATGAAGGCTCAACCAAGTATTCTGAGATGGCTTCTAATCCATCCTCTAGAAAAACTTTTGTTCAGAGCATCATTCCATTTTTGGAAAAGTATGATTTTGATGGTCTTGACTTGGATTGGGAATATCCTACCCAGCGCGGTGGAAAACCTGAAGATAGGGAGAATTTCAGTGATCTTGTTAGAGAACTAAGAGAAGAATTCGATAGGGCCGGAAAGGATTATCTACTCACTGCTGCTGTGAGCCCAAACACAAAAACTGTTGAGATTGGTTATGAAGTTCCTCAAATAGCTCAGTAAGTAATTTTCCTCTTGTGAAGGTAAATATGTAAGAAAAAATGATAAATTCTCACAATGCCCCATATTTGGATTTGATTTTTTAGTGACTTGGATTTCATCAACGTCATGTGTTACGATTATCATGGATGTAAGTTGGAATTGAATGCTATGTTTCCGCAAGAGATAATATGCAATTTGAATAAACGCATAAAAATGATGATGATTTTAATTGAAATTTTAGTCTGGGATGGCCATGAATTTACTGGACACAACACGCCGTTGTACAGACACCCAAGGGATGATCTTTATGAACCTTTTTTCAATGCTGTATGTCTAAATCAGCCTATATTAAATTGTAAATGATTAATTATTTTGGGGGAAAGTCTAACATGAAACAAATTTCCATCGGGTAGAATGACACCGTGACCTACTGGCTTCAAGCTGGTCTTCCCAAAGAGAAACTGATTATGGGTATGGCGATGTATGGACGTGGTTTCACTTTGGCCCGAAGTGAGGATCATGGTTTGTATGCTCCAACAACTGGGGGAATTCCTCAAGGTCCTTATACGAGACAAGCTGGAATTTGGGGCTACAATGAGGTGGGTAATTTGGTTTGGATTTTAGCTGAATCAACGATTTACAAAATTTCATGAAGATTAACGTATTTTTCTTAGATTTGTGAAAAGTTCAAAGCCGAAGGAGACCAATGGAAAATCTCTATCAATGAGCATGTCAAGGCACCTTATGCTTTTAACGGTCGTCATTGGATCGGTTACGAAGACGTTGAAAGTATCTACCACAAGGCAAAATACGCGCGGGATATGGATTTGGGTGGTGCCATGATTTGGTCTCTTGAAACTGATGATTTTAAGGGAAAATGTCATGATGAGCCATACATTCTTCTCAAGACTATTGTCAACACAATGAATGGAGGTGACATGCCGTCAATCCCTCAGCGACCTGAACTTGTGGAAGAAGATGATGATGACCAGAATCTTGTAGAAACTGAAACCACCACTAGCCGACCATCCAGACCTTCACGTCCGCCAAGGCCCTCAAGAAGAACTACAACTCAAGGTTATCCAGCAGAGGACGAGGCAACTACTCGTCCTCCAAATCGGCCAAAACCATCAAGACCCCCAAGGCGAACTACAACTCAAGGTTATCCAGCAGAGGATGAGGCGACTACTAGGCCACCAAACCGTCCTAAACCATCCAGACCCCCGAGGAGAACTACAACTCAAGGTTATCCAGATGATGAAGAAGATACTACCAGGCCACCAAACCGTCCTAAACCATCAAGGCCTCCACGGAGAACCACGACAGAAGCTTATCGTCCTGATGAGGAAGGTCCTGCTCAAAGTCCGGGTGGTGGGGAATGCACTCAAGAGGGGATTTACCCATCAGGAAACTGCTCTGGATTTTACCATTGTGTGAGACGTGGAAAGGGGTTCCAGAAAATTGAACAAACTTGCCCAGCTGGAACTGCATTCAACCCAGATATTAAAACTTGTGATCACCCTTCGTCTGTTGATGGGTGTTCAGCAAGGGTCAGGATGTCTGACTCTTATCGTCGTAATGGTCAGGGTTTGGCTGAAGTTTTGTAAACAAATTATGAATGCTTTTGTATTTATTTATTTGATGACTGAATATGTGGTCTCGACTTTGATTTCTCCAGTGGAAAAAAATAAAACAAATGTTTGCCACAAAGTTGATTTGAAATTGTTCGTTCACTCAGACATAAAATTTGCACCGCTTACTTGCGTATTATGACAGATTCCAAATTCTGATTATGAGTTTCATATTAATTAAAAGTTTTTTTCAATAATTGACTCGCAGTTACCTGTTACAACTATATCTACCGCATAGAACATTTTGCTAGATGCCTCATACACACTACAATTACAACTTAATATCAGTTCCATTCTTTGTTATGTTTTTATACGTGCTAGAAAAAACTTTCGGAATAACAGATTCATGGTTGTGATTACGAAGGCGAAGAGAGGTGTACTTTTTATTTTATCGCTCTTCTTCTTCTGTTTTAATTGCCAAAATTCGAGGGATTAACGTCTTTTTTTCTGCATAACGAATGTTTTAACGAAACAATTTACTTTACTTGAAAAGAAACTTTAATACAATCAAGAATTAAAAAACGCCCACTTTTCCCATTACGAACAATTCCTTAAAATTACTGATTTATAACTGCCAAGTCGCAATTTTTTTTATTTTACTGTTTTATTTTCGATTTTTGGTGATTGGGATTTTTCTTAAATTTTTACTTACAATAAATGTTCTATAAATTCACTCACACGTGGGCCGACTTCAAATTGATAAATAATTCTAGAAAAATTTCTGGACAAACTGCAGAATTTTTATGCAGCTTATGTAATTTAAAATTTTTGTCCATCACAGTTAAAAATATTACTGTTGGACCAAGTCCTCGAATAAACTCGAAACAACTCCGTACTTTTTTCGCACTTAAATTACCTTCGGGTACCCCAACCAACTGTAGTTTAGGATTGACCTTAGCAATTTGCAATATATAGTGCATCAACCCTCTTACACCAATTAATCATCCAGAAGGGTGAAAGGCTCATTTTGATGGTTCTGCGAAGCATTTAGATGGTAATTGTGTAATTTGTTACTGCCACGAACTGCTACTGTTCAAGTTTTCTCGCTCAGGCTCCATTTTTATTGCAAATTAAGTCATTGACGTGCTTACTCAGCTACTTATCATAATGTACATGCTATGTTTTTCCAGAATAAAATGTATATGTATTTGTATTTCCGTTGAAATCGACGTGGAAATATTTACAGCTAGCAACAAAATGCTTCTATATAATGTAGCAGATGGTAAAATATAATCTACACTTTTCCTCTATCCTTTCCAGAATTTGTTACTTAAATTGGAGGGGAAGAAATAGAGAAATGAACAGATTGGTTCTCTTCTCTTTGGCCATTGCAGCCTTAGGGATTTGCATGCAAACCACATTTGCAACACGAAGTAAGTTCAACTCAACTCTATTTAAAACTTGAAATATAGTTCACAATTAAAAATATCATGCTATTATTTGTAGATGGAGGCAAAAAGATGGTTTGCTATATTGGCACTTGGGCCAGGTACCGTCCAGGTGATGGCAAATTCTTACCAGAACAAGCCGACCCCAATCTCTGTACTCATTTGATGTACGGTTTTGCAATTCTTAAGGATAACGTTATTAGTGTGCATGACCCATGGGGTGATCTCAAGGATGAGTGGGGCGGTGGACACGGTACGGAAAAACTTTATACAATTTTTTTTAACTTGGAAAACTATTTTAAATCGACGTTTGCGGCTTACAGATGGGTACAAGCGCTTCACCAGCTTGAAAAAACAAAACCCAGAGCTCAAAACTTTAATCGCCATCGGAGGATGGAACGAAGGTTCCAAGAAATACTCTGAGATGGTAGCCAATCCTTCCTCCAGGAAGACATTTGTTGAAAGCATCATTCCATTTTTGGAAAAGTATGACTTTGATGGTCTTGACTTGGATTGGGAATACCCAACCCAGAGAGATTCAGAAAATCTTGAAGATAGGGAGAACTTTAGTGCTCTTGTGAGAGAACTTAGGGAAGCTTTTAACAGAGCAGGAAAAGGTTATCTTCTTACTGCTGCTGTGACGCCAAATACCAAGACGGTAGATATTGCATACGAAGTCCCAGAAATCTCTAGGTGAGTAAATTTAAAAAGAAAATTGAAACAGTATCAAAATACCCCGATCTAAAACCAATAAATTGATTTTTAGAGATTTGGATTTCATCAACGTGATGTGCTACGATTACCACGGATGTAAGAAATACGAAAGAATAGCAAGTATAATTTTTTTGTATGAATTTTAATTGATTATTAATTTACAACATTTAATATGAAATTTTTAGTCTGGGACGGACATGAATTCACTGGACATAACACTCCATTGTACAGACATCCTGCGGATGAGAAATATGAGCCATTTTTCAACGCTGTATGTAGCACAGCAAAATAATTGGTGTTCTAATATATTTTTTACTGAAATGAAGATTCACGTTAACTTTTTTCTTGACAGAACGATACCGTAACATACTGGCTTCAAGCTGGACTCCCTAAAGAAAAACTTATTATGGGTATGGCGTTATACGGACGTGGATTCACTTTAGCCAAAAGTGAAGATCATGGCTTGTATGCTCCAACAACTGGGGGAATTCCTCAAGGTCCTTATACGAGACAGGCTGGAATTTGGGGCTACAATGAGGTGGGTATTTCAATTTGATGAGAAAGTGTCTAAAATAAATTTTTATTATTATAAAAATCCCGTTTTGTTTCTAGATTTGTGAAAAGTTTCAATCCGAAGGAGATCAATGGAAAATCTCATTTAATGAGCATCTTAAAGCTCCGTATGCCTTTAATGGGCGTCACTGGATCGGTTACGAAGACGTTGAAAGTATTTACTACAAAGCTGAGTACGCAAGAAACATGGATTTGGGTGGTGCCATGGTTTGGTCTCTTGAAACTGATGATTTCAAGGGAAAATGTCATGATGAGCCATACATTCTTCTCAAGACCATTGTCAACACAATGAAGGGAAATGGCATGCCCACAATTCCTCAGCGACCTGAAGTGGTGGAAGAAGATAGCATTGTAGGTGCTCCTCCCAGTGACCAAGAACAACCCTCAACTACCCGCAAACCTAAGCCAACCCGTCCACCACGCCCACCCCGTCCTGTTTCCACCACCGAAGCAATTCGCCCTGACGATCAACCTCCAACTGGAGAATGTACCGAGGAGGGAATCTTCCCATCTGGAAATTGTTCCGGGTTTTATCAATGTGTGAGGCAAGACAAAGGATTTCAGAAACATGAGCAAAGTTGCCCTGCGGGAACTGCTTTTAATCCAGAAATTAAAAACTGCGACCACCCTTCATCCGTACCTGGGTGCTCCAAAATAGTTCGTGCTTCTGATGCTTATCGTCGTACTGGACAAGGCTTGACCACTGCGGTGTAAAATTTAAGTATGGTCCAACCACTATCAAGTTTGCGAACTAGTCTTGAATTTTATGAATGGAAATAAATAAAACAAAAACCAGCTCAAATAGCGAATTATAATTATTTTCAATTTATTTACGTGCACACATCATATATTCTTCAATTAATAATATAAACACTGAAGTACACCATTTTCAGCTCACCAAGAATTCTCTTTTCATAACTCTCGTCACTTTCAGAAATGCCTAAATAATAATTATGGCATGTCCAAAATTTTACAACCGTTATGGTATATTATTATGAAGACGCCTCAAAAATAAGGTAAAGGTATATCTGCCAATTATACAGAAGTTGTCAATACTCTTCTGACTTACAGAACTACTAAGTTGACTACTAAATAGTCAAAGAATTACAACCATCTCGAGGAAACATTATTTATTTCAAAATTCAGAATCTGTTATATGTTATTTAATAATAATACAGAAAAATATACAATTTAAGTGTCTTGTCTGTTTTTTAAATCGATTGGGAGTAGCATAAAAATTAACATTTACTCTAGTTGAAATAAAATTCTTTGCTGTAAACGGAAAATAGAAGGTAAAATCCTTTGGTTACCTCCTATTTTCGCCAAACACACATTTTGAATTAAATTAATTCATGGGCAGCATGAAATTAATAAATAAACAAATTTTCTTTGGTTTACACTACATACAACAGCAAACTTGCGTTTCTGCTACTTGATGTATGTCATATGAAAATTGCATCTATTGGCCAATTTCAAGTCCTTCATTTATCTCACAATTTCGAATTTGTTTTACAATAGTATAAGTATTCATATATATGTGTTAACGTCAACTTCAGAATTTTGTCATTTATAGTTGAAATGTTGTACTAATTTAGTCGATGCTTACAATCTTGACTATGGAAAATAAAGTTGTTATGGCGTTAAAATAATTGTGTAATAACCTTGAAAACTTAATAGGAGTACTTATAGTTAATCTTTTACAAACATATGTTTCAATGTTTAACAACCATTCGTTCGTTATATGTATTGTATTCACAGTATAGCAATAATTTCTGGACATGCAATAATTTGTGATTATAATTTATAATCTTAAAAATAGCAACATTTTTCGTCATTCGAAGAATTAATCAACCTAGGTTAACACCTAAAAGCACACACAATGTTTGGATTAGTTTTTTAAACCCACAATTTTTTTAAACGATTTTATTATAAACTATCCGAATTGTAATTGCAGTAGTAAAGTTTCTAGATGTATCAAAATATGCATAAAATTGGAATTGCTCTTGTGTCGCTTCGTAGGACAAATCTTGTAATGAAATGAAATAAAAACAAAATAAATTTTTATTTACTTAATTCTTATGCTCGTATGCATATATTTAGCTTTTGTGCATGTTGAACTTGCAACAATTACTAAAAGGCGTCTTACTAAACTCACATAACTAATCATAAGTAGTATCCCAGGTTTTTAAAACGCTTTACACGATGATGAGATTTACGTAAAGATCGAAGGGGAATTTTAAATACATCGGGACCAGTTGAATTGGGAAAACTCTTGCGGAGAAGCAACAATTTTGAACCCATTTTTTATCCCTAAACTATCAACAATTTTGAAACCAATAATTCGTTGCATTTAATATCAACCAGGTTACAATACATAAAAGCCGATTTGAGACTGTTTTCTATCAGCCGCATAAAATAATTTATTTGCCCAACTATAGACGGCTTTCATTTATGTGAAATGTAATTGTAAATTGTACGCAGGTACGATTAAATCTGTCGATAATTTTCAAATTGATGCTTGAAATTATCTACTGTCTTCGTATTTTTATACAAAAAATTGTTGGACACATTTGACAGTGGGGAAAATCTAAGGAACGGATAAAACAGATACATTAAATCATCATAATGTATTTTTGAAATTTATTTAATAAGCGATATTTATTGTACCGTAAAGTAGTTTTTGGTGTTGTTCCTCATAATTCATATCTAATGGTGCAGATTTTAGGAAATTGTTTAAGGTATATTGAACGATTTTGCAGTTTGAGTTGCAGTTTAAATTGTGCATTTAATCGCATATACTGCGTTTTAACCACTTTTCAGAGTAAATGTTTGCAAAAAACATTGAAGAGCAACAACTTATTGAATTTGAACTCGCAAGAATCTTGTAAGCATTACTAAACTGCCATATTAAAACATTTTATAATAATTTGTTGTCCATCAAATTTTGTAGCCATATCCGCTTTATATTACATATTATGTGTATGTGTATATGCTTCTCAAAACCACACAGTTTATTTCACATTTGGCTCTACCACTTACAACATCTAAACAACACGGACAACAAAACATTGTGTTATAACTTTAACCATGTTTTTCAAAAACATCAAAAACTTGGTTCGCTACCTATGGCATTAATGAAATATTTACAATGCTGCGTGATTTATTGGGATCTTGCTTCCGACCAATGTGTGCTTTCGTCCCATGTCCCATACTGGAACTGGTGCCTTTGTTACTATAATGGCGTTGCAGCCATTCCATTCCTTCTAGGCGTCGCTTACATCTACGCAACAAATGACGGAATTGATGACGATGAACCTCAGCAGTCAGATCCAGAAACCTACAATCGAATTAGCATGACATTCATGATGGTCGTCACTGGAGTGATAATGCATTGCTCATTGATCGTTTCCATTCTCAAACAGATGAAAGTTGAAACCTGTGCATTCTTTAATGACTGTTTCCAATTGGATACCAGATTAAAAGGTAAGTTAACATTTCTTTATTGTAATGTTCACGTATTTGTACATGGGCTATTGTATTTTTTTTTCAGAAACGTTTGAAGCAATGAATATGAATGGTCGGGCACGGCTCCAAAGTGCAATGAAATTTTGCAAGCCATACGAAAACGTTCTCGCATTTTCCTTTTTCTTTACAATGTTTTTCCCTGTGTTTATGCCCCTATTCATGTGCCACCCTGCAGACCAATTTCACAACCTCATTGTGGAATGCTTTGAGTTGGAAGTGACTCCACGCTCACCTACAATCGTTCTTATTTCCTTGATATATGGCTGGAGCACTTTTGCTCTTTGTAGCACATTCATAATCTACACTTACTTTCTTGCTCTGACGGTTACCTCTGGTTGTCTTTGGCTTCGGGCAGTCATGCCGCAAGCTTCAGCATACCAAGAGTCGTTTGCAACAGAACGGATGGGCACTCTTGAATCTACACAGCTCATTAGAATCTTTAGATGTCATCAGCTACTCTGTTGCCACTTGAATAAAATAATTGCAAAATTTAGAGTCACATTTCACTTTGCAATTTTGTATTTCTGTTTTGTTGTTTGCTCCTTCTTGCTCATAAAAAACTTTGATGTTTTTGTTGAGAGCGGAGCATATGAACTTCCTATAATATTTGGAATGTTTGCACTTGTTACTTTAGTAATTTGTCGGATTGAGTGCACTTTGGTTGGCTCTTTAGTCACATGTGCGAAAGAATTCAAAGAAAAATTTCTCAAGTTGGCTCGCACACATGGATACTCATACAAAGTGGCAAAATCTTTTCCTATGCTTCTTGTGAAAACCACATATCCGTTATTTTCCATTAGCAATGAAACATTTCTTGAATTTTTTGATGTCAGTGTTGGGCACATTGTCAGTTTGCTGTGTATGTATTAAAAATAACACAATGCAGTATAGTGTCATTATAGACCTTTCAATTAAAATTTTCGGAAAGGGGGATCAAATTACAGCTACCTCCATTTTTTGACAAACTACCAATTTATTATTCAGAAATGGGAGGACAAAGCTGATCAAGGCCAAGGCTGCACATGCATTGCAATTACAGTCAAGCTATTTACAGGTATACATACATATCCTTGTATTTAATTAGTATAAAGCTAGTTTTCTCATTCCATAATCGTTTTGCGTCATTTGCTAGTACTTATCGTGTCAAATAACAGAATTTTATGGCAAAATACTTCATTCTGGAATCCTGTGTGTACTCGTTACTGCCCTCGGAAGAATAAAAAAAACATGTTTTTGTTCCATTTTACCTCAGATATGTTTAAGTAAATTTATAACATTTTTAATGTTAACGATCTGTCAAACATATTAAATTTGCTACATACTGCACAATTCGTTTTTATTGCTTTAAACATTATTGATTATATGGATACAACGAATCGTGTTAAAATTCGACTTTTTTTAACAAGCGTTAATTGGTTTCAATTTAAATCGGGAGTATCAAAAGTTTTAGGAATGTCAGAACTATATGTAAATTCGATTCCACCCGCTGGAGTTTCCGACTGCGTAATAAATACCAACATCAGCATGTCAAATGTGCCAAATCCAACTGCACCATGATCCTTACACAGCCTATGAAAATTGTAAACCAAATTAACGAGTTACCTTTTATACATTATTATATAAGTCTAAAACTGTATAAAAATGTGCAATGAACATTTGGCGACAACTTACACTTGAACTGAATCCCCTCCCACTCCCCAGCTTCCAGATGGAATCAGAGCAGTGGTAAAAGATGATACAAGAATACGGTCTGTGCAGTTGTCTCCAGCAAGTTCAAATTTGGTAAAGCTTAACTCAATAGTTGTTCCAGGGATGTGAACAAAATCAGGTGAAATAATCATCACGTTTATCTCATTATTTGTGTACAAATCCTCATTTGATGGATGACTGATGTGTCCATCATTGTAACTGGAAACGTAATCTCTAGATGCTGGGGAAATAACTGGTTCATTCTGTGTGATTGCCAAATACGTCATTGTAAAACCTTGATGATTCGGCTCAATATCAGCAGCTGTGGAAAATGTTACAACTGCAACATGTCCAGGTATATTTCTAGTTCCAAGGGACCTGAGTAGGAGGACTAATTTGTATTTATACGTTTCAACATTTTTATAACTGAGTGACTGACTGAAACTTACGGCCAATATTGATGAGTTGTATGGAATTGAAATGTCAGTACTTTTGTGTTATAGTCTTCTGTAGGATATCCGATGTGGGAGAAAGTGAAATCGAAACTGGTTGCATTTTCTACTCGAATTATCCACACACATCTTTCGTTAGCAACGTAAGTTTCATTTGGCTTGTAGGAAATTATTCCGTATGTTGATGTTAAAATTTCACCACATTTTGAAGGTGACTTGTTCGCAGAAACAAAATTTGAATAAAAATACAGTAGTGCAAATACCACTAGCAAGAGCTTTGACACTTTTAATAGATAATCCATTTTTTTTTTACAAAATGCACTTGTTTGGTGCAAGCGACGATCAAAATATTTTGTCCAACTTGTTTCCAGCAAAGTGCGCCCTTTGTCCATTTCCATGCCTTTTTGGGTGGACAGTACGAAATGGACGAAACGGAAGAAAGTGGTTAAAACGGACGAAATGGACAGTATCACGTGCCAGTGGAGCCAAATTTGAATCCCCCATAAGCTTTTAATGTAAACCCGTGTGACGGGTATTCTACACTGAAGAGTTGATAACTAATCACACAAAAAATTAAAACGAGTTGTAATCGAATTGAAAAATTAGACTACATTCAATTTTCAATTTAACTATCTCTTAAAAGAAATTAAATAACACGTACCATAATATTATATGGTTCATGTATTGGTCCATGAGTGTACACGATAGTACGTAACCCATTACAGAGGGGTTGATTGCTTGATGTAGAAAGTAAAATCTAAACCCTAAACAATACAGTTTTAGGTACAAAACTTCATGCTTTTGATGATAGAATACTTCCTATAATATTTTACATGGTTTATACGCTAAAATAGTTAATTTTTTTAATTTTGTCCGATTCGTCCAATGCGTCCACTTTATCCACCCCAATTTTGGTGGAAATTTCCGTTTCATCCGGGGTGGAAATTTCCACTATCCACTGGACGGGCGCACTTTGGTTTCCAGGATCTATAAACAGTATTGATATTACGAGACCCAAATGGAGTGACTTCGTATTAACTTTGACGCTTGTGTTATCAATCCGATAAGCATACAATGTAAACTCAATTGTTTATCTGCATCACGTGCAATTTGTAAGAAAACATTCATTCAGCCATGCTGAATTATGCTTGCATAATTTATTTAATAATACAATGTATGATAACAAAAAAAACTATAAATCAAACAAATTCATTATATGCTTATTGAAACACAATCATTTTCCAACTTTGTTCATGGTGTATATAACAGTTGCAAAACATTATATAACTAATCGTTGATTTGAGCCCATCCTAACATTCAGGAATCCAGAAAAAGGAATGGTCAGGCTAGTAAGAAGTCATAAAGTAATATGCATCTCGAAGAATTTTCTCGAATTAACTTTTGCTTAAAATTGAACAAAGGCTTTTCGAATTTCTTCACGGCATTTAGCATAAAGACAACTGCAGGTTTATGACATGTTTATTTTTATTCATTCATACAGCTGCACAAAATGAATTTGGTTCACACTCCAACCCAAATTGAAACGTTGTGAAATAAATGTCCTATTTAATCCAGCTTGAAAATTACGCAGCCAACGGTGTCAAGTAAAACAAGAACCAAATGCCTTCAGAGTATACAACCAAGAGTCAGTCAGTGCTCAGACCTTATATATAAGGTCCAAAAATCACCTGGGCTGGACCTTATATATAAGGTCCAAAAATAGTTTTTTTGAAAATAATTTTTTTGAAAATAATTTTTGAACAAAAAATTATGAGGTCTAAAATTATAAAACAAATTTTACAATTAATTTAAGCGAATTTAAAAATTATTGACCGTGGCAATTCTATTTTTTCACATACAGTAACACTGTAACCGATTTTTGAAAATTATCCCATGCATAATTTGCATAAGAGCTATTTTTGGACCTTATATATAAGGTCCAAGACCCTATATATAAGGTCCAGCTGAGCTATTTTTGGACCTTATATATATAAGGTCCAAGACCCTATATATAAGGTCCAGCTGAGCTATTTTTGGACCTTATATATAAGGTCTGAGCACTGACTGAGAGTATTTTACACTTTTATCTCTATATTAGCGAAAGTTATGTGATTTCTATATGAAGTTCAGTTTATGAAACCGCAATAATGACCAGGAATAATTAGAAGCTAGAAACATTAAAAACCAACAAAATTGAAGTTAATCTTATCTAATAATTAGGTCAAACGACATGCTACATATAGTATGCTTTACGCTTATAAAAATGAAACCGAAGGGTCACTCTAATTTGGTTTATATTTGAACTTGATTCCTAGCTTGATCTAACAAGCTATCGATTTGCGAAACAGAAAACGAAAACGTATTTATTGATCATCATATTTTATAGAAATTATAGAAATGTAATAAAATGATGACGTGATGCGAAGGGTAAGGTAATGTACATTACATTACCCTTTCAATACAAATGTTTGTTCTGGGAAGAGCAACATAATATTACTTTCTGCTGGATTATATATACCTTTTGTTGAAAATGGCTTAATTCCGCAATGGAAAATGACATTCATGTTTGTTCACAACAGGCTTTTATATACATACAAAAGGATCATCCTTTTTTGTTTCTGTTATCTATTGCAAACTCGAAAAGGTACCTGATATATGATTATGATGATGAGTTGGGTTGTGATGAGTGAGGAAAAGAGCAATTCATTCCTATTCAAAATTCCATTAAATCGAAACCATAATCTGGGAATTATGCGCATTATGTCAGAAAATATATGAAGACAATAATAAAATATATAATATACATCATATCATCTTATCTGGAGCATCTGCTCTATTATTCAGGGACCACTACTACTATAGGCAATAATACTACATAACGTGTGTTCAATTACGAAGGCGGGCGTGGAGATCTAAAGATAACACACTGTCAAAATATACCAAACTATAAAAATATTTTGACCGCTTTATGGTTTTGGGTTTCTCAAGTAATCTGATACGTTTAGAAAGGATTTTTTTCATGAATTGCAACTATTTAACTTTTCATCTTCAAATGAGTCCATGAACCTTTCAGAACGAGGAAAATGGAGATAATGAAGAAGCAATGATACAGGAATAGGAATGGAAAATCTTAAATGTTTATGGTTTCCATTGTCCCATTTATCAAGTAAAATACATACAACAAAGGAACAAAAACAAAAAAAGCATTCGCCAGTTTTTACTTGCCACAGTCATTGCTTTAAAAACCAAAAGATTCAGACGACCACCTTGATAGCTTTTATTGACCGTACTGCTGTCATCAGTTATCAGAATATATACATGCAAATGTACCAATTATAACGTCATTTCAGCGGTGAGGTAAACAACCAAATTGACAATGTTTCTTAATACCCCATCCAAGTAAGTAAGGACGAATGAGGCATCAACATAGCCCATTCCTTTTACTTCAGTTCTCCCTTCTCGGCAAGACAGCCACTGCTTTCTAAAATACTTGTTGGTGTTACATGATTTCCAAGAGCATTTAAACAGCACCGAATTGGTGTGAACCATTGCAGCTGCCGGCATAAGGAACATGACCATAACAAAAAGGGCGAAGAACACAATTGGAAAAATGGGATAAATAAATTGTGACATTGGCATCCTAGAACTACCCATAATGGTGGCAGCTCCACTTATCACAAAAGTAGAAAACGCAATTATAAGCAGCATCGGATGGATATACTCCCCAATTTCATTCATGAAAATAATTAAAATCTGCAAAGCTCTGTACGTCTTCAATGATTTTTGGGCGTTGATAATGTGTTGTACTTTCAGGTGGTTCTGTTCATTTCGTCGCTGTTGCTTGATGATGGAAACTTGTGTTATGAGAATTCGTACTGCACCCATAGTCATTAATGGTAAATAGGTGAATATGATATAGAGAAAGTTGTTGAGGACGAAAAATTCCCAAATGAAACTAGTCAAGTAAAATGCGGCCCATCGTGGCGTAGAAGTGAGGTGGCGCTTTAAGTAAGGATAGAGACCTACCATGTGGAGTTTGGTGCCCACAAATGCCACTGTAATTGGGGCGATGGCTACAGTTGCAATGACGATTATGCTCACAACTTCAGCCAACAACTTTACTGGCTTGTTACTTATTGTCACTAGTACGTCAATACGGATATTTCCAAGCTCTAAAAATATTTTTGAAAACTCATACACAAAACGCTTGCAATAATAAATTTATTTTTAGGGGTATTATACTTTACCTCTAAAGTATGACAATCCTTTGGTACAAATTGCAAATCCAGTTCCATGTTTACTTAATGTGTATGCTATTATTGTGACAGCAATATAAATTATAGCTGCTAGGGATAACAGCATCGTTTGTGATGAACTCATCGTAACTTCAATTATATCAGTAACTAATAATAAAATTAAAATGGTATATAGAACAAGAAGAATTTGTAGCAAATTCCATGCCCGTCTTTTGTCAGGAATTTGTTGGTTTGCAACGTTTTCCTTTGGGATCCAGACTAGTGGCATTCTAAGTCTGAAAAATTTATTTATCAGAGCCATCCTGTCGAGAATCTTTATCACGCAAAACTCAAGTGCCAGGAGTTTAAGTGGTGTTCCTCGTGTAATGGGTAGAACATGCATTTTAAAATTAAGAAAAAAAGTTTTGCTTCCTCGTAATAATTGTTTTACCAAATTTCTTCAGTTTGAAACTACAAATGTTAGGGAAAATGGTCGACAATATTTATTACCTCCACGTGCGCCCAACCGTTCGTTAAAATCAATGGGGCTAGCAATTACAACAATTGATTACAATTTAGATATAGTCGTAGTATACTAACTGGACAATTGATTGTAGCTGCTTTGAATCTATTTTTGGCAATGCGTTTTTATTATACTATGTATTATCGAATTCCACAAGGTTTTGCCAGGATGGACTAATAATGTACAATGTCAAAATTCTACTTTACTACGACATACTATTTTCCATAAGTAGTGTAGACTAAAAACTCATTTTTAAAACAAATGATTATTATGATTAAAACAAGGTTATTAAACAAAAAGAATGATATGTCTGAAATCTGCTTCGGGCGTTTGCCAGGACCTTGTCGATGACATGCGTGTTCATGATTAGAGGGCATTTCCGGCTGTTAGTAATCTAACTAATCCAAGAATTTAAAGCAGGTCATTGCTATTTCAGTATTTTTTCGAATTTTTTTGGGCAACACACGTGTTAAATCAAAGTTGGTTGTCATGTTAAAGGTTATTAAAGGAGGGTAAGCCATGTAGACATTCAAAAGGAGAGAGACATGTTTCAATTTTAATACAGATCCATATCTTCGTTACTTACTAAAGTAAATTAACTGTTCAGTTTCCTATGTTTTACACCTAATAAATAATAAATTAAGCAACAAAGATTATCATTACTAAATTATGCTAAGAAAACCACTGATGGTCACAGGTCCATAGTAGTGGTTGTTACCACTTCTATGGACCTGTGAACCTTGTTTCTGCGTTTCATCACTCATTTTTATACTTTGCTTATGATGATAACCACAATGAATTGTTTCTTGTTTCACAGTGCCCCGCTCCAGGTCCCCTTCCACATCTAACTGCAATATTGAAGCAATGCTGAAATCGGAAACCTTTTTCGATGATTGCAACATGATGATTAATAAATAGTTCTCTCATAACTCTTCAAAGTAATAAATCAGCTCACACTGACTGAAAATTGAAGACTAACAGAATTATGAGGAAGTAATAAACTTTATCCATTTTCTGAGCAGTGAAAGCCTTATCCTATTGTACATTGGTATACTTTATTGAGCGAGGATATCAAAACGAGGAGAGGACCTAAAGCTATAACTACTTACTTTGCCTGCTTTATAATCTTGATGGTGGCAGATCAGTGACGTGATGAAGCCCCGTTTAAATATACAATAGATATAAAAAAAATTAATGTATGTCTCTCTCAATGTTTTGGTTGGTTCTAAAATATCAAGTATCAGAAAAGTTTTATTTTTAATGTAATCTCGCAGTTACATAATATATGTACCTGAGATCAAAATGTACGCATGCATGAAAATTTTAATGTTATCTGTAAAAAAAACTTGTTTTACACAAGTTGGTAAACTCAATCACGTGGTTGGATGGAGAATTCGAAACTCATGTGCCTGGACACCTAATCTTTAAATACTGTAGTCAGCCTGACCATCAATTTTTATGTGTATATTGGAAGGAATGTTATGAAGTTGGAATGTATTCAAGATTAAGTTTCATTCTTATTGTCATCACGCCATCAGAGGCACACGGCATTACATTACCCTTTCAATACAAATGTTTGTCTTGGAAAGAGAAACATATTTTCCGCATGACTAAATTTCCTTTTGAACGAATGGCTTAATCCTCTAATAGGAAATGACATTCATATTTGTTTACAGCGTGTGTTTATGTATACAATTGTATCATCCTTTTATGATTTTGTTATCTATTGAAACTTGAAAGGGTACCATCATGATATTATTATATTTATTATCCATAATACTATGATGATGGGTTTTCCTGTCAGTAGGAAAAAGAGCAATCCATTTCCATTCAAAATTCCATTAAAACGAGACCATAATCTGGGGATTGTGCGCAGATAATACTCACAACACAATTCAATAAATAAAATGTATCATTTACTTACCTTGAGCATCTGCCCTATCAAGCCAGGAACCACAAGCTAATGAGCCCAATTACACGTATGGATGGGTGGGTAGAGCAGAGTAGCTTCTGTCAAAATACAACGTGATATGTCTGTATTTTGACCTTTTCTAGGGTGTATTACGGGTAATCCGATACCAGCAAGCCTTGATGAGCTTGTTTGAGATCGTGCATGAAACTATCACATCATTTGACCCATGACAAACCAAGTTGATAAAATGTAAAGCATATTTGAAACACACAAGCTTTTTACAAAAATCTTTGTTAATTTATTGGGCCGCATGCCGATGATGATGAAACATTTCTTAGAGACATTAAGAATATCAGGAATGCACGCAACACTTGCACGAAAATTGGGAAAGTCAAACACATGAAAGGTTTCTTCATGTTCCCCTTTCATGAACAAACTTGAAAATTTTGATGAATGTTGTATTTAAACAAAGCAAAATTATGTTGAGCTTAAAAATACTTTTTAAACTAAGCTTAAACCCCAACGGTAATACGAAATCAGAAAAATGGAAAATCATTAAACAAGTAGCAAATGAAAGATATGAAACGGTGTTATAGAGAACTAATGTTTTCATCAAGCGACAGGCAACAATGATATACAACGCGGTATATGCCTTACACTTGAAAAAAATGAAAGCTCAGGTCGTTTATTGGCCCTGAAGATAACATGGGAAATAAGCGTGCATATCATGGTTGATTGATATCTCTAATGATTAGCTGTCAAATGATGCAAACCAAAAAAGTATTGTTAGTGTTAAAAACTTCATATGTGTTTTCTGCATAAAGTGATATTCACTATGCAGGACATGAAATCAGTAGAAATCTATATTATGTTATGATTATTACAACTGACGGTAAGCTTAAAATTAGTTAACACTGGGTTTTATTCATACAAAGACGCTTTAAATCAATTCTCGCGAAAACGTGATAATAAAAGGCTAAAATAACGGACTAAAATGTTCTATTGGTTACGATTTACGGTTATGAACAAAATTAATTTTTTGCAATGTAGGAAAATTACAACATGCAACCCGATGGATTTTTATTTTAAAATTATAGCTACCATTCGATAGATCTCGACGAGAGGACCACGATGGTACCAATTATTTTTCTTACATACGATTCCAAGACTCCCCTGGGGGATAAAAAGCTAAAATGACCGGAAACGTCTGTTTTTGGACGGACGTGAATGAGTACATCATTTCTCATTTTGCCCCAATTTGGTACAAGTTGGGACACCCTTACATTAAAAACCAGTTCGGATGCATAATATTTAAGGAAACAAATAAACCTAATCTAAAACACCTAACCAAATCAAAGTAAAGCCATTATTCTCTTTCAAAACTTCATTATCACTTTCTCCTTCCACACATTTTGATTCTATCAGCAAGGGATGCGTCATCACAACAATCCATAATAAGCTTGTGCAAATCACTTTCTGACTTGAAGGCATTTTCATGACAACCGGAAGAAGCTAAATCCCCTACTTGAAGACCGTCCACTTTCTCCATCTTCTTAATACGTGAGCCAGGTGGACGTCCGCGGCGCTTTCCATCCCGTTTTTTGACCTGATTCCTCCCCCTAACCCAAGTGGGTTGTTCAATAGATTCCTTTTCAAAGTTTAATAGCTCATCTGAAACAACAAAACATATTAATGGTATTTTGTAATTAAATCATGACTACCAGATAGGTTAAGTTTGAAGCCTTGATTCTGGTTCACGTCCCATTCCTTCCTGTCCATACCTACCTGGATGATTTTTCATAAAATGGTTTTTTATATCTCGAATAGCCAATGCCTTCTCGATAAGCACACCAGGAGGTCCCTTTGGAACAGGAATTATGAATCCACAGGAAATACATTTCAAATATTTATCCTCGGGAGCTCTGTCGTCGACAACAATGCGCATTTCAACAGTTTCACTCTGAACTCTCCCAATTTCCTTCATTCTCTCTCCCAAAACAATAAAATCGCTAGGCACTGACTCTGACTCTGCCTTTACCTTCCAAGTGGTACTACTGCAAGAAAAACTATAAAACATATAGAATTACACAAGACATAACTATAGCTTCAAATTCTTGTAAAAAGTCACAGCTTAACTCACCTTTCTTGTTCGGCAATCAGAACTGGAACACTGTCTTTGCATTCGGAGTCTAAAGTAAAGTTGTCGTCCCACCCAACATCAATATCATTTCCAACAGTTCCAACACCAGTACTCAAGCCACAATCCTGTTGATTTTGCAATGAAAATGTGTTTAAAATTGATCCACTGAAATCTTCATCTCTACATAAGTTAATGACGTCGTTCATTTCATCGAGATTAGCTTCATCCGGTTTGACACTAAAGCTGGTAGGAGGAGAAAAACTTTGCAATGTGTCTTCTTGCCCCAAAAAGCTTTCACAACTGGAAACTTCCATCCTTTTGAACCAGATTTAATAATCAAAAGGTGAAAGTAGTTTCTTTTGTTTTATTAAACTACTAAAAATCGGAATGAGTTTTCAGAAATGAATCAATTTAACAGTTTCTGTAGACTTATTTATTTCAATATTTTCACCAGCTGATAACTGTTTTCAACGTAAACATGAAACTATATGAGAACTTGAATATGAGTTTGAAATTTTAAATTCGTGCACTCAACTATTTTTCGATGGGTGTGCGCTAAAAGCTAGTGTCTTAAACCAGTAATTAACGGCGATAGGTTGATTGCTTAAATAAACGTGACTTTCACTAATTAACTCATTATTACAAACATAGCAAATTGACAATGTGAATAATGGGATCCACGCCAACGGCTAGAAACTCCAGGAAAGCGTCCTTCCCTATACTAAAGAGAGGATAGGTTGTTTTCGTCTCCAGCGTTGGAAAGGACCTTGCCACTTTATGGGAGTACCGCTATTTTCATGTAATTTTATTACTTCTGAAAATAGGAGAAAACTTTGTTTGAAAGAATGAATTTAAAATTTTAAACATCGGTAAAAATAACCACTGCTTACATTACATTGGTCGTATTTTTATGAAAAACTATTCGTCTGCCATTCATTTTAATTCGTTCACCAATACCACTTTCCTTTCAATTTGTATTGCTATTCTGATAATAACTTTGTCCATTGTCAAGAGTTTTAATTAAGCTGAAACGTCTTGAAGCAATGAAGAAGTGAATTACGTGACGATAAAAGTAAGAGAAGTCACCAATTACTAAGTTACTAATCGGCAGAAATTTGAGAATTTCTAAAAACTGGATTCTAGTCTTGTGCTTGGAATTGGACTTCCAATGCGTGATAAGTGAGTTTTAATTAGTTACTACAGCTACTCTAGGTAGACGTAGCAGTCTCACGACAGGTTTAGTGAATCATCATCATCATATCAGTGTCAGTTGGCGGAAACAAAAATTATGTTCCGAACCCTGCTTGGGATGCAATTGTACCTTTAAGGCAGAGTACTGATGCTTAATTTAATTTCTCAAAAATGTGGCAACCACAGTCCCACAACTTGGTTCTTTTTAGTTTAGTTAGGTTTAAGAATTTATTCAAGCGACAAACAAGAACCTTGTTTACATGAAAATGTAAAACAGAAACTTAATAAAGATTATATGTTATATAGCATTTTAGTGATAAATATTAGTCAACAACTCAGTAAGATACATGGAAATTATTTCGTTCTATGTAACACGAATGATTTTCTAAGTAAGTTAATAAGAGGCTCTTAACGTATTGTCCCTGTTCCTGAAGTATTGTGAAGAATTGTTGAAAGAATTCTTCACCTTATTCATCCGTAAATGTTTGAAAGAAAATTGTAAGCTAGATTATAAGGTTATTTTTTCTAAACGACAGTTTAAACATATTGTGCTATTATTTCTAGGAACCTTTAGTTATTAGGGCGCTATAATAATTATATAATGCATATAATAAATTGACTGTAAATATGACTTGTTAAATTTGCTTAGAAGTAGGAACAATAATTCTTAGAATGTGTTATTAGCAGACAAGTCAAGCGATGAGTAATCATTTAAAAACTAAATTTCAATTAAAAGCACTGCATTTGTAAAGTTATCCATGACAAGGTTCAGGTACTCGATTTGAAACCCTTGTCGGATAATTCTCAATCCTCCTACGGTCATCGCAATGGGTCGCTGTGCTCTCCCTACTCTTCTGATTTCAGGGCTAACCTTAAGAGTAAAGGTTCCATTTCCAGGGACTCTTGACATACACCCCATTTTCCACATTCCCGTCAACTCATTCGAGTTCTCAAAGATAGCTATAGCCTGCTCAAACATTATAATAGTGAAAGCAATCACAATGAACGCCATGATGGGAAAAAGCAGGTACACAATGAAAGATGGAACGTGTTCATAGCCTTTTGCTGTCATCCAGAGTAAAACCACAGTAGTCACTTGCCCTGCAATAATATACATTGCCGTAATATACCCTAACGTTCCTCTAATTACCCAATTTGCCATTCGGATTCGTGTGTATCGAACGAAAAACTGGGAGGGAGCCTGTATTTTGGCTAGAATTCTCAGCCCATGTGTGATTGCATTTACGTAGACGGTGGTCAGAAGAAAGGAGTGTGCAAGGGTACGAAGACCCTCTATTGTAAGAATTAAAACGAGTGTAAAACGGATAATTAATGGTAGAAGAATGTGTTTGAAAGCTTCTCGCTCCACCGGCTTTGGTAAAATGTCCTCACAGATGTAAGCGAACTGATCCATGTCGAAAATTAGTGAACCGATTGTAATGCTAAGTGGAGAGCTGCCCATGAAAAATACGGTGGCGCAGAGAAAAAGGCCAATGAAATCAGGCTTCTGTGCGTCTTCCTTCTCAACAATTTTTGCAAGTTGTGGAAATTCTAAAATTTGGGCAAATTTCCCTAGTTAAATTCATTACTACGTTGTTCAGAATTTTGAATGTTTTTATACCCACCCGTTTCGAGTCTTTTGCCCCATTGTAGAATTTGATTGAAGGTCAAAACATAATCCCGATTGAAAAGTGGCAAGGTGCACAGCCCAAGCGGGAGTATGTTGGCGAAAAGTAATCCAATATAAATGGTAAGATGGAGAATGGAAGTTATAGCCCTGTGAAAGCACAACTCCCCAATCAGAATGTAGGAGATGGGAATAACTCCAAAGAAGGATATTCCAAATATTCCAACAATTAGCCATGGAATAAGTTTCCAGTTTAGCTTGTGTTTAACTATGACCCTTTCTCTTGGTTTCATATGAAGGAGCGTTGGGTACAAGTAACCAAACATGAAGTCATGTAGCTCAAATGCTTTCCAAATTAATGCCTTTTCCATTTTGTCTGGACTATTGGAGGGTGATACCAGATTTAAAGTTTGGGATACTTCGACCAAATGAAGTCTTTGCTTTACGGATCAAGACTATTCCAGAAAGTCGGTAGTTTCTTCAGTTTTCAGTCAAAGCAGAGTTTGGAATTTATCAAATTTTTCTCAATTTGACTTTCTGGACTGCAATCATACCAATTTCAATGGCATATTACTATCCAACTTCAGGACGACTAATGTTTTTATATTACACCGTAAGCCTTCAATTCAAAAAAATTGATTGCAATTATCCGTGTAATTTTTCCTGCTAAACTGTTGTAAATTGTTTGAAAATTTAGAAACGATTTTGCAAAAGTGCTTTATTTCGACTATTCAAATATTAAACATACTCTCTAATAGTAGACAAAGCTATCATAAATTTATAAGATTACATTCACAACAAGTATTTCTGTGTTTTTCTCATTTTAATTCATGTACTAACAAGTTTCCAGTTCCATTGAGAAGCGATATGCCCAATGATGGCACTCAGAAAATTGGAAACAATATTAGATAGGACATAAGAAACCTATTTTTCTGAAAAAATTGATAATCTTCAATGTTATAAATTCGCATTAAATTTATGAGCAAATTCTTCCTAACCATGATAAAATATAAACTGCTCGCGTTATCGAGTCTAAAACTTGTGGTCAAACTAATGCTAAATATTATACATATTATTCGCAATAAAACCGTTGCATCATAATATGTGTTATGAATTTTTATCATCATTAGTGTTCATTAAAACTTTGTTTAGAAAAGGGTTTTGGTTACAAGCAACCAACATTTACATAGATGTATATTTAGACATACATATATTGTCTTTCAAGGTTACTTTGCAAAAATGAACCAAGTAATCATAAATATCATAATATTATCATTATCATGCTTCACACGCTTTGAATGTTGAATGTGTTCCTTTCGCTGGTAGTCAGTAGTCATTTCAGTTTTCATTTCATATAGAGTGTATGTATAACTTATGATGATGATGATATATCCGTGAATGTGAGTAGGGGTAACTGAAGGATGAGTGCGAGTAGGGCACGATCATGATACCAATTAAAACCACTTGATCATTACTACAAACAATTATTGTGAACTCAAAGTCTCAAACCCCAACTGGAAAAGCATGTGCAAATATTCATGATCACCATTATCATTAACAAAAAACCAAGGAAGCTGAAAGCACATACTACTCAAATTGAAGCTCTCCCAAGCATAATTTATGTGCTTTGATTTATATTTTTTTTGCGGAAACATGCTAATTTCTGTTGTGAAAAATCACCCTATAAATCTGAGAATCGGTAAGGAAAGCTGGGAATCTAGTTGGAGATGGCAAATATCTTTGGTCACCAACATTGAGCCTTCTGAGGTGGAGCTGAGTTCAACGGAAGCAGAAACTCTTCAAAAATACTGCAAGAAGCTCAAAGAAATTCTTGGATTTGGAAAAAAGGCCAGCACAGCCACTGTGTCAAATGATATTTCCGGGTATTATTCAACTTTTAAACAGAAATTTGAAAAACAAATTTCTTAATAGAACTTGTTTACACATGTATATAAATATTTATGACGATTGCAGCAATCTATGTATTCATTTTCAAATGTCACCCACTTATCCCACAAAAACATGTCTCAAACTTCATGGAAAAGTTTTGGAAAACATTTTGCAGCTTTGTGGCAAGGACACGAAGGTCATAATGGAGGTCAACTTCAATGAGCTGATTCAAGGTGGAGAAGGAGGGAATATTCCGGGACAAATTGCAAGTTTCAATAAGCAAATTAAAACATCAGGTGATTGGAAATTGGAGGAAAAAAATAAAAATGTTTAGCTTGAATTGGAAACATTAAATTATGCTTCTGATTCTGACAGAGCTAAGCCTTTCTTTGCCTCTCCAAAACGAATTGGAATCTGGAAAGATTCCAGCCTCAACTTCTACCAATGGGAGCTGCTCAAATGTCGGTGCTTTTTGTGATAATATAGAGGTTCCCCTACCCGAAAATTTTATTGACACCTGCAACAATCACAGAGCAAAAAGCGACATTGTTTCAAATATGACCGTGAGCGTGTTGCTTGCTGTGGATGACCTTTACATAAATTATGACCCTGGCACATTTAAAAGGCTCCAGAGCACCTGCTCTGACATTCTCATCCGTCACATTCATGCTGACGCTTCCATTGTTTCGAGTACGGATTCTGTTCATCTTTGTCATCAATGTTATCTTGCAGGTTAGTTTTTTTAATTACGAAATATCCTAAAACCTGAACGAAAGCTACAATTTATAACTTTGTTAATTCACCATCTCAGTTCACAGCCCAGTTTTGGCAGCAGTGCTAGATAAAATGTCTAAAGATCAAGCAAAATCAATTCGTATTCAAATCTCGGATATTTCTGAGGACTGTGTCAACGCCATGCTAGAATATTTTTATACATTGGACACAACTAAGCCATTTCAATGTTCTAAGCTTGCAGTGGAACTATTTCAAATTTCTTACAAGTATGAAATTCGTTCTTTGGAAGAGCATCTTGCTGACATGTTCCCAAAAAGAGGAAGCAAATGGTTTGATGTCAATGCAGCTTTGGATTTGTTTCGGTTTGCGAGAGGTGTAGAGAAATATGTGGAGCTGAAAGTTCAAATGATTCGTGTTCTCAAATCGTAAGTACACTCAACAATAAAGTCAAGTAATCACATTTTGTATAAACTTTTTACAACTTTTCTCAGCAAAGGGACGCTTCTCACAGAGTCGGAAAATTATCGGAACCTTTTCCTTGAAGATCCAACTGCTGCAATGGAAATGTGTAGCATTGCTCTTACAGAATAAAGTTTTATTTGCTAAAATTTACAAAAAAATGGAAATGTTTGGATAACATAAAATACTAAAAATTATAGAATGAATAGTTCGACTCATAAAATGTCATTTTTTAGCATAATTTGTTTGGTACAGATGCATATTCAGGCTGGATCATCCAGCTACCCAACATACAACCAGTAGTAGGGCCAGTCCCAAGTTATCTCTCCTGCCCAGGTCAACTTTGGCAGAATGTCCTTAGAATACTCCGGAAAAGGAGCTTCATTATCAGGTTGCATCACATAGATCATTATGGCTGCAATTATAAAGCAAAGGCCGTTATGCACCCACCAAATAGCCATTTGTAAGTTTCGGCACTGAAATGGAAATATAAGACCACGCTAATGGTTAGGAACTCTTAAAGTTATTACAGTACCCCTTTTGTCATTTTAAAAAAAAAACTTACTGGTTGACGTTGGATTTCCTTCGTGCCTTGAGTTAAAGCTTTCGTAATGGATGGGGTCTGAGCAGGCATGAAGTATCCATCATCCTTGTAGTTAAAGAGGCGAATGAACCAGTGGTAAAACTAGGAAACACAAGATTTTAGCAATATTAGCATAATATCATCGTTGCTTATCGAATGACTTGATTGCATAGTGAGCATACTGTCATGATGAAATGCATAAGAAACTGCGCCATCAGAAAAAAGGTCAACCAACCTTGGAATGCATTCGTAAGTCCGGTGTATTTGGTGGTTCGCAGTGACCAGAGGGCCGTGGCTGCAACCCAACAATCATTAACCAGCCGAGTTTAATTTATCCTTACTGATTTTTGCAGTAAAAATGATGAATGATGTTCATAAGTGTCCTTACCAATGAAAAGGTAGCTAATATAGTTAATAAAAGTGTGCCAAAATATGTAAAACTTGTTACTCTCTATCAGCAAAGCGCCATATGAGAAAAGCAAGAGGAACCCTTGAATGAAAAACATTTGCATACAAGCGGTCCCAACCGATCCATGAAAGAACGAGGAGGAAGTCGTAGGAACAAATCCGTTTTGGTTACCGTGTGCGGATCGCGCCAAATACCAGGAAATCAGCATCAACGGATACATGGGGAGAGCGTAAAGAATATGAGTCTGAAAACGACGCAAAAACTAGTTTAATAAACGGAAAAAATTATTATAACCTTATGCACCTAACCTTTTTATACTGCTTGATTCCCCAGCTCGCGTTGTCGTTATTAAGTTGGAGCCTTAAGTACCTGATCGGAAAGATGGAGCATGGGAACAGAAAAATGAAAACAAACACCATGATCCAACCATGAATGACGATGTACCAACGGTCCAGTTTGGAAGGCATGTTTTTGATTTAGAGCATAGTTAATTGAACCAGAAAAAAATTAACTGAAAAACGCAAACGTCAACAGAAAGATGTATTTTCCATTCATTTAAAAACGATAGAAAAAACGGGTTGCCACAACAAAAGAAAGGATTTGGGGCAAGGCGATACATAAATGTTTTAGTTTTAGATTCAGAAACGGTGCTCATCTAAAGTTGTATGTGAATTTGAACAAAGATTGTACGAACAAAGTTCCCACAATCCAGCGTTCGACATTTCTCATGCACAACTTTTAAATCTGTATATGAGATGCTATAATATACATAGCAAGAACAAACCTGGTAACACAAGAATGTAACGAACTATAGCAATTTAGGGTTTATGAAAGAAGACTGATGACATTTGACTCTGAAGAACACATCGGAGATAAGCACGCATATCGCTGATCTTCGCTCATGATTAGCTGTCGAATGATATGCTACATGGTACACTATGGTACCTTACGCTTGAAAAAATGAGGTGGTATGACCTTGTTCCCCAAGGGGTCACTCCGTTTTTTGGCCCAAAATTAAACTTAATTCCTCATTTCACCTAAGCTATCGATTAGTGAAAAGAGAATTTAAAAAAGTCAAAACGTTCTCGAGTTATCGTGTCCCCGTAATGGAACGACGGACTGACATGACAAAGCAAAAAATTGTTAGTTAAAAAAAGTTGCTAGTTAATAAATCGCCGGTACCAAGGTAAGTCCATACTAGGCTGGCTGGTTGGTACTTGCGTAAAAAGCTTATACGAACATGTTATATTTAATTTAATTTAAAGTGCTTAAATCTAAATACTAGAGACTACCATATGTAAATAAGACAATGTATTATGTAAGCGTTGTGAATCCAATAAAAACAAACAGCAAAACTCATGAATTAATCACCTTGCATATTATGATAAGATGTGCGTGCAAAGGAAATACATTTTGCAAATATTACTTTTGGAGATAAGGTGATATCCCGATCAATAAGACCTACATAGATATAAATTACACAAGATTTTAACATAATAATGTTCTCTTTTGATATTATATACATGGCTAGAACTTGTACAATTTTTTGCTCGCCATACCGTCCAATACCATATACCACACCACAAGTAATGTATTATTGCCATTATTTTTTCAAGCCGTGTGTGCAACCATATAAACTGTCATTCATCGGTAGGCAATTCAATGACACGGTACAATATAACAATTATTATTTTTGGTACTTGTGTCAGAAGGTTTATTAAAAACATTATTAAAGTTATGGGAATATGTAATTTTTTTTAAAAAATGGTCCCTGGAAACTTAAAACGACCTGTAAAGACAGCTATTTTTACAACAATAGTTTTTCTTCTAGTTTTGGCCATGATAAATGACATGAGAAACCGTCACAACAATAACTTGATACGGATTGAATCCCTGCATAGTCGTAGTTTGGAAACGGCTGTGAGAATACGAGATATTGTGAAAGTAGAGTTGAAAAAGGCTGAGAATGCCGTACACCAGCGCAGTGATCGAGGTCAAACTAGTAACGCGTCTCTAAATGTAAAAGTGAGTGAAAGTGACAATGTAAATTTGTTAGTTAAATTGAATGAGAACGAAGGATTAACTTTAAGGTTTTGGGATTTGTCGAATAATTTAAGTAGAGGAGCCAACACGACCAAGATATTTACCGATTTTAATAATTTACCAAGTTTATGGCGACCGGAAAAGCAGCAACATTTGCTTAGAGATGAGGATCGCATTCTTGCCCAATTGATTTATGGAATGGCGGCAGTGACTTCTTTTTCCTATTCTAATGAAATCAAGGTAAAAATCCATATAATCAAGCTTCAATTTTTTTAAGAAGAAAAAAAGGAGATTTGTTTTTGCTATTTTTCGCAGATGAAAACAATTTATCTACCAGATTCCTTTGGTTGGTGGGGTAAAAGGGAATGGACGAGCCCACATGTTCTTCAAGATGAAGAATGTCCTGGAAATCCAGAGATATTTCACAAATGTGCTTTCTCTCAAAATCCAGATTCCGATGCTATAATGGACGCTATGATTATAGTCCGAGATAAAGTACACATGGACAATTTTACTGTAGCATCTCACGTGCTGAAATTTTACTTTATGCTCGAGCCTCCATTCATCTCTGCTGCAAATCTAGAAAGGTCAAATGATTTGCTTGCATCCTTCTATCGGGGTAGTGATGTAAATGCACCGTATGGGAAATGGGTGTATTACAATCCAAATGTAAAATTTAAAATTCAAGGTAAATAAAAAAAATATAATTCACAAGGTTGACCATTGTTTAACAATTTTATTATAATTTGCTGATCAATAGAAAAAGATTATGCGGCAGGAAAGACTAAAATGGCAGCAATGTTTGCTTCAAATTGCGACACTTGGAATGATAGAATGGGTTTCGTATGGGAATTGATGAAACATATCAGCGTGGATGTCTACGGTTACTGTGGTCAACTGAGCTGCCCCCAAAATAATCAAGCGAAATGTTTTGAGCTGCTTAATAGGGACTATCGCTTTTATCTCTCGTTTGAAAACTCCAATTGTAAGATAAACTAAAAACTCACTCAGATTTTGCAATTCTGTGTAAAAATGAATTTTGTGTCTTTCTCATCTTCGGTTTTAGGTCGGGACTATGTTACAGAGAAATTATTCGTCAACGCTTATGAGTACGATATCATCTTTAACTTTCATTTGATAGAGAAAATTTTTCTAATTTCATATTATGAACAATTTTTGCAAATGTTTTCACTAGAAATGATATCATTCCCATTGTACTCGGTGCCCATCCTGAAGACTACAAAGCAATGTGCCCGGAAAAATCTTATATTCACGTTGAAGACTTTTCTAATCCTAAAGAACTCTCCATTTTTATGAAATTTTTGGCAGATAACCCTGCCGAATATAATTCCTATTTCCAGTGGAAAAAGACGGGGATTTTTATAGACACAAATTTCTTTTGTCGGATTTGTGCAATGACACATTATGCTGATATCATTCCGCCACCAGATAGAAAGTCAAGTTTTAGCTGGAGTTCGAATTCTGCCATTTCAAACAAAATGTGTTTACCTGCCGGAGCATGGTATTGGAATGCCTCAATGTCCCAATCAGATTCTGATCAAATCAGCTCAAGTAGTTCTTACCACAGTAATTTGAATCGAATTCGTCGTTATTAAAAGTGTTGGGAATAAAATTCTCATTTTACAGTCAGGGTTTAGATTTTTCGGAACATAACATAAAACAAAAACAAATATATTCATTCGGTCAATAAAACATTTATATCAAAGTTTCTTAGTTTGCCTATGTATAGGGAAAATGAAGAAACCATACATGTGTATGGTGTAACGTGTGAAGCCAAACAAGTGTGTTTGGCTTCACACTTTTTCGTTATATCTAATACCTCAACCTTTTTGAGGCATCATTTTTGTCATCACCATCATCGGCATGTGCTTCACTAAATCATCAAAGATTTACTTATGTAAGAAAACTTGTTGTTATAATGTTTCATGTTTCATATTTTTTCACTTTCCTTTGCATGATGGGTTAAACAGTATGATGATACCTTTATACCCACGATTATTACAATAAGCTCATCAAACCTGATGTATCGAATTTCCAAAACTTCTACGTAGAAAAGGTTAAAATGCGAACAAATCACTTTTTATTTAGACAGAAAGAGCTACTCTGTTTTACCCTCGTGTAATTTCATAGACTCATTAGCTCGTGAGTGGACCCTGGAATTGTTGGGGCAGATGCTTAAGATAAATAATACGTTTTGTTTATTAAATTGTATTGTGAACAGTATTAAATGTACATAAATATTATCTGGGCACAATCCCCAGATTACGGTTTCGTTTTAATGGAATTTTGAATGAAATGCTCTTTTCCCATTCACAAGCATACTCAATATACTCATCATGTTACGGATCATAGTATCATGTACCTTTTCAAGTTTTCAACAGATAACAAAATCATAAAGGGACGATACATTTGTATTTTTATACACAAACACACGTTGTAAACAAATATGAATGTCATTTCCCATTAGAGGATTAAGCCATTCGTTCAAAAAGGAAATTTAGTCATGCGGAAAATATGTTTCTCTTTCCAAGACAAACATTTGTATTGAAAGGGTATATTATAATTTAACATGATGATGATGATGATGTGATGACAATAAGAGCGAAACGCAAAACATAATCTTAAATATTTTTCAACTTCATAATATTCCTTTCAATATACACATAAAAAGTGATGGTCAGACTGATATGCAGTATTTAAAGATTAGATGTCCAGGCACATAAATTTCGAATTCTCCATCCAACCATGTGATTGAGCTTTTACATATCATATCCTGTAAAACAAGTTCTTTGCGCAATACATAAAAATTATGCATGCGTACATTTTGACCGATACCAGAGAATCATCGTGATACTTGATATTTTATTGGAAGAATCCAACTAATCCGAAGGGTACTTTCATGGTACTGATCTTGATCTGGCACAACATGACCAAGTTTTCCCAAAGTAAGGGGCAGTGATAACTTTGAGACCTCCTACTTTAGATTTCCTCACCCAGTGGGATAGACTGCTTGTAGGTTTAATATGAAAAATAAACAAAATTCAATGCTTCCTCATAATGCTGGAACAGTCTCCAATTTTTAGTCAGTGTGAGCTGATGTATTACTTTGAGAAGTTCCGAGAGTGAACCATTTACTAATCATCATGTTGCAATCATCGAAAAAGGTTTCCGATTTCAGCATTGCTTCAATATTGCAGTTAGATGGGGAACAGGACCTGGAGCGGGGCACTGTGAAACATGCACAAATTCATTGTGGTTATCATCATCAGCAAAGTATAAAAATCAGTGATGAAACGCAGCAACAAGGTTCACAGGCCCATAGTAGTGGTTGTTATGTGTGTCATGGGGAGATAAAAACTATCGAAAAATCAAGAAGCTCAAAAACGAAGCAAAACGAGGATGAGGATGAAGAAACATTTTCATGGTTGAGTTGTACAAGATTCAAGCCTCCAAAACTACCTCGTAAGTTAAATTAAAATTTAAATGAATTAAGCTGTGGCTGTGTGCTATATTCAAATTTGAAGAAAAAAATGTGCTTGGAAATTTGTTTCAAGGTGCAAAACGGAAAAATACTTCAAGGACACAAGGACGAGGTCCACGAATCCCATTTACTTCCCACCAGCTAATGGTTTTGGAGAAAACATTTGAGAGCTCGCAATATTTAAGCAGTGAAGTGATTTCGAGGCTTGCTCAAAATTTGCAGCTTACGGATACCAGGGTAATTAATTAAATAAAAAGTGCTCATACTACTTATATAATGCGATAATACTAAAGATTTCACAAATTATAGGTGAAAATATGGTTTCAAAATCGAAGAGCTCGCTTTCGACGGGAACGGAATATTCCATCTTCTGGACTACGTTCAGCAGCCTATTCAGCGGAGTACTCAAGTTGCCCCAAAAGAAATAATCAGCTTCCTCCTAATTCTTCAGCCAGTTACTCAATATCGGGTGTTCAAAGTGTGAGAACCATAAATATTAATAAATTGAGTGTGAGTGAAAATACTAGTGAAAAGTTTAATGAAGCTGGTTATCTTCTAAGTAACAGACGACATTACTCTCGTCAGCTAATTAATGACCTAAATTTAATAACGGCTGCCAAGCTACAGTCATCCCATCAAGGTCAAACATAAGGAGTGGTTGGGCTGTAAACTGTATAAATTATATATGATATGTGATAGGAAGTAAATGTGGAGACTTTGTGTTAATAAAAAATTAACTTTTTTAAATTGTTTTTTATTTCAAAAAAACAAATTAGCCAACCTACAACCAAAAATCATTAGCTAACAAAAGGATTACCCCACCTAGATTACAGGATCTGATGCTGGATGTTGTCAATAAATCAGTTAATAAGATTTAATAATTGTTTAGTGCAATATTTGCAAAAAAAATTCTGAAAGTTACTACTAGAAAGCAAATATTAAATTGATTACGAAGCTCACAATTAGTAAAACAAAGTCATGTTCTTAAAAATGCCTGTCCTTGTAGGTCATTCTGAAGGCTCAAGTGTAAGGTCATAAAATCTACTTTAAACTACTAATAGTATGTCCAATTATTTACAACCATACCTTGAACGTTTGTTTAATACATTTCATATTTCATTGTAATGAAATGACGATGCAGCTTATTATTTTACGCAGTCGTTTTTTATCACATTAGGTTCCTTTCTACATTTTTCAGTTCCAAAATTCATTTTTTTCCGTTTCGTCCATTTCGTACTGTCCACCCAAAAAGGGATGGAAAATGGACAAAGGGCGCACTTTGGGGAACTCTGATTTGGCCAAAAATTGAACTTGATTCCTAGTTTTTCATAAGCTATCGATTGGCAAAAGCAGAATTAAAATAAGTCAAAACGTTCTCGAGTTATCGTGCTCCCGAACAGACTGATTGAAATTTCGATTTTGCAAAGAGTGTGAAAGAGGCAAAACAATAATGCTAATTGGAGTGATAAGCTGAACCATAATGACTTGCGAAAAATGAGTTTATTAATATAATCAACAAAATGAACAAGAAAGAATGATACTCTTTGTTCATTTATTTAAGAATGAAGTTTTAATTTATTCAAGTAATATAATGTCATTCACCAAGTATAACTGGGTTGCAGTTACTACATTAAATCGATTATTAGACATGCAATATACAGCAGATACTTATTACTTTCTTGCTTGAGGTTCAAGGTCAGCCGGCCGTTGGAACCCGGCTTTCTTCAGCTGCTCATTGAATAGGTCTTCGACATGGTCAAGCTCGGAAATAACATCTTCCAGTCCCTTCTTCAGCATAGCAGCAGCACTCACACCGGAGCCAGGCACGGTCTGAATTCGAAAGTGCAGCACTCCCTCAGAAGGATGGGGAATGGAGTAGCCGCAAAAGTTGACTACAGGACTGAAAAAGAATAATGACACTCAATTTTCATTCAAAGTACAAATTTTAACTTAACATAAAAAACACCCGGAGGAAGAAAGATAAGTAGGTTGTTACTATTTCGCTATTTTATCCCTCAGTAAGTTTCCCATAGTGTGATTTTCCCCCTTGATAATGAACGTCTTGACCGCGTCAATGTCGTCTCCCTCTAACCCCTCTGGAGATACCTTCAAAATAAATGATAAACGGATTAAATTCGTAAAGTTTACAACGACCAAATAAATGTCAAGATATACTTGTTTCTAGTTGCTCACACTGCACAAAATCTGTTCATCAAAATCTTCCTCTGGAAGCCAATGGGATTGCTCCGACGACTTATTTTGAGTGGGCTCGGGGGACATGGAAGTGTAGCCAACCCTTCTTCCGCTTTGAGTTGTTGACATTCTTTCAAAGTTCAAATACCTAAAAGCACTTATTTGATATATGATAATTTAAAATGATTTTTAAAAAATGACGTAAATCAACAGATGACAAATAGAAAAGTGTGACGAATTGATGGATTACGGCATTACGGCATCAAAATGTGTGTTATGGAGGAGGTTTAAAATCACCGCTTAAATATGGGATACGTGCCAAAATTAACTCAATGTTCAGAAATATGTGAATATTTTGAATGTTCGAAAAATCAAGTTGTTTTACATTTTACGTTATCATCAACCAAATGCAAGCTCGAGATTTAAAGCGCGGTTTTATTAGATAATAAAAATATAAAAGATTTCTTTCACTGAATATGAACATTTTTTTCTATATATATTATGTATTCTTATTATTTAAGAACTTGAAGATTATAACAATGCAATGGTTAAAATTAAATAAAATTCATCAATTTAATTAAGTCTAACACATATCCTCCTCATCTTCATCTCCTTCATACTCAAATTCAAACGCCCCTCCATCCAATACACTGACATTGACCTTGAACTCTGGTCCAATGTCAATCAATTCTCCAGCTGAAGTACCGCCACGACTGTTTTCAACATCATCATTCGCTTCCAGGTCCGGGAGTACGGACTGAACTTGACTGGTTAACACGCTGGTATTAACTTCAAGGGGTTTGGTACTGTCGTCGGAACTATGCAAGTCATCCATGTGCTTATCCCTCCCCTCCTTGGATGCAAAGGCACACTTGCAATATAAACAATAATACGCATACGGAGTTACCTTCCCGTCTTTATGAAGTCTCATGTGGGCTGTCAAATTGTCTCTACGATTGTAACCCTTTCCACAAACGTCACATACAAACTTGATATTCTCATGGCAGGCCATGTGACGCCTCAGTGTACTCTTGGAGCTCAAAACCTTTTTGCAAATAGGACAGGGTTTCCCCTCCGGGTGCTCGGTGTTACAGTGGTCCTCATAAGTTTGGAAATAGAAGCCTGACTTGTAGCAGAGGGGGCAGGTGAAGGTCTGATCGAAAACGGAGACATTTGGGGTGGACTTTGACGAGGATGACGCCTTAAGTTTGGGTTTTGGTTGGAAAACTTGGTGCTGCTTGACATGCTCCACCATCTGAGAACTGTAGATAAAGAGCTGACAGTCTTTACATTGAATAATTTCATCATTTTTAGTGTTGACTGAAGGTGGTTTCTGTTTGATATTCGGGGTGGTGCTCGAGAGTGAACTTGACTGGTGTTTCTTGTTCTTTTCATTATCCCCATCATTGGCTCGTCGCTTTGAAGAGGGTGGAGAATTGAATAAACTGCCATTTACATTTGATCGAGTTTGGATGTAGTTGGAGCTTGATTGGCGAGAAAAAACAACTCCGTCTTTATTCTGGTTTTTGGATGCAGACTGCATAGTTGTGGAATTCGTATCTCTGTCTAGAAAAGTAAGGGTTTATAATATTGTCATTGAAACATTTGTATCAAGTTGGGATAAAGGGAGGTAAAAAAATAATTAAAAACTATTTTACCATGATTATCTTCATCATCAAGAGTAATGCACTCTGTAATCGTGAGAGCGGCTTCTGGTTGAGTATTTCTGAGGGGGTCTTTAGCAGGCGTTGATGTGGTTGGCACGATTGTAATTGGTAAATTTTGTAGCATAATTGGAGTAGAAAGATCATTAGAATCAGTTGACTGTGAAACTGTTCGAACACTCTTCACTGTATTTGTACGGAGTGCGGTGCTTTTTTTATTGTTTACTACTACGGGGATAATATCAATTCCAGTTCCGATTTTCCTCCTTGCATCTGAGGATGTTGGTGCTGGTGGTAGAACAGAAGTTGTATTTAGGATGATTGGCCCTAATAATGATATGAAGGCGAAATAAATATATGAAATAGTTGGAGTAGTCATCATCATTATTAGAAATGGGTGTTCAAAAAATTTAATACCGAATGACGGCGTCGGCGACGAGGTGGAAGGCACATCAAGTCTTTGTAATTGCTTGTTTTTGTTGGGTTCCTCCACCACCCCATTAACAACTTTAAATGGTTGAGATGTAGGCTCAGCTTTTCCTCTTGTATTGATTATATTTGAGATGAAAGCCGCTCCAAACTGGCTCAGCAACTGCTGCTCAGTCTCCACAAGTTTCCCCTCCTTGAAAAACTCCATAAACTTTGAACCTTCAATTCAATCAATAAATCAAATCATTCAAATTACCATCCATTTGAATCTGTTCATCACTTGACACCACACCAAATCAATTACCACCTCTATTTTCACTATCCAAACTCCATTTAATCAAACCTAAAAACATTCAAGTAATACTTACCAAAAGTATCAGCCAAAAAGAATTGCATTCTTCTAACCTCCTTCAGCCCATTCTCAAACTCCCAACGAGTCACAATTGACTCCATTATTAAAGGACTGAATATAAATTCACTGTTTTTAAATTTAATTTAATTTTTAGGATAAGTTCAAAATGTTTTCTTTCTTGTTCAGTCAGCACCTATTCCTATTCCAGGAGGAAATGTACATTCCACCCTATATATTGTTTTATGTGCCCCTCTCTCTCTCTCTCTCTCTTGCCTTTGCCTATATATCCCAAAATCACTATCATATAACATTACGTGGTCATGGTGTGAAAAAGATAAAGAGAAGCAGGAGCAATGAGTATTCATAAATGTGTTGTCAGGCTACTCTAACCTATAGGTAGTATAGGTGTTTCTATATAATGCAAATGAATGTGAACATGCGCTGGGGCTTCCTGAGCATCACTTTGCCTATCTTGCTTAGGCAATAACGATGCAAATGCTCATAGTGGAACCTGACCCGGAGGGAGTAGTGTATTTTTATTGCATTGTTCTAAAAATATTATGTGATATGATATAACCTGTGGCGTTTTCGTACGAGTGACATGAGATCGATTCCTGGTGCTGTCAAATTTTCCACTTGCTCGAAGTATAAAAACTGTTATCATATATCATCAGTTATATATGAATACAATCCATAAATAATTTTTTTTAATGTTAACCAAAGTGCATTATTTTTCAATATAATATGTCTTGATTTTCGAACATTATGAATCATTTTCGAACATTTTTAAATAAATAAAACTATAACATATATACATAAATAATAAATTATTTAATCAATGTGTTTATCATATCATTACAAAACAATAATATTCAATAACTTACACTTAGTACGTTTTAATTGTAAATTGTCAAAATAAGTCTTCAGTTTTTGGAATAAGAGCTCAAAACTACATTTCTTCATCTTCATCCCCTTCGAACTCGAAGTGAAAGGCGCTACTAGTATCCACCTTGATTTGAGTGGAAACATCAATCAATTCCCCTGCGTTGAATACACTGCCACCACCTCCAAATTCATGTCCGATTGTGGTACTACTCGAACTCGTCTGTTGTGGTACTGCTATAGCTTGATGCTCTTTTCCAGCTTGATGTTCACCAACAGCTCCACTTGTATGGTTGGCACTGGAATCGCCATCATCAACTCCCTGATTAAGATTAGCATGAGCAGTCTTTAGATGTTCATCCCTTTCCTCTTTCTTATCAAAGCGACCATCACAAAACATACAGTAGAAATCCTTAGGGTCTCCCACCTGGCCTTCATGAATTGTTTTTAGGTGGTACTCCAAACTTCCATGCCGGTTGCAACACTTTCCACAAAGGTGACAAACATACCTTGGGTTTGCATGCGCCTTCATGTGAAGTCGTAATTTGCCCGCCTTGCTCAAAACCTTGAAGCAAATGGGACAAGGGTTCCCTTCCATGTGGCGAAAGTTGCAATGTCCTTCATACAACTGGAAGGTGGCGAACTCTTTGCGACACAAGAAGCAGGTAAGAGGCTGCTGGAAAATTAATGAGGATGATGATGATGGCCCTGATTGATCATGAAGGGTGGTCTTGATGGGCGGATGATTTTTGGATGATGATGAGGAGCAAGGCTTTTCCGAACTCTTATTCCCATTGACATTCAACAACGAGTGGGTTTTGAGGTGCTCTATCATCTTGGAGCGATAAATGTACAGTTGACACTTTTCACATTGAATAATTTCGTCACCACTCGAGTTGTACAATCTGGAACCGAGTTTTCGGCGACGAAATAATGATGGCAGTCCAGATTCTGCTAATTTTGGCATCAAACGTGATGATGAAGACTCCTTATTTGCTCTAAATGAGGACATGTCTTCACTCTTTTTAGTATCTAAGAATAAATACATTGTTTTTAAACAAGGTCATGTCACAAGCCACAGAATCATGATTTACTTTTGGGAAATACGTAATTACCATCATCATTGTCTACAATCATGCATTCGTTTTCCTCCAATTTTTCTCCTACTGAACGGCTCATATGTGGTAGTGGCAGTGGTGAAGACGATGAAGGAGAAACTTTCTCGAGCTCATCCCTTCCGTAAGCCACTTTTCGCTTGAAAGCTCGAACAACTGAAATTGCTGGTGAAGCGGTGACATGTGACAATGAGGACGACATGAGCTGATTACCATTGAGCATTTCTTCAGCTACATCTTTAACTACATTCTTAGCATACTTTCCTCGAGTAGCAATTTCAGCTGCTAGAGTTATCCTAGCACTGATCACAGGTTTTCTAGCATTCATTTCCATACTGGTGGAGGTGGTTGGCTTCGGAACTGTTCAGTAAAATACGAAATATTATTTTTAGATTCATTATAAATCAAATCACTTAAATTTATAGCAATGTTTGTCATAAAAACCTGTATGGGAGGGTAGTTCTGAAACCAGTGGTGGTGGAGGTGGTAAAAGCGCTTCTATTTCATCTTCTTTCTTCAACAACGGCGTTTCCACCACAAATGATGGTGAGGATGGAGGTGGTGGAACCACGTGCACGTTGGTTGTGAAGCTCCCGAGATCATTTTTCAGTCGTGATTCAGCTTCCACAAATTTGTCATCCTTAAAGAAATCAATGAACTTTGCACCTTTAAGCAATCATAATTAAATCAATTTTTAACATTTCACCATGAACAAACTCATATTTTTTACATTTTAAATAAAGTCCAAGTCCTTTAATCTTACCAAAAGTATCAGTCAAAAAGTACTGCAGTCTCCGAACCTCTTTGAGAACATTTTCGAACTCTCTTCGAGTCACATACGACTCCATAATAAACTCAATGACAGCAAGTTTCAAACTTTAACCAATTCTAGAATTAATTGAAAATAATTTATGTTGTTCCAAGTCAGCACTAGTTGTCGACGTGTGTGATATAATTTGGATGACAAACCAAAACAAAAAGAAGGTGGCTATTCAGCCCCGTGTTCTACTCCCAGGGACGGCAAAGATAGCAGACCAGACCATTGGGAGGATACTAATAGAAATGAAATTGCTGCGTAGCGTAGTGGCTATCAGCTTGCATCTTTCCCACATGTGACGCGAGTTCGTTCCCTGGGGTGGGTAATGCATTTTTTACCATGCTAAAACGAATATATATTAGATTAACATGAAGCACAAACAGAGCTGCAAATATATTTTGTAATGTGTGCTGATTTTTTTATAAGCTTGTCCATGCTCCTTCAAAGACATTGACCATTTTTGATTAAGTCGTCGGTCGAGAGTGATGACTAGACATGTATACTTTGTGTTTGTCATTGTCATACGTATTCCCGTCTTGACTTTGGCATTCATCCCTAGTAATATAAGTTTAACTTGAAACGCAAACCCCACCACCTGGCTGGCTTTGATCTATAATTACACAGCAATTGGCACCTTAATTAGCCATATTATTATGAATATTCATATTTACGATGTTTTTAAATGAGGTGGCGTAATAAGATGAAAGGTTTATTTGAGCTGCGTGACAAAAAAAATGTACAGAATCTGCATTGTCATTTCATCTTCATTTGCATAATGTAATGTAGTAAGAGTCTGGAGTCACCATAATTACAGTCGTACATTGTGTGTTGGATGACTCATTTCTTCCCCAAAAAAACGCAAGTTTTAAGTATCTGATTCTCAATGCAAAAAATAACTACAGATTACGGGCAGGTGCCAATTAACTTTACGTTCCTCAGCAGTCATTTCTTTTTTTACAACACAAACGTTGTGTGTCCATAAAAGCAATCGCAGTCGTCACCTATCACTCCAGCACGAAGCAAATCGTAAAAATTTTGCCTTGCATATATAATTCCTCAGAGTTTAGGAAATGCACTGAATTCCAAACATCAAAGGCTTATCTTAATCAAGCAACACTTCCACCATACTAAAGTTTGAGATTAAAACAATGTGAATGTGACATTTCATCATAATTCATATAATCATTCAAATACAAACACCAAACATAGCAAGCCGAGATACCAAAACTGGGCCCGCACCGCAGTACGTACTACTTCGCTTGAATACCTCAAACATTTGTCTTATCATTTTCATCATTATTATCATTCTCACAATTAAGCAAACAAGTGCAGTGGTATGGCGGCTTGATTGTTGATTGAAATTAAATGGTTTGGTGTCATAATCATATCATTGCTCGCTGGAGAAGAACACTAGTGTGCTAGTAATTTGTAAATTTCTGTTGTAAAGTTATTCAAACTAAAACAGTCAAGCTCAAAAAATGGGTATAAACATTGTGGAAGAATCCTTGGAAAAGCAAAGGCTGACTGACGAGACAGGTCAAGGAGAAAGCTACCCTCGGAAGCAGCAGCAGTCGGTGATAAACATCAGTGGGAAAGGAAAAGAAGGTCATCGTTGTACAGTCAAATGCATGCAAACCTTTCCAATACATCACGCAGCGAGACATGGAGGTTATAAAAATTTGAAAAGGTTACTGAACGAATTGTGTCCTCCGAGACCTGAGGAAGCGGAGGGAACAAGTGCATCTGCTCCTCTACCAGAAGATGGAACAGACTCAACATCACTGACTCCGTCTCCACCACCAAAGCACCCGTGTTGGGCACTAGAACCAGATTATTGTTTGGGCCGCACGCCGTTACACTATGCGGCGGTAATTAAAATTGAAAATTAAATAATATTAGAAAGATACATTATAAATTAATAATAATGATACATTATTAGAATACCGGAAATGTTGAAAAGGGGATTAAATGTACGAAACTGATACTGGAAGCGATTTCTCTAAGTGCCCCTCCACAAACTTTGATGGAAACGTTGAGAAGGCTTGTGAATGTTGTGGATTACCATCATGAAACTGCTCTTCATCTCGCAGCTCGAAATGAAGCGACAATGATTGTAAAGGAATTGCTTATCAACCAGGCTGATCTTGATGTCAAATCTGCGGATGGGAAATGTGGATTACAGGAGATTTACAAGAGAACTCCGGAAGCTATGAATGAAGCATTGTGTAACAGCATTTCTTATGTGGAACTCTGCAAAAGGTACAAGACGGGTGATGATGATGATAATTTGAAAGAGAAACTGGAAAAAGTTTGGAAGCCGCCGCTGCCTCCTGAAGACGAAGAGCTGGATTTTAGCAAAAGAAATTTGGTCAACATTTGTCTAAATTTTTAGTAAGTGAAAATAAATATAATATATAGTTTAGTTTGGCAAATTCAAGGATGCTCCCTAACTAAATATTTGATAATTATTATGTTTCAAGCCCACTGTTGGGTGCCAAAGTCAGAGACGGAAAGAATGGGAAACCTGTTCCGGAAACGGTATTCCTCTACAAAATTAACAGGAAGAGGATGGCTTCGGATGTACGAAGACAAATTTTGACGAATGTGCTTGTGCAATCTTTTCTTCATTTTAAGTGGAACAAAGTCAAGCATTTTTGCTTTTTTGCCATTTTCTTTCACATAATTTGGCTGGCCCTTTACATTGGGATTGTGATTGATGTGTTTGTGCTGAGCTGCCCTTGCAAAGCTTCCCCAAATGTTGTGAACAATGAAACGGGAAGTGGTGTTGATGAGAATGGAAAAGAAAATGAGTATCCGATGGTGATGCCGGATGGAAGCTGTGAGATAACCAAGGTGGTTCACGTTGCTTCTGTACTACTCCTCATTTTATCCGTTTGCGTGGGACTAAAAGAACTTTTCCAGTTTTTGAGGTTGAGAACGCTGTACATTCGCTTTGAAAATTTGGCTCAGTGTATCCTACTCACTTTTATATTTCTGAGTGTGCCGAATTTGTACTTGAACCAGTTTTCGATTATTAGCCCGGTTCAGTATCAGCTATCAGCCGTATGTCGTAATTTCTAATCATTTAATAAGTGACACAGTTTTGGGGTGTCGACGTCGTGTGTTTATTAAATGTCATAATTTTTTACAGTTTGGAATTTTCCTTGCATGGACACTCTTCCTTTGCCAACTAGCCAAACTCCCAAGATTTTGCATGCATTTTCAAGTCCGAGTGTTTGGCTGGCGAGGTCATATAATGTTACCTGACCATGGAATATATGTGGAGATTCTTACCAGAGTTTTCAAAAACTTTCTCATTTTTATCACCATCTTTTCATCACTTCTCATCTCGTTTGTATTCTCTTTTAATATTTTATTACCTAATGTAAGCATATATATAATTCCTTAAATCATTATAAAATTATTCCCAAAAATATGGCGATTTTACATATTTTAGTTTTCCAATGCTTTTCTTCTTTCTTGTATATTTTTTAGTCAACTGGCTTTGTCAACCTGTCCAACTCTGTGTTAAAAGTATTAACAATGATGACTGGCGAATTAAATTATGACGATATATTTCATAGTGAAGAGGAACAGCTAATTTACCCCGTGTCTTCACACGTCATGTATGCAATCTTCATCATGGTGGCCACCATAATCCTCTTCAATCTCCTGATCGGTTTGTAAGGTGTTCTTATGTATCTTACATTATGCCCTGACAAATATTATTTGACTAAACTCAGGTAGTAGGTTCGGTTTGACTGTGTACGGTATTTATTCTAATTTACGTAGATCATATATATTATCATCATCATCATCATTACATATTCCCTTTACTTATAACTATTTCCTATCCCAGACTACAAACTAGTTCACGCACATGAATCCCTCATGACGCGGACACAGAATCCTCCGTGTCTTTATGCTACTAGCATGTATGTTCGGAGCGAAGTCAGGAACACTGGATCACCCGTGTTCACTGATTGACAAAATAGCAATGAGACTTAATACTACGGGCCGAAGGGTTTATATACCCTTGGTCGAACTTACTTTAACACTACAACTAAATTTGCACATAATTTCATTCACCCTTATAGGTTTCACAGTCAGTGATATCCAGGGTCTTCAAAAGGATGCGGAAGTGAACCAGATAAGCAACAAACTCGAACAAATCTTTCTCATGGAATGTTTCATTCTTTCCACCCCGATGCAGTTTATATTTGGGATGCTTGGCAAGCTGTTTTTGGGTGAGGATGGTAGACGAAGCTGGTTGCAGGGCATTATGGTCACTAAAAGAACACAATGTCGTACTTGGTATAAAAGTTTATTTATATTTATGACTCTGATTACAACCGTTTGTTAAGCTTTCAAGAACAAATTTGTTTTATATTGTTTTTAAAAATAGGATGTGTTATCATTCCGGTATGGAATCGCTGCCACCAGATCATCGCGTTCAGATTCGAGATTTGGCTTCCAAAAACTGTCTTTCTAAATATGAACGGCTTCCCAAGATAATGTAATCTAACTGCGAAAACAGATTTTTGTATTAAATAAAGTAAATTTTTAATCTAAGCACGCGCTCCTATAACCTTAAAATTTAGAAACCATCTAAAAGGCAAGATCGCGATAGTCTTCATATGCAATAATCCATGTGTTCAGAACGGTGTGTTGATGTTAGTAGTCCTCTATTCGAATAAAATATGCATAATTCATTTGAGTTTTTTACTTTTCTTACTTCATATAAATATTCATGTTTTAGTTTACATTGAGCTCATTTAAAGCTCAATATTTGACCTTTTTACAATTGTTTACACTTTTTGTACAGGTTGACCCTTTTTCTTAATATATGCTAAGCTTCGTGTTACCTATTTCTCAAATGACCAGATGGCTTATTTCATTTAATTCTACGAAACTTGTATGTACTGGACCCAGCAATTATGGACATATATATATCCATTTGATGATCTTGATTTTTCTTATAATTTATCTTCTATTGTACCTACATTCCGACGAGTATGAGTATAAAAACCCACAAGAATCATTGTATCCTGGTCCTGGTCCATTCTCGGTTTTGAGGTCTCTGCTGTGCATTCTATTCAGTTGACCATTCAGGTCTCATTTTACCCAAAATTAAAGTTGACTAAGAGCTAATTCATAAAACCTCCTTGATGTTGTCATGTTTTAGTGAGCAAATAATTGTGTTATTTTAAGTATTATACCTCACTGTTAATGAAATATCATCCAACGAATGTAAGGCTTCTCGAACCCCAAACATATAACACTCACACCATTCTCTTCACCATGTTTCGTGCATAAAAATGTTGACGTTCATAAAAAGAGCCTGCTTGTGTGTTTAAAGTGGTGTAGTAACTAAACTCACGAATGCAATAAGATTCAATTCTCTTTCATGAAAATCTGCAACGATCCGACAGATTAACAAAATGTTATGAACTCCACTGCATCGACCTATTATTGACATACTACACATACGCAGCCATGCATCTCCATAATATTGAACTCAAAAACTTTTAAAGTTTGAAGTGTTGTTGTAATATAAAAGGAAAAGTTCAACTTTTTGGGGTGCTCAGCATTTGTAGTAGTTCTGATCAAACTTCAATTTTGCACTTTCTTTGTCAAAGTAAGTTTGACTTTTCTAAGAAAATGTCACGTCATGCGAGCAAATCGAAACCACCACCTGAAGAACTGGTAAAGAAGAAGCTACCAGAAGGTGGATTGAATCAGTTTGGATTTTTCAAGTATGATAAGCACGGGACTTTGCAAACAACCATGACGGAGGAGCACACGGAATTTAAGAGAGATACTGGGATTATCGCCATGGATTGTGAAATGGTTGGTGTGGGCACCGGAGTGAGGAGAGTAGATGCTTTGGCAAAAGTATCTATTGTTAACGAGTACGGCTGGTGTCTTTACGACAAGTTTGTAATGCCCAACGTGCCTATAACTCACTACAGAACGGAGCTAAGTGGTGTACGACCAAGTGATTTGGAAAATGGTACGATTGCATTATGGTAGTGTTTGAGAATCGCAAGGAAATTATCAGTTTGGCATGATTTGGATTATTTCAGCTACCCCGTTTGATGTTGTTAAGGAAGAGGTGGAAAAATTACTCAAAAATCACATATTGGTTGGGCACGGTGTGGAACATGATCTTGATGTTCTACACCTTTCTCATCCCGAAGATATAACTAGAAATACCGCTGAGTAATACAAAAATGCTATCTGTGTACAAAAATTGAGTCAATACAAATATACATGATATGTGACATAATTAAATAATTAAGCATTCCATTAATTAATTAGTAATTACTTTTTAAGGTATTTCAGAGGAAAGTACGGAAGAAGACCAAGACCGGCTTTGAAGACATTAGTAAAAGATACATTCGGAATAGAAATTCAAAAGGGGGAGCACTCATCAGTGAGCTTCTAGTTACCGAATGAAATTATGATTTTTCTACGATCAATGAAATCTTATGATCTTAAAAATTATTTAGTAAATGAATCAATGTCAAAATCCCATTAATGTTTATGCTTTAGATTGATGACGCACAAGCAGCAATGGCAATATACCAAAATTGTCAAAAAAGGTGGGAGCAATCGATTCAGCCCAATAACGGTGTCAATAGATTGAAGCGTACCCTTGATGAGTTCAAAAACTGAATTTCAGCCAGTTCTGCTGCGTTGTGACTTGATTCCTTTCTTTAACCCTCCTGTGAATAATTTTAGAATGAGAATTATTGGCAGTAAAGTACATTTTTTTAAAATTTGTTTTCAATTATTTCCAAAGAAACGTGTTAGGAAATTATTTTATCTCAATAATTATTATATCCCAATTGAGTTCAGAACGAAAAGGATAAGCCAGTTTTTAATCCGATTTTTAATCTACCTCTCTGAACTTTACAGTTCTGTTAACTGTGGCATATGGTATTTTCTCTATTTTCCATCTAACTGCAAAGTAACCCCCATAGTAACACTAATCCAAAATTAAGCCAAATTGCAGTCGGTTGCTGAGGTCGATGAGACAATCCACATTTAATAGGCTTAATTTTGGATTGGCTGGGCCAAAAAGATGATCACATGATTTGCGTTGCTGAAGTTAGCCACAGGAGAACCCTGAGCAAAATCATACTTTACTAAAGGATTTAATACGTAAATAGTATATGATGCTACAAAAGAGATTCCTTACTAATTTCAATCTTGACTGTCCTTTATAGTTTGGATAAGGCTCTGAAACATACGCTGAAAAAAGCAACTTTTGTTTAAAGGTCGTAAACGACTCAATTAATTTTATTTTTCGTATAGTATCAAATATTGCAAAATTAGTTTTGCGTTTTACTACTGCATCGGTGCACTACTTGCACGCTGTGTGTCAAAGCAGTTTTGCTCTAATCTGCATGTAACCATCATACATAACATAAAGTATAAAGTGATGAAATTTTATTCGTCAGTGATTGGTGATGGCTACCAATTTTGTGATTTCACCTTGGACAGGGGCTAAACTGGAAGTTCCAGTAATAATTATTTCCACAAACTTTCTAAAAAGCATAAATAATGAGCAGTGACCTGTCAAGTTGTCAAGTACCTAGAAAAATATTTTAATGGAACTTTATCAAGGTGGCTAGGCTATGCAAATTACTGTAGATTTGACGTCATAACAAGAAGCCACTACCGTCAATATCTTTGTTTATCCAAGTATCTTGCAAAGGCGGCAACTTTGAATTCATGATAAAGGTAAATATTCCTAACCAAAATTTATTTATAGTTTTAATTCGTTATTCGCGGTTGCCCAGAGGTGAATCAAAACTCCAACGGAAGGAACCTCCTCCGCCTCTACAATTACGAGTTACCTCCACAGATATATATAGATTGTAGGTCGAGGGGAAAAAGTGTGACGAAAAGAATTTCGGACTGATAACTTTATATCCTTGACCACTATTAAAAGCATGGTTATTTTGCAAACTACATGCACCGTAGTCTCGGAAGCATGTCATACTGCTTCTGGCACTGGATGCTTTGGTTTTTGCTTACAATCAGTCTGATTTTCTTCAGCTTAAGTAAACTTACTTGTCGATTGAACCGTTTGTTTTAAGCATACAGGGTAGTTCTTAGAACTTAGAAAATGAATATTAAGTGAGTTCCCAATTCATATAATATTTACGAAACCCCCACGGGTCATCATATTTCAAACATCCGAAGCACAAATAAACGGTAGTCAGGAAACAAAGTTATCAGTCATAAATCGATTTCGTCACACGGATCTCCCCATCTCTTCAATGGTGACCTACCTTCTAGTTATAATATTAAATTCTTTGGTTACCTCTACGATTTTAAGGTGTCAAGAAAAAGATGTCTCAGCAAGCTTCAATACCTAGCACCATGAACATGACGCCGATTGTGAAAGTCGCATTATCGTCATCTTTGAGGAAAGAACCCTCAAGTAACTGCGGAGATGTGCAGGTTTGTGTATTTAAATCGTTTTCCTGAAGAAGTTATCATAAAGATAACGAAAGCTTGAAATTGAATAAATGTATCCCGAAAATAATTATTTGTTTATTTTAATTATGGCGTCTTTTCTTATTGTATGTCCTATAATTATTTTTAAAGGAAATCGCAGCTCCATCCAAGCGAAAGCGTAGGAAGAGGAAGAAGAAGGCTTCCCCAAGTAATTCAGCCCCTTGTGATGCAGGCTCCTCAAATGTCATTGGGATGAAGGAAGAGGTAGAGAAAATCACCAATTACGCTCCACCCATTAAAGCCGTTGTCAAAATCCCATCTTCCAGACAAGATTCGTCAAGTAACTGGAAGGCCTTAGTTGAAGCTCAGGTAAAGTTTCTTTTCACTATTTACTACAAATCTCCTGATATGATTGAAGTTGGATGTTGAAACATTTAACTAAAGAAAATTGATTTACTTTGTAGGGATTTACTGTTAAGGTACGGATACCACCACCACCCTCTTTGAAGAAGCAGGTGCCTGAACCATCTCCAAGCAAAAATGTAACCGCCGCTATTGAAAAAAAGAAGCAAAATAAACCAAAGGGAAAGGGAATTTATAAGGGAACCCTCAAGAAACTTCCTGGTGAAGGTCTGAATGGCTTTGGATTCTTTAGCTACACCCATTATGGGTCGCTGCTCACTCCCATTTTAACAGCCCACAAGGAGTTTATAATTGACACTGGAATTATTGCGATGGACTGTGAAATGGTTGGAGTTGGGCCGATGAAAGAAAGTGCGTTGGCCAGGGTGTCTATTGTCAATGAGTATGGATTTTGTCTGTATGATAAGTTTGTGAAGCCCAAATTGGAAGTTACTGATTACAGGACAGAAATTAGTGGGATTCGGGAAGCTGATTTGAGAAACGGTAAGCACTTTTATGTATTAGTACCTATAATTTACCTTTAAAAGTTGTTTTATTTTTTCAGCTATTCCTTTTGATATCGCGGGAAATCAGGTGGCCTCTATTTTAAAAAGTCACATTTTGGTTGGTCACAGTTTGAAGCATGACTTTGCTGTTTTGTACTTCACTCACCCCAAAGCCAGAACTAGGGATACTGCAGAGTAAGTTGAAATCGTCACATGCATTACCAATTTCTTAATTAAAACGCTTGATCGCTCGGCTTGATAAAAATCATCCGGAATTCTTTAGGTATTTTAAAAAGGTTCTCCACATTAATACCCCCGCATTGAGGACACTGGTAAAGAAAATCATTGGGATTGAAATTCAGCAAGGCGAACACTCTTCCGTGAGCTATAAATTTAATTTCAACATTACCATAGCTATGACATAATTATGATTTTAATTCTCGAATTATATTGTTTTTCAATCAGATTATAGATGCTCAAGCCACAATGGCGCTTTACCGTTTGTGCCAAAAGGAATGGGAGCATACTGTTCGCCAAAAGAATCGTGGAATGGACATTTTCAAGGAGACCCTGGATGAGTTCAAAGCATTGGCGCTGGCTTCATCTGCGCCGTAACCATCCTGTTGTGTATTTGTCGGTATTTTTGTTTGTTAAGTATGTGTATCGTTAAAGTGTTTTGTTACTGTGAATTCATGAATATATTAAATGTTCGTTTTCCCCACGCCTTAATATTATTAATGTCAGAACTTCATAACCATCCATAATGTAATATTTCAATATCATCTAAAACTTGACCGTGACCTTTTCACCTGAAACTCATTGTGATCAACGTTGAACGAGTTTGAATTTCGTAAACACTAATGGCAAGGCTCTTGTGTAGTTCACATTGGCAAGGCTAGATTTAGAAGCAAAAAAATCGTACTTCCACATCCTATTAATATATATTACCAGGTTTAAGAACGTTTGCATATTCTGACTCATGATTTTCGAAATGGTCTTGCATGTGCATGACCTAGACCTAGCACTTGAATGCATCCCTCGGTCCCTTTATTCCCTGAAGGTATAAAAAGACCAGCCTTCTTGGTTAATGCTGTTATTCCATAACCGGCAGTTGAGTTGTGGTTATCAAAATCTGTTTTAAGGCTCTCGTTTTATCCTGGAAGTTGTCGTTTTGTTTCTGTCTACTCTCTGAAAAATTATTTTCAAAGTTTCCAATCAACATTTCTGAGCATTTATATTTTCAACAAAAATCATGGAAGCGAATCAGGAAGTGAGGATGCAAGTCGATGAGGACGACATGGGATTTGACCTCGTAGAAGTAAACGCAGAGGAAGTGGGTGAAGTTGACGAATTCGAAATGAGCATGCTTCTGTGGCTATTCGAACGTGATATATTTGGGATGGATGACAATGAAGGGAGGGACATTGTTATTGCGGCTTCCGATGGAACTCAGTTTATTGTTCACACCACTAAATTGTCAAGTATGTTTTGTGTACTCCTTAAATTATATTTTTACTTTTATAAATTCAACTGATTTTCACATGTTTTTTCATTTTCTTTAAATTGCAGGATTATTCCGAGAAATGGTGCTCCAAGGCGAACATCCGACCTTCTCTACTGAACCTGTCAACTTTCACTTTTGGGAAGATGGACCAACCACTGAAGCACTACTGGCGTTTCTCAACAACAATGACGCAACTTTAATGGGGAAGACTTTTCATATTGCGTCCCAGTTGCTGATGCTTGGCGATTATTACAAGATGGAAGACTTGGCTGCTGCCGCTTTGCAAGTATTTGAGGAGAAAATTAGCGTTACTGCGGAATGGGGTGACCCGGGGTCATTATGGACTCTCAACAGCTGGATTGTCGCCCAGACTGATAAAAATAATGGAGAGATACCGCAGGAATTGGTGCCATTGAAAGGAGCAATTGCAAAAACATTTAATTGGTAAGCCATACAATTGAACATATAACATTTAAGATATACTGTTGTTTGCGGTAATTGATATCATTCATCGTCTAATTTAACCTTTTTTATTAAAATTTCTTTACAGCAAAGTGACTCAGAGTAGGAAGTACAGGGTCCGATCTTCGGTTGCGGCTCACAACGTTTTTGGAAACTTTTGGGAAATGAATGTCAACATGCTTTTATAAAAACCTGTTATTTTTTCTATGAATTTTTCAAACTTGTCTTCTTAAACCCTACCCGTCCAAAAGTCATAAATAACTAAGCAATTGACGGGTGGTTATATAGGAAAGTTCAAGCTGTACAATTAATTGACGTATGCTATCTATTATTAGTTTTTTCATGAATTAAAGTTTAAAAAGTATTATAAAGTACTTTTGGGGGTTAAATGACATTATTTGTAAGTTATTCATCGTTTATACAAGCATCTTAAAGATCATTAGCAGTCAAGATTATTTTTTTCACTGAAAAATCATTCATGCATTTAAGTTTTGTAGTGAACGACAGGGATGCGGATGTTATAGAATAATTAGGAATAGAACCGCTTTGATAGTTACATATATTCTCAAGTTATTTTATTGCGAACATTATAATTTATTATAGATTCCACTTTTTCACTTTACTTGCGTAATAGCTTCACACAAAAAATAATATTGAATATTCATGTGAAAACCATTCGGCTAGATAATAAAAAGCAGTTTATAGCCGTGGTCATCAATAAATTTTTCTTGTCATACTAATACAGGGAAAAAAAGTTGACAAACATGTGTATTTCGACATGTTCTTTTCCAACTTGTGAATTTTATTGAGAGATATACTTAGCTGAGATATCACTTTATTGACCTTGGATACTTGAGAATAGTAAAGCTAGAACTTTTGACAAGAAAATCCACTTCAGTTTGTGTGAAGAGAACATGTCTCAACCATTTGGGATCTCTGATCTTGTTGAGATTGAGAAGGCTTATATTGTTGTGTAATTTAATTTCAAAAACGTCCTTGTGCCACTAACGTTAAATGATGGGCTTATCCTTATCATCATCACCGTCTCGTTTAGATGAGCTTGTTCAAAGTTTTTTAACCAATATTTTTATCATTCAAAATGCCCCAATTCTCACATTCCTTTGTGTTTGCCTTACCTCAATTGCAATACGGAGGAGGTTTACCCAAGGAACCATTGGAAATAGGTTTTATAATCTACCTGGACCTGGCCAGCACTTTTTGGGGTTATTTAGTAATATGTTTGCCTTGAGAGATTTGACAAGTAAGATGATTTCAAAATGAATACAAGTTTGCGAACATTATATGAATATGTCAAAGAAAATATATATTAACAATATTACACAAATATATATATATATATTCTTTGTGAATATGTAAGCAAGCTTATCATAACTATTTATTCAGAGGCATTAAACGTAGGTCAAACCTGGTGTGACACTTACGGTCCTATTTACAATGTCAACTTTGGCTTTTGGTCAGGCACCTGCCTAAATTCTCCAGAGTATGTTCAGGTGACCTAAATTTTTTTGAACTCTCACAAGCTCCAAAAATTCATGTTATGAAATGAAAAAGTATTATAAAAATGTGTTTCAGAAACTTTTTGGTCCCAGCGACGCCGAAAATGGCAAAGGTCGTTTATATGATAACATGAGACCATTCTTACAAGATGGTCTCCTCCTCTCCAAAGGAGACAAGTGGAGATTTCGCCGGAAGCTATTGACAAAACATATTTTTTCCTTCAAAACACTCGTTGGTTACATGACAATTTTTAACGAGGAAGCAAACACCCTAGTCAAGGAAATTGGGAAAGTGTTTGCTGATGGGAAGGAGAATGAAGTTGATCACATTTTGATGACATCTTCTCTCAACGTTATAACAAGTTAGTTTAAAAGTTTCTATGCTATTTTGAAAGCCTGCTTAAAAACTGAGTTTTTGTTCCCCTTATATAGAGGCTGCTTTGGGCAAAAGTGTTGCAGACCTGGAGTCCACTGAACCAGGTGACATTAGCTTCCACGAATGTGTAAATCGCTCCAAAGAAATTACTGGAATAAAAGCTGGTAGCCCATGGCTTCTTTTAGACCCGTTGTGGCGTCTCCATCCAATGTCAAAAGAGGAGGATTTCGTGGCAAAAATGATACGGAAGCATACAATGAAAGCTCTTGCTGATAACAATCATGATAAGCAGCCGTTTGGAATAAAAAAAGACATGATGGATGCGGGTGTCCCTCTAGAAGGAATTATTGAAGAGAGTTATATGATGATAAGCGCAGTGAGTTTCAATTATTCATGTCATGAATTAAAAAATTCTTTGGTATTTTATAAATCATATTTTTGTTACATTTTTGATGAAAGGGTTATGAAACTACCGGAAGTTCTCTCCACTTTCTCCTCTTTTTGTTGGCGCTTCATCCCCATATCCAAGAGAAATGTAGAGAGGAAGTTGATTCAATATTTGATGACGAGGAGCTAGCTCCTTCTGGCAACCTCCATTACGCGTCCTTAAATAAATTAAAATATTTAGAAATGTGCATCCATGAAACAACCCGCCTGCTTCCCGTTGCCTTTTTCAACATGAGAAAGCTATCCACTCCATTACAGCTTGAGAAGAATCTTACACTCCCAAAGGACACTCTTGTGGCAATTTTCCTTCCAGGAATTCATAAAAATCCAAAGTATTACCCAAAGCCTAACGAATTCATTCCTGAGAGATGGTCAGAGACAGCAGAAAAAAATACCACATCAATCACACAGAGACATCCATACGCCTTCATACCCTTTTCAGGAGGACCTCGAAAATGCATTGGGCAAAAGTTTGGAATGATGGAAATGCTCATCTTGACGGCCAAATTGTTGAGACATTACAAAATTGACACTAATGATAAACTGGAAGATGTTGTATTTCTTCCACATGTTACGCTGACGCCACAAAAACCAATGAAATTTTTATTTACCAGAAGACTTCAGCCCAATCAATAAAAAATTATGTTACTAAATTTTATGCAGTATTATATTCCTTTTATTTCATTCATTTTGTTACTAAAGCTGAAATTACAACAGGAATACAGTATTATTATTGCTTGAATGACATGCTGAAAAAATGCTGATTTCCTAGTAGCGAAAGAAAATACATAATTTAAACACACATTTTTTAAATAATCTACAGGCCAAACCTTTTAAACCAACCTTTACTCTTTAAAAAGGCGAGATCTCGGTAAAAGAGTTCCATAGTATTTGGAATCTCATCGTAAAACCCAGGTAGGAACCTTTCCACTTTGTTGCTTCTCCACATATCATTAATTTCGTACTGGTTTCCTTCAATCCATTTTTGAATTGCGGATGCACTAAAAAATGAGTCTATTGCGTCATCACTAATGTAAAAATCTTTGAATATAGAAAACATCTCAATTTCTCCTTCACCCGAGTCTACCACTCGCTTTGCAAACTCTGAAAACTCTGTAATATCCACATGATAACCAAATCTCTTGGCTACATTCACAAACTCCTGATCTACATCAGGGTTTGGATGACAAAAGTTGTAAATCCCAATTGGTGCCTTTTCATCAAAGAATATTTGAATAGAAGCCTTTGCACATGTGTCAACAGAAAGCGTTGCAAACGGCAATGGGAGGGATGGCATGATTCCACATTTCATAATGAAAAGGTATCTCAACAAAACGTGGTTGTTCTCAATAGAGCACCGTCCAGTTTGAGAGTCTCCGGAAATAATTGGTAGCCGAAACACTTTGCATGGGATCCCTCTTTCCGCAGCCTGTTTTATTAGAACATCCCCAACAAATTTGGACACGGGGTAGCCCATTGTTGTGACATGATCAAAGTCCCCAACTTCCGGCCAAGTTTCGGATAGCCTTCCAGTTTTATCGTCAATCGTGGACACAGCTACGAGAGTCGAGGTATGAAAGACATGCTTGAGTTTGTTATGGGCGGCAAACTCCAAAATGTTTTTGGTTCCTCCAATGTTCACCGCCCTCATGTCATTTTTGGAGGATGTCTTTCTGTACAGTTGGGTATGATCCACAAAGGCAGCGCAGTGGATTATTGCATCCACGCTTTCAGAGAGCTCTTTCCACAAATCTGGTTCCAAACCGAGGTGAGGCTCTGCTACATTCCCGGCTATGCAGCGAACCTTTCCCATGTCGACGCTTGAGAGAAGTTTCAACCCCTTCAAGGTTTTGTTGAGACGCTCATCAACTGTGGTGAATTTTGATGGTCGGATGAGACAAACGACTTGGGTTATTTGTGGAGTGGCCGTCAACTGTTTCAAAAGGTATGGACCTAAGGTTCCTGTGCAGCCTGTGAGGAGTACCCTTTTTACTTCAGAAATTGACACAGCCTCCTGCTCCGGTGTGGGTTTAATATGCTCCGGAAGTTGGGCATCCTCTCGCATCAGCTTGCTAACTTCTTCCTGGGTGGGCTTCTTGATTTCCTCCTTTACCTCATTTTCTACTCCTTCAATCAATTTGACAAGGCTGGAAGTCATGAGGTTGACCGTGTTGGAATTCTTGAGTGAGCTGGCGCTTACTGTGAGTCGTTCGTCACCGAGCAATGTCTGCAGGCCATTTTTAATTTCAACAAACATCAAAGAATCTACTCCCATTTCCTGCATGTCCATGTCATCTCCTATCACCTCATTTTCATCTAGCTTTAGCGTATTTCGTAGAATATTGTGGAGTTGTGCTTTGAGCACCTGCGCCTTTTCTTCGAGATCCGAAAAAGAATCGTACTGATGCCAAAACTCATCTGATTTTATGGTACTCAGGCCAACCCCAGCTACTGCCGTTTTCTTCCAAACTCGCTCATCCAGGTACGTACTGATGTAAGGAACAAATTTACTGAGCATCACAAAAGAGTCAAAGTTGACGATAGCTGTTTGAGCCCTTTGTGATTTCAAAGCGTATTCTAAACCCTTGATTCCCTGCATAAAGTAAAATTAGATTTACATTTTATGCTAAATTGGATCAATCTGTTGGAATTTAGTGAAATTGAATTTAAAAATTTATTTTTTTGTACCTGAACGTTGGAAAGTGCATTTAGGCCAGAAATTTCAACTTCCGTGGCAATTCCGGTCTCACCTATTTTCCATAGAAACGAGAAAAAATAGATTAAATAATTCTCTAGTATCAAGACAACAAAAAATCAACTTTTAAAGAATTTCTGGAATATTGCACTGTGTATTACACTAAAGTATATATAGTCTTCCAATATCATTTGTACTATAATAGGGGTGAAATGAAATTTTTGTACTAATGAAAGAAATGGTTAAGTAAACGGCTTTTAAAGTTGATTCTAATGTAAGTTATTGAATGAGTCAGAAACCTGAGAGATGAGAAAATGTATGCATAATACATGTAACTAACTCAACGGGAATCATTATTTTTAACTAAAAAAAATAATCAATAGCTCCCAACCACAAGAATGGTCCAGACTTTTTATGCACTCAAACAGGTAGACAATATAAAGTTTAAATTAAATCAAATTACCCCACTGTCCCCAATTTACAGACATTCCTGGAAGCCCAATGGAGTTCCGGTAGTGAATAAAAGTGTCTTCAAACATATTGGCAGCACTGTGATTGCACTGTGCAGGTGGACCGAAAAGAGCTGCTGTACTCGAAAATGTTACAAAGTGTTCCAAAGGCAAGTCTTTGGTGAGCTCGTGGAGATTCAGAGAGCCATTGATTTTTGTACCAAATGTGGAGCTCAACTTGGACCAATCTTGGTTTTCAATGATGGCGTCGTTAATAATTCCTGCGGCGTGCATTATTCCTCGCAATGGGGGAAGTTGTAGTTTCCCCATTTTATTTTGGATGAGATCTTTGCATTGCTCAAAATTGGCAACGTCTAGCTGAACCGCAATGATATTGGCTCCTTTGGTGTTCAGCTCGTTTATTTTGGATTGCATGGAAGAGTTGGGAGGACTTCTTCCAGCTAAAAGCATGTGCTTTCCACCCAACTCTATCATCCATTTACAAACCTCAAAACCAATTCCTCCCAGACCTCCAGTTATTAAGTAAGTACTTTTGTCATTGAACATGGGAGTGTATATCTCAATCCTTCCATCTAAATTTCTTAGCTCTGGCATCTCACAAACAATCTTCCCAATATGTTTTGCTTTCTGCAAGTACTGCAACGCTTCCCGGATGTTGAGTCCATCAAACCTCACATAGGGAATGGGCTTCACAACTTCCTTGTCCATGAGATCTCTTAATACCCCTATGAAGCGATTCCATTCACTGGTATCCGCACTGGAAACATCCACAACTGTGTAGTCCACGTCTGGGCGGAGCTCTTTTACTTCGTTCGGTTTCCAAATGTTCAGTTTACTCATTTCCACGAAACGAGCTCCCTTTGCACAAGCCTTGAGCGTAGCTTCTTTGAATCCTTCACTTGTCAATGAATTCAGGACAACATCCACTCCACGTCCGTTTGTAGCTTTCAGAATATCATCTCCATATTGAGTATTCCTCGAATGAAAAATGTGTTTGATTCCCAAGGATCTCAAATAATTCTGCTTCCGCTTGCTTCCAGCTGTAGCAATTATAGTGCAGCCAACATATTTACAAATCTCAATAGCACTTAGCCCCACACCCCCAGTTGCTGTATGAATGAGGACTACATCTTCTCTCTTTATTTTAGCTGCTTCAATAAGACAGACAACGGACGTCACATAAACTGCTGGAATAGTTGCTGCGTCACAATGCGTCATATTTTCTGGCAGCGATATGAGAAGGTCTTGATGAAGTATCGCGTGACTTGGCAGCGCACTATTCTTCATATTACAACCACTTACTTGATCCCCTGGCTTCCATTTCGTAACCTTTCCTCCAACTCTCTTGACCACTCCAGCAAAATCGAATCCTACCATGTTAACATTGGTGAACTCTTCTGAGGGTTTGATAACACTCAACACATCTCTGAAGTTGAGAGCAGACGCCTTGATCTGAACCTCGACCTCATCCTCCCCCAAAACCCCGAGCTCCAACGGTCCAAATACCAGATCAGAAATAGCTTTAGTTTCTGGCAGTATCAAATGAAATTTATCAGTTCCCTTTGGCAAATCCAGCGCATTATTTTTGGGGTTATGTGGTTGCATCCTGGGCACATATCTGCTTGTCCCATGATAAGCTACTTGGACTTCCTTGTCACATTTCCAAATCTCATAGAAAATCGCCTGCAACTTGAGCTCGTCCAGTGGTCCATCAGCCACCTCGACTGCTCTACAGTTGATCTCCTGGTGTTCATTCTTCAACGACTTTGTGAAAGCCCATAATGTACTACAATGAAAGTGTGAGAGTTGGTTGTCTTCAATAGGAATTGTAGATCTTGTCAGAGCAATAACTCTTGGCTGCACCCTCAATTTCAACATCAAAAAAGCCTTCGTGATGTAAAAGTAGGGTTGGAGAATCTCTTCCTGAACAATTCTCTTTTCATCGAGCCCCCAACAATACAAAATGCCCTCAACTGTCAACCCTCGGCTATGAATTGACTTGAACAAGGTTGAGTAATCTTCTTCTTTGTCCCTCTGTATTTTAAAGACATTCCCACTTTCTCCGAAGCTACCGCTTCCTTCTGTTATTGTCAGAACCTTTCGTCCCTGAATGTCCCCAACTTTCTTTTGTAGAAAAATCGATACTGGAGAGCTTTCGCAGTGGAATAGAAGCCAAACTTTTTTTTCTCTTTCCTCAAATTTTAATGAGAGCTGTGGCCCACAAATAATCTCATCTGGTGTTTTATGAACGCTAATATAACAATGGTAGTTATTCAGCACGGAAAAATTTCCATCAATTCCAAACCCGTTTTCCTTGTAAACCTTTTCCCAACTTTCCTTGGAGAGGGTGCAATGTTTCGGTCTCAAATCCAAATCTTGAAACCTCCAGAATCCCTCCAAAGAACCGAACAGAAAAGTGACAAACCTATGAACCCTCGTCTGTTCAATCATATCCAATTTTGCCCAGGGTTTCATTAACATCCGGATATTTCTCAGGGATTCCTTAATGTCCCTCGTTGCATGGATAACCTCCGCCATATAAACATAGTCGTAATACTCTGGTGTGAATCCCTGCTCAATCGGATCTTCCTCAATGTTGAACTTTTTGTAGATCATGTTCTTTTCATACTTTTCAAACCGCTTTTGAACTGCTGGGAAGAAGGAGGAGGAGATGTCAGTGTATGTGTATTCATAGTTGGTGACGTTCACGAGCTCAAGACCTTTGATAAAATCGGCTGTGTAGGAACCCGTTCCTGCCCCCACTTCCAGGATCCTCACAACCTTTTTCCCATCCCCTGACTTCATTGCTTCCTCAACCCTAGAAAATCTCTGGACCCCAACAACCGAACAAAACTCGCTGACTCGGAAAAGCTTGGAATATTCCCCATAAAAATCAGCGACGGAATGCGATCCCTTGTTCTCTTCGGGGAAGAGGATGGAAAGTACAGACTGCGTTCCTCTCAATATTTCTGCTAGATTCTCCCCAAATTTTGAGTAGAACATGGTTGGCTTGAATTTTGCTGCTAGGTCGCTTGTAAATGCAGGGAGACTGAGGGTTTCCAAAATGTTTTCGAGTTTTGGAAGCAATTTTGCTACTTTCCATGTTACTTCGTAAGCATCATTTACAGAAATCTTTTTGAGCACTCCTTCAGAGCTCATGACTTGCATCATAAAGCCAAAATATTTTTGAAATTCTTGCTGAATTTTCAATTCCATCATTAATTCGCTCTCTTTAAATTCCTTGTGGAGAATAGGCTCCCAACTCAATTCGTGAAATGCTCTAAGGTAGTTGAGATAGACGAGGTCGCTCAGCTCATTGAAGGTTTGCTCGAGGGAAAGTGGAGGGATATTGTATTCCATTTCAATGCGTTTCGCAAACTCTTCTGTGTAAAAACAACCAGCAGAATTGGATAGGTCTAGGGAGTTTTCAGTTGGATTTTCCGTTTTTCGCCAGACATACTCCCACATTTCGGGGAGAGAACTAGTCTGCTGTTGTAAAACGGATTCGATTGCTTTCACAGTAGTATCAATGAACTCCACTGATGACATGAGAGCTAGAGTGGTTCCTGAAGAGTCCAGAAGGAGAGCAGAGTCATTGGTATTACTCTTTGTTTCTAAGGAGGAAGAGCTGAAGGCGTGGATGTACAGCTCTGATGATGATGAGTCAGTTCCACCAGAAAGCCAAACAAACTTTCCAATTTTAATAGGAACATAGAGTTTCTTTTTCATGGAGGATGTGTGACGCAGCATCATTACGGCTTGGATCATGGCGTCAAGCACAACAGGGTGGAGGATGTAGTGGCTGCTAGACTGCTCCTCTGAAGATGGAACTTTAACTTTGGCCAGCAGCGATTTGGAATCGTCATCCCTCCAGATTTTCTCAATGCTTCGGAATGTTGGTCCGAATTTCAAGCCGACGGATGCCAACTTGTCATAAACTTCTGTGACAATTCCCTCAGTGGATGGCTTTTCAAGGGTTTGGAGAAAGAGGCTGGGGTCAAAGGAGACAATTTTGTCTTCGGTGGAGGGCAAAGGAGAGAATGTAGCCTGGGCATGAGAAAGCCACTTGGTTGTTTCTCCCTCTAATCTGTGGAATATTTTGACATTCAGGTCATTCCAGTCCATTTCATTATCGAGGGAAGTATTGTAATCCACGACGGTTTGTACTTGACATGTCTTTCCGTCTTGGAAAACGAGTGGAGCTTCAATAAGAAGATTTTCTATTTTCATAGCGCGAGTTGGAGTTGATAAAGAGTCTGTGTTGCCCTCAATTGTTGCTAGTCCAGCAGCCAAACACATTTCCAGGTAACCTGCTCCAGGGAAGATTACATTATCTCCTATTGCGTGGTCCTTGACGTATTCCATTGAACGCAAGTTCAACCCGTTTTGGAATATCTTTGTTGAAGTGGCATTCGGCACGATGCTGCCCACCAAAGGATGAATTGTGGAACCAGTAACAGCAAGTAAATCGGGCCAAAATTTCTTGCCAATGAATGGGTAATGAGGAAGGCTGACTTTTTTTCGGTCATAAAATTGCTCAAAGCCTCTCCAATCTACTTCCAATCCTTTAACATACAATTTACCCAACGTGCTTAGCAGCGTCTCCCATTCATTTTCATTTCTCTTTAATGATGGAAGGCAGGTCAGAGGTAGGTCGGTGTTCATCATCGTTAACGCTGCGAGAACTGGCTGAGGTCCAATTTCTATAAATGTTTTACATCCCAATTCAACTGCCTTCTTACTCGCATCCATAAACAATACTTTCTCTCTAGTGTGTTCCACCCAATATTCTGCATCTACTTGATCTGCTTCAATAATAGCTCCCCTCATCCCAGAAATATATTGGCAGTTGTTTCCGCCCACCTTCTTTACTGTTTTTGTGATACTTTTATATTCATTTAGCATGGGATCCATATGTTTAGAATGGAATGCATGGGTGGCTTCAAGTACAACGCATTTTAAACCATTTTCCTTGCAATATTGACCAAAGTGGAGAACCACTTCCGAATCACCTGCTAAAACCGTCTGCTCGGACGAATTTAGGGCAGCAAAGTCAAGCAACTTGCTTTGGTCCCCATCAGCAAACTTTTTCATCTCCGTATCCACACGTGTCTTGTCTGCTTTGATCACAAGCATTTTCCCACGAGGTAGTTGGTCAATTAATCGACTTCTCTCTGCAACCAGCTTGATTGCATCTTCAACAGTCAACATTCCAGCACAAACTGCAGCAGCAAATTCTCCCAAGCTGTGCCCGAGTGCGTAGTCGGCCTTGACTCCCCAAGATTCCCACAGTTTAAGAAGTGCGTATTCTACAGCAAAAATGGATGTTTGGCTGTAAATTGTTCTGCTTATTTCCGTCGCCTTATCGGAACCCGACCAAAGGACTTGTTTGATGTCAATATTGTACAATTCTGTGAGAATTTTCTCGCAATATTCAAAGTGCATCCGGAAGACTGGACTGGTTTCGTAAAGCTGCTTTGCCATCCCGGGATATTGTGAGCCTTGTCCAGTGAAGAGGAAACAGACTTTCCCAATAGCGTCTGGGGATTCCTCTCCCCTCATTATTTTATTTTGTTGGATGCTCTTGATTGCATCCTCCTTAGATTTAGCTATGATAATGGCTCTCTGACTAAAGTCTGCTCGTCCAATGTTGGATGTGTATGACAAATCCTTAAAGTCATTCGGGTTCGTTGTCAAATGCCCCTTGTAATTTTCCAGCAGAATGTCAAGGGCTTCGTCTGTCTTTGCAGTGATTTTCAGGAGGTGCAAAGGTCGTTTAAAGCTCGTGTTTGTGAGTGCATTAGAAGGGAGGGCCGGTGGTTCCTCAATAATAGCATGTGCATCCGTTCCAGTTATACCAAAAGAACTTACTCCTGCTAATCTAGGTTTGTTGTCAACCTTTGGCCAATCCACAGGTTTTAGTGGAATAACTGCAGGAACAGCATCCAAATTTATGGATGGGTTCAAGGTTTCAAAGTTTCTGTGAGGGGGAATGATCTCATGCTGCATGGCAAGGATGACCTTCATAATCCCAGTGATTCCTGAGCATGACTCAGTATGCCCCACATTGGTTTTCACAGAGCCAATGAGCAAAGGTTTCTTTCGATTACTTGAATGATAAGCCTTTGCAATAGCAGCTACTTCCATGGGATCTCCAACAACCGTTCCAGTACCATGTGCCTCCACATAGGAGACTTGAGCTGGGTTTACTTCCCCATCTTGAAGAGCTTGAGTCATTGCAAGTGACTCTGAATGGACGGTTGGTGTCCCCATGCTTTTGCTCAATCCCTCTTGTGACATTCCCGAACCTCGTACAAGACCCCAAATCCTATCCCCGTCACGAACAGCATCTGAAAGCCGTTTCAACACAAGAACTCCACATCCTTCAGCTCTTGCAAAACCATTCGCTTTCGCATCAAACGTTTTGCAATGCCCATCTGGGGAAATGACCATGGGCATTTCGTCCTTGTCAAACGGGTGGAGCAAAAGGTTCACTCCACAGGCCAAGGCAAAGTTTGTCTCCCCATTTTGTAAACTTTTGCAAGCAAGGTGAACTGCAACCATTGCAGAAGAACATCCCGATTCAGTTGCAATACTTGGACCAGTAAACCCCAAAAGAAATGATAGTCTTGCTGCTGCTGCTCCAATTGAATTTCCCATATAAGTTCGGTAGAAATCTTTGTGGCCATCATGTTCCACAATATCCTTGTAGTTGTTTGTCCAGGACCCAATAAAAACACTGCCAGTTGTTCCCCTTAACTCTTGTGGGTTCACAGCAGCGTCTTCAATTCCCTCCCAAACGAGCTCATGGAGGAGTCTATGCTGAGGATCCAGGAACACCATTTCCTTTGGGCTGATCCCAAAAAACTTTGAGTCAAACTCATCCACGGGGCACTTTAAGAATCCTGCGTTGGTATTTTTACAATCCGAAATAAATCGGCAACACTGGTCCTTTTGCCACCTGAACTCGGGTGGATTTCCAGTTGCATCTTCCCCATTCAACAAAATTTTCCAAAATTCCTCCAAGTTGTTGGCACCAGGATACCTACAACTCATGCCGACAATGGCAATCGGCTCCTTTCTATATTCTAATGAGGATCCCGTGACGACCACCTCAGGAATAGGTCGCTGTGCCAGTTGTTCCAGTAATGGACGCACGTAACCATCTTGAATCTCGTTCCATTGTTTTGAAATGAGCTGTACAAACGGTGTATTGAATTTCACTCAATGATAAGTATAAAAGTAATGGTTTTTTTTCAAATTAGAACATACGTCTCCAAGCAAACCAATCCCACTAGTGGATGCCGATCCTGTAACTGACATATTTTCCAGGTTGAGTAGTCCCACATCACCCTCATTTCCAGCTAGCAATGATCCATTTTGGGTCGACATGACGCTCACATTGGATAGAGTTCCTATTTTATCCCGCAGGTAAGCCTTGGACAACCCGTTTTTCTTCCCAATGGCTTCAACAATAGCGTTGTAAGTTTCCAGGGAAGGCTTTGCAAGCATTACCAATCCATCTTTACTTTCCTTCCAAATGGTTCCATTGACTTTTTCGGCAAAAATTTCATCACAGTTTCTCATCACCTGCAAGACGTTTATAATATTAGCTTGATTTCCAACCCAAATTTGACTTGCTTTTGAATTTTCTTTTGACTGCTTATTTACCATCATAGTTGGAGGGAGAAAAACAATTTTCTTAAATGAAGCCATAGCAAGAGCTGAAAGCTTCACAAAGTCAATTTCCGGCAAACCAGAGGTGTTCATTTCATCTTGAAGATAAAATACAAAGTCGAAACCGTGATGGAGAGCTTGCTTCAACGAAGCGGATATTTTTTGTGAAGCCATCACAACTAGTTTACGAGTTGTTAGCACACGCTTCAAAGAGCAGCTTAGAGTCAAGGCGTTCGAAACGTCCTTGTCGGAAAAGACATAAGTCACCCATGCCTCAGAGTGGGAGCCTGATGAGAATCGGAATAGAATTATCCTCAAATAAATCTGGAATGTGGTTTTTAATTTTTTTTCTTTATAATATTATTACCTCTCATGTTGAAGTAAGATTAGATTGTGTTAAAACACGGTTGGTTTTCCCTCCGAATACTGGCCTTTAAGGGTTTGAAAATTTTAAGTTTTACTGTATTTTTTTCGAACTTGGTTAAGTAAGGATAGATGATAGAAGACTGAACTAGTTATTTAATATCTTACTCTATTTAAAGGAGAGTCTAATGAGGCATTTAATATATTTAAAAACCATGTTATACGCTTATTCCTATTATAAAAAAATTAATCTGGTTTATGAAAATCTATTCGTCCTTAAAATTTAAATGTATTGACATTGGGCTTATTATAAAAGACCTAGCGATTGTGCCTTCAAAAAAATATTTACCAATTAATTACTCATTATTTGCAAATATGATTTAAATTTAATTTCGGTATAGTATAGTTGATAGTTGATCCGTAGTCACCAACTCAATACATTAAGTGGTGTGGTATTAAAATAAGCTACACGTGGAAAGCATATTATTTTCGTAAATTAATAATTGTATTTGACTGTTAATCGTACATTTTACTTACAGGCACAAGTGCCTGTAGGCCTAGGAAATTTGTTAAAGAATTAATGGTTTTTAATTTAACCTTGCAGCTCTGAGCTACTTGATGCAATTTATTAAAATAAATTCTCTAATTCGTATGCTGTTAATCAAATTGGCTTCAAAAGTTTAATTTGTAATATGATGGAAACCCCATAACACAAGGTCATTTTATTTGAGAAATTATTCTAAACTGGATGAATTGAGTAAAATCATTTATTTAAAATTTGGATTTATGTACACATGAACATGCGTTTTGACGTCCTGCCGAACAGGAACTAGGAGTTCTAGTCTTTAAGTTTTGAAGACGTCAATTGTAAAGTTCAATTGAGAATTGACGCATTTATGATATCATGTCCAATCGACATTAAATTAGCATTTTAAACTTACAATTGGGATGTATAGAAATACTTATGTTTAGTAGCTTCCTCGTGGTTTGATTAGTATTCAATTGCGTACTTCGAGGAAAACCTCCAATAGAGATACAATTTTTTTTTGAATTAAGCCTAATTATATGCATGATTAATTGTAGTATTACAATTAAACTAATCAAACCGAAACCGTAATTTCATGGTAACTTTAAAGCAGTATAAAAATCTCATGTAGGAAGTTAAGATAATACACGTAGAAAGACTGACTGTATGTTCATTCCACTGGGGAAAAAATAATTGTAATGAGGAAGAAAAAATATTTCATGCAAATAAAATCAAAATGAAGTTTTTTTCTAACTCACGCTTCAATCATTAAATAATTGTATTGCGACGCAAAAGTGCATTATTTATGAATGTTCATGCTCCAAACCAATTAAATCCATTCTCATGCGACTCCAATGTTATGTAGTTTTATGTTGTCGTTACAGCATATCTTAGTTACAAATATGAAATATTTCGCGAGGATCTTTATGTATAACCTTCTGAGAACTTAACATATTGTGCATGTTTAAAAAACTTTGCTTGTAGCACGCTAAAATGAAAATGAGTAGGTATATATGTATTAGTATCAAATAATGCGGGTCTGCGTAGTTTGATATGTGACTGAAAAATAGTTGGGAATGTTTGGGATCCATAACATTAAAAACTGTACAGATTTCAAATTTAAAGATACGGCCAAGAACGGTGAAATCCATAGATCTTCGAGACGGAGAGATTGTCATATAAAAATCATTTCTTACTAGTTACGTACGAAGGTAGTTGCAATAGTTGAATGATAATTACAATGACTATAAAATAGAGGATAAAGAGTTAAAGTTGGAAATTTTGACTGCATTTCAACGAATACAAGCTCGATAAGTCTGGAATCACTCTACTAAACGAATATCCAAATTCGGTAGCCTACTATTGCCTACTGTTTTTGTTGGTGAAAAAATGAGAAAATCGTAAATCTTGTTCGTAAATGTAGTCTTTTCCTGTATGTGAAGAAATTCAACTACTATTGCTACCTATTCCGTTGTCCGTAGATTATAGCAAATGCAAGTGATTTGTATGTACTTCAATGTACTGCAATTGACGTACTTCTAGATATAACAACGCTTCTGATTGTTAAGATGTACACTGGTATGGTTAGCTTTTAAAATGTAAGCAGGTTAGTGGTTTAAACTATAAACCTTCGTTTTTATCGGTTTGAATAATTTAGCCATGATAAGCCCCCCGGATGGTGTCTAAAACTAAATGTTTTAATTGATTTAAAAGGTGTCATTTTTTTACACTCATTCATGTAAACTTTTTATAAAATAAAACTAGAAAATGCGAAAAAGATGGATATACGGTTTTTGTCATAACCTTTCCTTGACTACTATGTCCATAATGAAGGTATATCCCACAGACAAAGTTTGGGGAGAAAATCAATGGACTCTCCAGACTTTTCAAAATGAATTAAAATTTTTAGCCAGCTTCTTGTGCACCAACCTATACTAAGTTGCTGTTGCTATGAGTAACCTTGACCACTGTTGACATCGTTTACTGCTTGCGCACTAAACCAAACACTTAGAAACATTTAAAACAACCATTTTTGGTCAATCTGAATAAACTGCTAGAGACGTAGCTGAAACTGAAAAATGCGTTGGAATACATTAATTATAAGAGTTTAAATGCAGTGACATATGCCCATCTCCACATTGGTATTGAAATCCACCTCCACGACGCACTTCAACCGCACCTCCACGATGCCCTCCAAATCTACCTCCATGATGCCCTGGTTCATGTGTCAACTATAGTGCAAATTGGTCAGTGTACGACTGCGAACAGAGAGACACACACATAGTAAAACTTGTAAAACCATTACTTCCGGAATACCATTCAGTATGTCAATTAACCTATGCATACTGAGTTTCAGACCAATCCACGAACTTTCGTGCCTATAACTTTCGAATCATTTAAACCATTTGCTTGAAAAGTAATACCAGAGATGCCCTTGAGTACTTATGTGCTAAATTTGGTCCACATTGATCAATGTATGCGGTCAGGGGAGCGCGTTCGAACAGACAAAAAAAACTTTGTAAAATCATTACTTGGCTGAATATTGAAAAAAATTGAACTTTCATTTTGGATTCAAAATTTTATCTTCATCACATAGTCTAGGTAACGGATGTATCAAAGCTTGTAAACATTGTAAATAATAATGTGCATGTTATTTAAATATTATGCAAATCAGTTACGTATAACAACTCATGATGAACTAAACCGGAATTCATTACAAAAGTAATGTTTTTCCACCTTCAGTGCAATTTGCCTTCGCAATTTTAAATCATCGATCGTAGTATGGATTGGATTGATTAATTTACTATTTCCACAAAATTTTGTTATATTTAAAACATCAATCATAAATCTAATCGCCTCTTCAGTACAATGTTTTTTGTGTTATGAGAATAACCATCGAGTCTTCATGTATTTAACAACTGACACGACAAACTTGGAGCACTAAAACTAGGCTTATTAACTCGACTTTCCATTCACCTTGAAAAGACTGAAAAATAGATAACCAAGCTACACAAAACTTCTGCCCTTTTTGGAACCATGATTTTAAATTTGATTTGAATGCATGAATTCAAATATTTTTCAAGGAATTTAGTAATGAAGGCTGGTTTCACATGATGAAGAAATTTAATTTGCTTACGTGCGTAAGTAACTTTGTCCCAGATTTACACATTACGGTCGAGGGGTTTTCCATGCGAGAGTCAAATACAAACTTAATTGATGTTTTTAATTTAAAACTTTGTTTATCTGCATGAAACTCTTATTATTATTATTAGTTATTCCGTCCTATTAATCACGAAAGTCTAGAATTATAAGTTGTATGTACATTGTATCACAAAATAAAGTGCTAAAATATTAAGTCTCTACAACTTTTTAACCAGTCACGACAAACTCCATATTAAATCTATTACTTCTAACCTTACTTATAAAAAGTGCGAAAGGAGAAATAACACCGAATTGACCATGAATCATTAAAATTAAAAAATACGGCATGTTTTAGGCATTATCCTCCAAAAATCTAAAGTACGTCATGGAATCGTTCTTTAAATACGGCAACATTTTGAGGCACTGGGTTAGTTTTGTTTTCATTCTAGACAAATACTATTTCTTTTATATTTGTTAATCTCAATTTTTCTAAACTCGGTTCAAACTAACAAATTAACCTTACAAAACTCGGCATCATCATGAGAGGTATATTATACTTTCAACATTTTCCAAGATTCAATTGCTCAATATTTGAAATTAAAAATATTTATTTTAGACTCCCACTCTGAGGCATGGGTGACTTATGTCTTTTCCGACAAGGACGTTTCGAACGCCTTGACTCTAAGCTGCTCTTTGAAGCGTGTGCTAACAACTCGGCAACTAGTTGTGATGGCTTCACAAAAAATATCCGCTTCGTTGAAGCAAGCTCTCCATCACGGTTTCGACTTTGTATTTTATCTTCAAGATGAAATGAACACCTCTGGTTTGCCGGAAATTGACTTTGTGAAGCTTTCAGCTCTTGCTATGGCTTCATTTAAGAAAATTGTTTTTCTCCCTCCAACTATGATGGTAAATAAGCAGTCAAAAGAAAATTCAAAAGCAAGTCAAATTTGGGTTGGAAATCAAGCTAATATTATAAACGTCTTGCAGGTGATGAGAAACTGTGATGAAATTTTTGCCGAAAAAGTCAATGGAACCATTTGGAAGGAAAGTAAAGATGGATTGGTAATGCTTGCAAAGCCTTCCCTGGAAACTTACAACGCTATTGTTGAAGCCATTGGGAAGAAAAACGGGTTGTCCAAGGCTTACCTGCGGGATAAAATAGGAACTCTATCCAATGTGAGCGTCATGTCGACCCAAAATGGATCATTGCTAGCTGGAAATGAGGGTGATGTGGGACTACTCAACCTGGAAAATATGTCAGTTACAGGATCGGCATCCACTAGTGGGATTGGTTTGCTTGGAGACGTATGTTCTAATTTGAAAAAAAACCATTACTTTTATACTTATCATTGAGTGAAATTCAATACACCGTTTGTACAGCTCATTTCAAAACAATGGAACGAGATTCAAGATGGTTACGTGCGTCCATTACTGGAACAACTGGCACAGCGACCTATTCCTGAGGTGGTCGTCACGGGATCCTCATTAGAATATAGAAAGGAGCCGATTGCCATTGTCGGCATGAGTTGTAGGTATCCTGGTGCCAACAACTTGGAGGAATTTTGGAAAATTTTGTTGAATGGGGAAGATGCAACTGGAAATCCACCCGAGTTCAGGTGGCAAAAGGACCAGTGTTGCCGATTTATTTCGGATTGTAAAAATACCAACGCAGGATTCTTAAAGTGCCCCGTGGATGAGTTTGACTCAAAGTTTTTTGGGATCAGCCCAAAGGAAATGGTGTTCCTGGATCCTCAGCATAGACTCCTCCATGAGCTCGTTTGGGAGGGAATTGAAGACGCTGCTGTGAACCCACAAGAGTTAAGGGGAACAACTGGCAGTGTTTTTATTGGGTCCTGGACAAACAACTACAAGGATATTGTGGAACATGATGGCCACAAAGATTTCTACCGAACTTATATGGGAAATTCAATTGGAGCAGCAGCAGCAAGACTATCATTTCTTTTGGGGTTTACTGGTCCAAGTATTGCAACTGAATCGGGATGTTCTTCTGCAATGGTTGCAGTTCACCTTGCTTGCAAAAGTTTACAAAATGGGGAGACAAACTTTGCCTTGGCCTGTGGAGTGAACCTTTTGCTCCACCCGTTTGACAAGGACGAAATGCCCATGGTCATTTCCCCAGATGGGCATTGCAAAACGTTTGATGCGAAAGCGAATGGTTTTGCAAGAGCTGAAGGATGTGGAGTTCTTGTGTTGAAACGGCTTTCAGATGCTGTTCGTGACGGGGATAGGATTTGGGGTCTTGTACGAGGTTCGGGAATGTCACAAGAGGGATTGAGCAAAAGCATGGGGACACCAACCGTCCATTCAGAGTCACTTGCAATGACTCAAGCTCTTCAAGATGGGGAAGTAAACCCAGCTCAAGTCTCCTATGTGGAGGCACATGGTACTGGAACGGTTGTTGGAGATCCCATGGAAGTAGCTGCTATTGCAAAGGCTTATCATTCAAGTAATCGAAAGAAACCTTTGCTCATTGGCTCTGTGAAAACCAATGTGGGGCATACTGAGTCATGCTCAGGAATCACTGGGATTATGAAGGTCATCCTTGCCATGCAGCATGAGATCATTCCCCCTCACAGAAACTTTGAAACCTTGAACCCATCCATAAATTTGGATGCTGTTCCTGCAGTTATTCCACTAAAACCTGTGGATTGGCCAAAGGTTGACAACAAACCTAGATTAGCAGGAGTAAGTTCTTTTGGTATAACTGGAACGGATGCACATGCTATTATTGAGGAACCACCGGCCCTCCCTTCTAATGCACTCACAAACACGAGCTTTAAACGACCTTTGCACCTCCTGAAAATCACTGCAAAGACAGACGAAGCCCTTGACATTCTGCTGGAAAATTACAAGGGGCATTTGACAACGAACCCGAATGACTTTAAGGATTTGTCATACACATCCAACATTGGACGAGCAGACTTTAGTCAGAGAGCCATTATCATAGCTAAATCTAAGGAGGATGCAATCAAGAGCATCCAACAAAATAAAATAATGAGGGGAGAGGAATCCCCAGACGCTATTGGGAAAGTCTGTTTCCTCTTTACTGGACAAGGCTCACAATATCCCGGGATGGCAAAGCAGCTTTACGAAACCAGTCCAGTCTTCCGGATGCACTTTGAATATTGCGAGAAAATTCTCACAGAATTGTACAATATTGACATCAAACAAGTCCTTTGGTCGGGTTCCGATAAGGCGACGGAAATAAGCAGAACAATTTACAGCCAAACATCCATTTTTGCTGTAGAATACGCACTTCTTAAACTGTGGGAATCTTGGGGAGTCAAGGCCGACTACGCACTCGGGCACAGCTTGGGAGAATTTGCTGCTGCAGTTTGTGCTGGAATGTTGACTGTTGAAGATGCAATCAAGCTGGTTGCAGAGAGAAGTCGATTAATTGACCAACTACCTCGTGGGAAAATGCTTGTGATCAAAGCAGACAAGACACGTGTGGATACGGAGATGAAAAAGTTTGCTGATGGGGACCAAAGCAAGTTGCTTGACTTTGCTGCCCTAAATTCGTCCGAGCAGACGGTTTTAGCAGGTGATTCGGAAGTGGTTCTCCACTTTGGTCAATATTGCAAGGAAAATGGTTTAAAATGCGTTGTACTTGAAGCCACCCATGCATTCCATTCTAAACATATGGATCCCATGCTAAATGAATATAAAAGTATCACAAAAACAGTAAAGAAGGTGGGCGGAAACAACTGCCAATATATTTCTGGGATGAGGGGAGCTATTATTGAAGCAGATCAAGTAGATGCAGAATATTGGGTGGAACACACTAGAGAGAAAGTATTGTTTATGGATGCGAGTAAGAAGGCAGTTGAATTGGGATGTAAAACATTTATAGAAATTGGACCTCAGCCAGTTCTCGCAGCGTTAACGATGATGAACACCGACCTACCTCTGACCTGCCTTCCATCATTAAAGAGAAATGAAAATGAATGGGAGACGCTGCTAAGCACGTTGGGTAAATTGTATGTTAAAGGATTGGAAGTAGATTGGAGAGGCTTTGAGCAATTTTATGACCGAAAAAAAGTCAGCCTCCCTCATTACCCATTCATTGGCAAGAAATTTTGGCCCGATTTACTTGCTGTTACTGGTTCCACAATTCATCCTTTGGTGGGCAGCATCGTGCCGAATGCCACTTCAACAAAGATATTCCAAAACGGGTTGAACTTGCGTTCAATGGAATACGTCAAGGACCACGCAATAGGAGATAATGTAATCTTCCCTGGAGCAGGTTACCTGGAAATGTGTCTTGCTGCTGGGTTGGCTACAATTGAGGGCAACACAGACTCTTTATCAACTCCAACACGAGCTATGAAAATAGAAAATCTTCTTATTGAAGCTCCACTTGTTCTTATGGACACTAAAACATGCCAAGTTCAAACCGTCGTGAATTACAATACTTCTCTTGATAATGAACAGGACTGGAATGATCTGAACATCAAAATATTCCACAGATTAGAAGGGGAAATAAATACAACCAAGTGGCTTTCTCATGCCCAAGCTACTTTCTCCCCTTTGCCGTCCGCTGAAGAGAAAAATGTCGGGTTTGAGCCCAAACGTTTGCAGGAAATTCTGTACAGGACGCCTTGCAACGACGGATATCTCACTCAACTTTATGATAAGTTTGCATCTGTCGGCTTGAAATTCGGACCAACATTCCGTAGCATTGAGAAAATCTGGAGGGATGACGATTCCAAATCGCTTCTTGCTAAAGTCAAAGTTCCGTCTTCAGAGGAGCAGTCTAGCAGCCACTACATCCTCCACCCTGTTGTGCTTGACGCCATGATCCAAGCCCTAATGATGCTGCGTCACACATCCTCAATAAAAAAGAAGCTGTACGTTCCCATCAAAATTGGAAAATTTGTTTGGCTCTCTTCTGGAGCAACTGACTCATCTCCAGAGCTATACATTCATGCCTTCAACTCTTCCTTGGAAGCAAATCATCCCAATGATTCAGCTCTTCTTCTGGACTCTTGTGGTTCAGCTTTGGCTCTCATGTCTTCCGTTGAGTTCATTGATACTACTGTGAAAGCAATTGAATCCGTTTTGCAACAACAAACTAGTTCCCTACCCGAAATGTGGGAGAATGTCTGGCGAAAAACGGAAAATCCAACTGAAAACTCCCTAGATCTATCCAACTCTGCTGGTCGTTTCTACACAGAAGATTTTGCGAAGCGCATTGAAACGGAATACAATATCCCTCCACTTTCACTCGAGCAAACCTTCAATGAGCTGAGCGACCTCGTCTATCTCAACTACCTTAGAGCATTTCACGAATTAGGATGGGAGCCTGTTCTCCACACGGAATTTAAAGAGAGCGAATTAATGACGGAATTGAAAATTCAGCAAGAATTCCAAAAATATTTTGGCTTTATGATGCAAGTCTTGAGCTCTGAAGGAGTGCTCCAAAAGATTGCTGAAAATTATGCTTATGAAGTAACATGGAAAGTCGCGAAATTGCCTCCAAAACTCCAATACGTTTTGGATACCCTCAGTCTCTCTGCATTTACAAGCGACCTCGTAGCAAAATTCAAGCCAACCCTGCTTTACTCAAAATTTGGGGAGAATCTAGCAGCAATCTTAAGAGGAACGCAGTCTGCACTTGCCATCCTCTTCCCCGAAGAGAACAAGGGGTGGCCTTCAGTCGCTGATTTTTATGGGGAATATGCCAATCTATTCCGAGTCAGCGAATTCTGTCGGAGTGTTGGGGCCCAGATGTTTTCCATAGTTGAGGAAGCAATCAAGTCAGGAGGTGGGAAAAAGGTTGTGAGGATCCTGGAAGTGGGAGCCGGGACGGGTTCCTACACAGCCACCTTAATCAAGTGTCTAGAGCTCGGTAACGTCACCGACTTTGAATACACATACACAGACATCTCCTCCTCCTTTTTCCCAGCAGTTCAAAAGCGATTTGAAAAGTATGCAAAGAAGATGATCTACAAAAAGTTTAACATTGAGGAAGATCCCATTGAGCAGGGATTCACACCGGAGTATTACGACTATGTTTATATGGCGGAGGTTATCCATGCAACGAGGGACATTAAGGAATCCCTGAGAAATATCCGGATGTTAATGAAACCCTGGGCAAAATTGGATATGATTGAACAGACGAGGGTTCATAGGTTTGTCACTTTTTTGTTCGGTTCTTTGGAGGGATTCTGGAGGTTTCAAGATTTGGAGTTGAGACCAAAACATTGCACCCTCTCCAAGGAAAGTTGGGAAAAGGTTTATAAGGACAACGGATTTGCAATCGATGGAACCTTTTCCGTGCTGAATAACTACCATTCTTATGTTAGCGTTCATAAAACACCAGATGAGATTATTTGTGGGCCACAGCTCTCATTAAAATTTGAGGAAAGAGAAAAAAAAGTTTGGCTTCTATTCCACTGCGAAAGCTCTCCAGTATCGATTTTTCTACAAAAGAAAGTTGGGGACATTCAGGGACGAAAGGTTCTGACAATAACAGAAGGAAGCGGTGGCTTTGGAGAAAGTGGGAATGTCTTTAAAATACAGAGGGACAAAGAAGAAGATTACTCAACCTTGTTCAAGTCAATTCATAGCCGAGGGTTGACAGTTGAGGGCATTTTGTATTGTTGGGGGCTCGATGAAAAGAGAATTGTTCAGGAAGAGATTCTCCAACCCTACTTTTACATCACGAAGGCTTTTTTGATGTTGAAATTGAGGGTGCAGCCAAGAGTTATTGCTCTGACAAGATCTACAATTCCTATTGAAGACAACCAACTCTCACACTTTCATTCTAGTACATTATGGGCTTTCACAAAGTCGTTGAAGAATGAACACCAGGAGATCAACTGCAGAGCAGTCGAGGTGGCTGATGGATCACTGGACGAGCTCAAGTTGCAGGCGATTTTCTATGAGATTTGGAACTGTGACAAGGAGATCCAAGTAGCTTATCATGGGACAAGCCGATATGTGCCCAAGATGCAGCCCCATAACCCTAAAAATAATGCGCTGGATTTGCCAAAGGGAACTGATAAATTCCAGTTGATATTGCCAGAAACTAAAGCAATTTCTGATCTGGTATTTGGACCGTTGGAGCTCGGGGTTTTGGGAGATGATGAGGTCGAGGTTCAGATCAAGGCTTCTGCTCTCAACTTCAGAGATGTGTTGAGTGTTATCAAGCCCACGGAAGAGTTTAGAGATACCAACGCAGTGGGATTCGATTTTGCTGGAGTGGTCAAGAGAGTTGGAGGAAAGGTTACGAAATGGAAGCCAGGGAATCAAGTAAGCGGTTGTAACATGACGAATAGTGCGCTGCCAAGTCACGCGATACTTCATCAAGACCTTCTCATATCGCTGCCAGAAAATATGACGCTTTGTGACGCAGCAACTATTCCAGCAGTTTATGTGACGTCCGTCGTTTGTCTTATTGAAACAGCTAAAATAAAGAGAGGAGATGTTGTCCTCATTCATACAGCTACTGGAGGTGTTGGGCTAAGTGCAATTGAGATTTGTAAATATGTTGGATGCACCATCATTGCTACAGCTGGAAGCAAGCGGAAACAGAATTATTTGAGGTCGTTAGGCATCAAGCTTATTTTCCATTCGAGGAATACTCAATATGGGGATGATATTCTGAAAGCTACAAACGGACGTGGAGTGGATGTCGTCCTGAATTCATTGACAAGTGAAGGATTCAAGGAAGCCACCCTCAAAGCTTGTGCAAAGGGAGCAAGGTTCATTGAAATGAGTAAGCTCAACATTTGGAAGCCGGACGAAGTAAAAGAGCGCCGCCCAGACGTAGACTACACAGTTGTGGATATTTCCAGTGCGGATGCCAGTGAATGGAGTCGGTTCATGGGGGTATTAAGAGATCTCATGGACAAGGAAGTTGTGAAGCCCATTCCCTATGTGAGGCTTGATGGACTCAACATCCGAGAAGCGTTGCAATATATGCAGAAAGCAAAACACATTGGGAAAATAGTTTGCGTTATGCCAGAGCTGAAAAGCCAAAATGGAAAGATTGAGATATACACTCCCATGTTCAATGACAAAAGTACTTACTTAATAACTGGAGGTCTGGGAGGAATTGGTTTTGAAGTTTGTAAATGGATGATAGAGTTGGGTGGAAAGCACATGCTTTTAGCTGGAAGAAGTCCTCCCAACTCTTCCATGCAATCCAAAATAAACGAGCTGAACACCAAAGGAGCCAATATCATTGCGGTTCAACTAGACGTTGCCAATTTTGAGCAATGCAAAGATCTCATCCAAAATAAAATGGGGAAACTACAACTTCCCCCATTGCGAGGAATAATGCATGCCGCAGGAATAATTAACGATTCCATCATTGAAAATCAAGATTGGACCAAGCTGAGCTCCACATTTGGTACAAAAATCAATGGATCTCTGAATCTTCACGAGCTCACCAAAGACTTGCCTTTGGAACACTTTGTAACATTTTCGAGTACAGCAGCTCTATTCGGTCCTCCGGCACAGTGCAATCACAGTGCTGCCAATATGTTTGAAGACACGTTTATGCACTACCGGAATTCCGTTGGGCTTCCAGGAATGTCTGTAAATTGGGGCCAGTGGGGTAATTGATTTAATTTAAAACTTTATTTCTCTGCCTGTTTGAGTACATAAAAAGTCAGTGTTTCTTCTTAAAAATAATGATTGCTGTTGAGTTACCTACTTACATGTAATAATCATACAATCTCATCGCTCAGGTTTCTGACTTATAGAAAAACTTACATTTGAATCAACCTTAAAACTTATCTACTTATCCATTTCTTTATATTGATAATTAACGGTTTGAGAGGTCATTTTGATAATATTTACTGTCGAGCTTTCTTCGTTTTATTTGACGCCTTCATCATGTATCCATTTCTTTCATTGCTTCCTACTAAAATTTCTGTGCTGGCTTTGAGGCTAATCTTTACACTGGAGAAATTTTGAATCTCTTTTCGTAAATAGGTGAGGTGGGAATTGCCACAGAAATTGATATTCCGGGGCTCAAAACCATTTCCAGCGCTCAGGTACAAAAAAATAAATGATTTTTTATTCCAATTTCACTAAATTCCGATAGATAGATCCAATTTAGCATAAAATGTAAATCCAATTTTACTTCATGCAGGGAATCAAGGGTTTAGAATACGCTTTGAAATCACAAAGGGCTCAAACAGCTATCGTCAACTTTGACTCTTTTGTGATGCTCAGTAAATTCGTTCCTTATCTCAATACGTACCTGGATGAGCGAGTTTGGAAGAAAACGGCAGTAGCTGGGGTTGGCCTGAGTACCATAAAATCAGATGAGTTTTGGCATCAGTACGATTCTTTTTCGGATCTCGAAGAAAAGGCGCAGGTGCTCAAAGCACAACTCCACAATATTCTACGAAATACGCTAAAGCTGGATGAAAATGAGGTGATAGGAGATGACATGGACATGCAGGAAATGGGAGTAGATTCTTTGATGTTTGTTGAAATTAAAAACTGCCTACAGACATTGCTCGGCGAGCGACTCACAGTAAGTGCAAGCTCACTCAAGAATTCCAACACGGTCAACCTCATGACTTCCAGCCTTGTCAAATTGATTGAAGGAGTAGAAAATGAGGTAAAGGAGGAAATCAAGAAGCCCACCCAGGAAGAAGTTAGCAAGCTGATGCGAGAGGATGCCCAACTTCCGGAGCATATTAAACCCACACCGGAGCAGGAGGCTGTGTCAATTTCTGAAGTAAAAAGGGTACTCCTCACAGGCTGCACAGGAACCTTAGGTCCATACCTTTTGAAACAGTTGACGGCCACTCCACAAATAACCCAAGTCGTTTGTCTTATCCGCCCATCAAAATTCACCACAGTTGGTGAGCGCCTCAACAAAACTTTGAAGGAGTTGGAACTCCTCTCAAGCGTAGACATGGGGAAGGTCCGTTGCATAGCCGGGAATGTAGCAGAACCTCACCTCGGAATGGATCCTGAAGTGTGGAATGAGCTGAGTCAGACCCTTGATGCAATCATCCACTGCGCTGCCCTTGTGAATCACACAGACTACTACAGAAAGACATCCTCCAAACATGACATGAGGGCGGTGAACATTGGAGGAACCAAAAACATTTTGGAGTTTGCTGCTCATAACAAACTCAAGCATGTGTTTCATACCTCAACTATCGTTGCTGTGTCCACGATTGACGTCTCAATTGGAAGGCTATCCGAAACTTGGCCGGAAGTTGAGGACTTTGATCATGTCACAACGTTGGGCTACCCCGTGTCCAAATTTGTTGAAGATGTTCTTATAAAGCAGGCTGTGGAAAGAGGGATCCCAGCAAAAGTGTTTCGGCTACCAATTATTTCCGGAGACTCTCAAACTGGACGGTGCTCTATTGAGAACAACCACGTTTTGTTGAGATACCTTTTCATTATGAAATGTGGAATCATGCCATCCCTCCCATTGCCGTTTGCAACGCTTTCTGTTGACACATGTGCAAAGGCTTCTATTCAAATATTCTTTGATGAAAAGGCACCAATTGGGATCTACAACTTTTGTCATCCAAACCCTGACGTAGATCAGGAGTTTGTGAATGTAGCCAAGAGATTTGGTTATCATGTGGATATTACAGAGTTTTCAGAGTTTGCAAAGCGAGTGGTAGACTCGGGTGAAGGAGGAAATGAGATGTTTTCTATCTTTAAGGATTTTTACGTGAGTGATGACGCAATAGACTCATTTTTTAGTGCATCCGCAATTCAAAAATGGTTTGAAGGAAACCAGTCCGAAATTAATGATATGTGGAGAAGTAATAAAGTGGAAAGGTTCCTCCCTGGGTTTTACGATGAAATTCCAAACACTATGGAACTCTTTTACCGAGATCTTTCCTTTTTAAAGAGTAAAGGTTGGTTTGAAAAGTTTGGCTTGTAGATTATTTTTTTAAATGTGTGTTTAAATTATGCATTTTCTTTCGTTACTATAAAATCAGCATATCAGCATGTCAAAGACGTAATAATAATACTGAATTCCTGTTGTAGCTTAATAATAAAATTTGTTACTGAAATAAAAAAAAGAATAAATAATGCTGCATAAAATTTGGTAACATAGCGAAAAATGGAGGGAACCTCCAGTAGTCTCATAACTCCCTTTCAAAATTGGGACGAAACAATAATTTATAGAATTACTAAAAAATTTGACTTATATGACATGATTGAAATTCACTCGAGTTTTATCATCATGTATCGTAACTTTTTTTAAATAATTATTTCAAGAGAGACACCCTCATCCCTTATGTATTTTGTTCCAAACGGTTGTTATCAACAAGTGCTTTCATTGTATGCATCCGTATAATTTTTTCCACGAAATCCCCCTCTTTAGACACTGGGTGGAGACGCCACAACGGGTCTAAAAGAAGCCCTACCAGCTTTTATTCTAGTAATTTCTTTGGAGCGATTCACTTATTCGTGGAAGCTAATGTCACCAGGCTTGTCTCAACACTCAACCCAGTCCGAGTACGAGTGCGGAGCTAGACTTTCACAAAGTCGGATTTACCGTAGAACACGTCAGGTTCTCTAAGTGAAGGGGGGGGGGCACTCTCAATCCTAAAACATTTTTCTATAAATCATGATGTGGATTTGGGAACTGGAAGACTTTAGAGATGATTGGAAGGAGGTGATAGTGATGGTGGTAACCAACGTTTTATTAGACTCTTGCGAAAGAAAGAACAAGTGAATATATATTTACATACCAAAATCTAGTGTCTTTAAGAGTGGTTTGTTTCTATTTGGTATTAATTCTAGTTTACTTTGATCGTCAGTCGTGGTGTAATTAATAAATGACAGACTTTGTAACTTGATAACAAACAGGAAAAAGCTGCATCAATATTTGCTAAACAATTACATAATAGATTATCAGACCATAAGTATTGTCATCAAGATTAAGATTGTCTTCAAACGGTTTATACCACTAGCATTGCAAAAAAGAAAACTAGAACTACTTACATTTATTATTAAAATAACTTAACTACAAGGAACTTGGAAAAATATCATCTCACCTTGAGCATGTAACAACTAATGTTAAGTAACACAAAAAATCGGACAAACTTCCTTTCATAACATAAAGTTGACATTCATTTGCCAATAACTTTGAAAAATATTTTGGGTGGCAGATGGAAACCGACTTTTCTCGCTTCTGCTACTTGGGAGGTTCCTAAATTGAAAATAATTGGAATTACATTACATTGACCTTATTTAAATTGAAAGAGATTAAAAGTTTAAAGCTGATGTTTTATTTATGTGTATTTGATTGTATCCACTTACTTTCTAAAAACCTTTGTGATGGTTGCCTTTAGCAAAACCAGGTAGGAAGGAGTCTTCCCATTGGACTGATCAGTTAGGGATACAATCCATGTGTGAAGAATCCACAGTTGCTCCAAATCACTCCATTCATCAGCATCAATGTTTTCAACGAGTATCCCAGAAGCCGCAGTGAATAGATCATTCAGCCAATATTGATAACCAAGTTTCAACAAGTTGGAGGTCACCTGGAACGAGTTTCCGAGGATAGTGGCTTTTCGGGGGCAGTTGATAAACTCCATCAGTGCGTGGGTGGTGGGACCATCCTGATCCAAATAGTAAAAACCACTTGGAGTCCCAAACCTTATCTTTTCACCTTCCGCATGCATTGCTAAAAACAATCCTTCAACACAAGCATGAATATTAATAATAATAAATTAAATGCAGTTATAGTTAAAATACAACATGATGTAGCAGGTAAGGCTTGGCTTAACTTACTCCTCGTTTTGCTAGTGTAACTAAAGTGTTGTGAGCCATCCGAGGCTATAACGGTAACGGAACGATATCGATCCCGATACTGATCCATGTTGCAGAATACCATAGATATTTGGCGACGAATAAATTCATCCCCCATTGGAATGTTTAGGTACACACTTCTGCTTTGCTCCTCCCAAATGTCATCCTCCATATTCAGTTCCGCCGGGTCGTTCTTTCCATCAAAAACAAGTACCACATCGTCATTATACAAAACACCTGCCATGTTATAAAACACGAAATGATTCGCCAATATTTCAAAAACAACAAATTAATTTAACCGATCAATCAATCCAAAAAATTCATTAGGATATATATATACATGCTTCACTTGTTAATTACATGCGTTTAATAACAATTTAATAATGCCAAGAAAATTATGCACTTTAAATACAACCGACACATAAAACAGCGACGTTAATTTTGCCCATTTTATATTGTAAAAATGCTCCGAAGATAAGAACCTTTATGCTAAACGTCAATATACATAGTTGGTTCAAGATAAAGTGAATAATATGCATCATATCAAGCTTTATGCAAATAGTTTTCCGGCCTTACATTCAAGATCTACCATGAAACTTCTTTTGTGTATTGGATGATGAATGATAACAGTATGAATTATGCATATCCGTTTTCTGGAAAATATTCACTTTCATACGTGACCAAATTTTTTTCAAACCCGAATGTGTTTTTGGGCTATATTTTTGATTTCCTTCAAATTGGGATATGTTGTAGAGCACATCAAGTTATGCCAATGTGCCAAGTTTAAAATTTTTTTGAAGCATCCGTTTTGGAAATATGGGCATTTTTCAAAAATAAAAAAACGTTTCCAGCTTTTCCCCATTTTCTCCAAAACTATACAAGCTGGAGCTTTCATTTTTGTTTTATATGAAAGAGCATTAAATTTCGCATGCATGACTTTTTCAGATTTGTGAAATAATAATCCGTTGATTTTTAAAAAAATGTTGAAAATAAAAAATATGAATTTTCGCATTTTCAACAGGAAATATTCCTTAATTTGAAAAACTAACAGCAGATTCAGACTCAGCAGCTCAAATTACACCTACGACGCTATTTTGTTTAACATTGTTGAAAACTTCGAAAATTGGAAGTTTCGAATTTTAGAAAAATCCGTTTTTCTCAAAAAATGAGTGCTTCGGACTCATATAATTAACTACGTACATGTATTTTAACCCACTGAATCCGAATCCGTGCTTGGATTTTTGCTAGCACTTATACTTTTTGAGAAAAACGGATTTTTCTAAAATTCGAAACTTCCGACTTTCGAAGTTTTCAAAAATATTGAACAAAATAGCGTCGTAGGTGTAATTTGAGCTGCTGAGTCTGAATCTGCTGTAAGTTTTTCAAATTAAGGAATATTTCCTGTTGAAAATGCGAAAATTCATATTTTTTATTTTCAACAATTTTTTAAAAATCAACGGATTATTATTTCACAAATCTGAAAAAGTCATGCATGCGAAATTTAATGCTCTTTCATATAAAACAAAAATGAAAGCTCCAGCTTGTATAGTTTTGGAGAAAATGGGGAAAAGCTGGAAACGTTTTTTTATTTTTGAAAAATGCCCATATTTCCAAAACGGATGCTTCAAAAAAATTTTAAACTTAGCACATTGGCATAACTTGATGTGCTCTACAACATATCCCAATTTGAAGGAAATCAAAAATATAGCCCAAAAACACATTCCGGTTTGAAAAAAACTACATGTAGTTTTTTTGCATACCTAAATCATACAAACATTTTCCCATGAGGTAGTTGATTAATGAGTCGACCTCAATGAGGGACCAACTTTTGATACTTTATTTGATAGAATCTGCAACAGATGAAATGTACGCCTGAACTTTTGAGTGTGTACTCGAATTAACAGAGGTTTAACACATTTTTATTTCGTAATATTAACAGAACTAAAGTAGGATTTCTATTTTCAAGAGTCTTCAAAGCAGGTATGGTTAAAAACCAAATTGAATGCACTGGTAATTATGGCTATTTGATAGTCAAGTAATGCAAATGTTTGAATTACATTGCATTTCGTGGGCTCAATCATTTAGGACTATAAAAAAATTAATTGCAAAAATGGTGATGGCAATAATCATGGAAGCATCATTCATTTTAAAGCGAAACGCGATAAGCTAATCAAACTCCTCGCGGGTTTAAACCACCGTTTCAGACGAACTCAATAATTGTAACAGTTAACTATTTGGATTCCTGATATTGTCTACAATTACTACTAGAGGTAGGCTCAATTGTTAACATTCATTAAAACTGTTTTTATGATACTTAAAATTATTCAATTTAAAAAAAATCATAGTTATTGTCTCGATCTCAAATATTTGCACTACTGGACTATCATTGCACTAACATTATACCTGTGCATTCACATTCACTTTGTTAAAAACCTAATAGGCTAATAGGATATAGACTGAATAGCTGAGACTGCTGAGGTCATAACTGGTTTATAATTCCTGAATATTTGGGGAATATTAATTTTCTGTGTATTTAGCATGCTAATTTACAAGGTAAGTAATGCCAATATATTATGCATTAACTTGAGTTTCAAACAAAAAGTTGTTATACAATATGAATATTTTCCAGTCGCTGCAAATTTGAATAAAAATTGTTAGATCATCAAGATTCCTGTGTGCAATCGGCATCTACGTCACGGAGGGCGTAGCATGGCTTAATAGATTACACCAAGAGAATTTTTTTGCCAGGCCAAGTTGCACACCAACAACTGCAGCATGGCTTGAAATTGAAATAAAAACTTGATAGCAATCTATAAATTTTTAAAACACATTGGCGTAATCAATTATGTGAGTTTTAAGATGTTTGTAGTACAACTACAGGAATAATTTTTACGAGTGCTTCTGCAATCATTTTTTACTTAACAACTTGTATCTATGCTCCATGATATTGCTCAATACGCTCGTTAATAATACACGAGGGAGACAGTATCGGCAAACCCGGTGGATCATTTATCATCAAATAGTTTAAATATTAAATACGTGGTATATGCGGCCTGGCCTACTATTTTTTTGTTCATGTCGCTCACATTTCCATCATTCAAATTCAAAGGTACTCAAAGTTATTTCCCAATACAATCATTTCTGAGTAAATTTTCCTGGTTCACATTTCATAGTAGAGTAATAAAAATCTTGACGTATTTTACACCACACTAAAATTACTCAAGTCAGACGGTTTTATCACATAAAAATGCAAATTATGTCGAAGATGATGACACCACCAATGGACAATACCGGACAGCAGCTGTAACCGCTTATCATAACTCCATATTTGCATCTGTAACCAAAATCTATCACGTTTGATTTCATTTGATTTTAGAGGTTTCCTCTGACTCTGACCTTGCTTCTACTTTTAAATACCAACAAAAACTCGTTGCAGCTATGCAAGGATTTCTTCATGAGAGCAAGTTTTGTAGAAAGAAATTGTTGCTAACCATGCAAAAGAATTCCAATATGAATTTCCTTTATGTATAAGACCTCAACTGGCATCAAATTTTATCATTATTGGTTCTAAAAAAGGGCACGTGCAAAACGACTGCAATTCTACATCCTGAACATTTATATAAGGGTGTCCGTAATTCGACCTGTTTTCGCAGTTTGGCTCTGGCATTACAATAATTATAGGCTGCGTCAAAAACTTGGTAGAAATTACTTCCAGAAATTAGTACAACCCCGTTTCTAAAGAGAAGGGAAGGTTTCAATTGTGATAACATGTCAGGTTTGAAAACTCAGGTTTGGGTGACATCTGCCCTTACCGAAAAGGATGTGCCTAGAGCACTCACCCTTTGCTACTCTTTGAAGAGGGCTCTAACAACTAGGAAAGTGGCTGTGATAACTTCCCCAACCCTACCTACTCCCCTCAAAGATGCGCTCTACTCTGTTTTTGATTTCTTGCTTTATTTGGAGGAAGATAGGAATACGGCGGGATTGAAAGAGGAGGATTTTGCAAAGATTAGCACGCTAACATTAAAATCATTTGAGAAATGTGTTTATCTATCCTCAAGCATGATTGTTATGAAAAAGTGTGATGAAATTTTTGATGACTACGACACAACTCAAGCATCTATCTTGACTCAGAAATCCGGAGATTCTTCAATTTTCATTGCTCGCCCGTCTTTGGATGCTTTCAAGAGCTTGATGGGAGTCGTCACCCTTAAGAACTATGAAGGGGGCTTTGAAAATTATTTGAAACTTTGGAACAGCAACAATCAAAAGGACGGTGGTAACTTTTTGGATGACAAGTACAATCGTGTCTTGTCGCCCCAAAAAGGAATGCTGCTTGGGTACAGCTAAATGTCATTTAATTTTTTTCTTTCATTACTATCAATACTTATTACATTTTAATTTAATTGTAGAAATGAAAATGACGTTTCCATTGTTAACCTCATGGAGTATCCCAGTCTGGAAGTTGAAACTGAAGGAAATGGACTGATAGCTCAAGTATTTAATACAAATTACAAACTAAACATAAAATGGCAAAAAAAAGGGTTGCCAATAATGCATAAATAGGCTTTGAAATATTTTCGCTCTATTATTATTACTGTTCCTGTTTTCTTATTGTATGTCTTTTACAAAATTTGTTGTTTTGCTTTGTAAAAATTGGTATATGCAGAAAATGCAAATAAGCAGAAAGGATAACTACCAACTCCATCCTTTGGCTCTTTGTTTGCTCTGGTTTTAGGCTGTTTTGGAGCACTGGAAAAGAATTTACAAATTGGACGTGGAGTCATTGCTTGCTTGGGCAGCAAAGTCAACAACCACATCCCAAGAATACAATAGCTCGCCTCCACTTCAATACGAAAATGAGCCGATAGCAATCATTGGAATGAGTTGTCGCTTTCCAGCATCCAACAATTTGGAGGAGTTTTGGGAACTGTTGTCAAATGGTCGTGATGGGACAGGTCACCCTCCAGAATTCCGGTGGACAAGGGAACACTCAATGAGATCCAGTACTGCAAACAGGATGACCAATGCTGGTTTCTTAAAATGCCCCGTGGACGAATTTGACGCAAAATTCTTTGGAATCAGTCCCAAAGAGGTGGTGTGCATGGACCCTCAACACAGACTCCTCCATGAGCTCAGCTGGGAAGCGCTGGAAGATGCTGCCATCAACCCCAGTTCCCTCCGCGGTACAAACGGAGGTATTTTCACTGGCTCGTGGACAAACGACTACAAGGAAATTACTGCTCAATCTGGAAACTTGGAGTTTTACCGAATCTACATGGGAAACTCTATTGGAGCTGGGGCAGCGAGACTATCTCATCTTTTAGGAATGACTGGGCCAAGCGTTGCCTCTGAATCCGGTTGTTCCTCAGCAATGGTCGCTGTTCATTTGGCGTGCAAGAGTTTGCAAAGAAAGGAAACCAACTTTGCTCTTGCATGTGGGGTTAGTCTCCTTCTCCATCCATTTACACGAGAAGAGTTGCCCATGGTCGTTTCTGTCGATGGACATTGTAAAACTTTTGATGCAAAGGCAAACGGCTTTGCAAGAGGGGAAGGGTGTGGAGTCCTCGTACTCAAGAGGTTTTCTGATGCTGTTCGAGATGAGGATAATATTTGGGCGTTGATAAGGGGTTCGGGAATGACTCAAGAGGGAGTTAGCAACAGCATGGGAACACCAACTGTTCAGTGTGAGGCTTTGGCCATGACTAAAGCTCTGGAGGATGGTGGCGTTCTCCCAGAACAAGTTTCTTACGTGGAAACACACGGAACTGGAACGATTGTTGGGGATCCTCTGGAGGTGGAGGCTATTGCAAAAGCGTATCATTCAAAAAAGAGGAAGGAGCCATTGATTATTGGCTCTGTGAAGACAAATGTGGGGCATACTGAGTCAACCTCAGGAATCACGGGAATTATCAAGGTGGTATTGGCCATGCATCATGAAATGATTCCACAACACATTAATTTTGAAACCATTAATCCTGAAATTGACTTGGAAGCCATTCCAGCTACAATTCCATTAAAGCCTGTGGAATGGCAGAAGGTTGCCACAACCCCAAGGTTGGCTGGAGTCAGCTCATTCGGTATTACGGGAACGGATGCTCACGTGATTGTTGAAGAGGCTCCAGAACTTCCGCCTAATTGCTTTAGTAGCAAAGAAATGGAGAGACCGCTGCAAATTATGAAAATCTCTACCAAAACTGATGAAGCTATGGAACTGTTACTGGAGCGCTATAAGGAATATATTAGTTGCAACAAGGAGGAAATTGATTTTGCTGATATCGCATACACTGCGAATATTGGAAGAGCAGACTTTCCCCTGAGAGCAGTGATCATTGCAAGCTCCAGTGACCAAGCTCTGAAGATGTTGGAAGAGAAGAATAAGTTGCTAATAGGAGAGGCTCCAGCGGAGGGTACTAATGGAAAGGTCTGTTTTCTATTTACTGGCCAAGGTTCACAATACCCCGGAATGGCAAAGGAGCTGTATGAAACAAGTCCAGTGTTCAGAATTCACTTTGAGTATTGCGAAAAGATACTCAAGGACAGTTACAACATTGACATTGCTAAAATACTGTGGTCCGAAGCCAATTCAAATGAGGTGAGCAGGACGATTTACAGCCAAACATCCATCTTCTGTGTGGAATATGCTCTGCTCAAGTTATGGGAATCTTGGGGAGTCAAACCAGACTATGCACTTGGGCACAGTTTGGGAGAATTTGCTGCTGCAGTTTGTGCGGGTATGCTGAATGTTGATGATGCACTGAAATTGGTTGCAAGGAGAAGCATGCTTAGTGATGAACTACCTCGTGGGAAAATGCTCGTAATTAAAGCAGAGAAGAAACGGGTAGAACTTTTGATGACAAAGTTTGCTGAAGGCGACACTTCTAAACTACTTGATTATGCAGCTGTGAATTCTCACGAGCAAACTGTGGTTGCCGGAGATTCTGACGTGATCCTTGCCTTTTCCAATTTTTGCAAGAATTCTGGATTCAAATGCATTTTACTTGAAGCCACACACGCATTCCATAGCAGGCACATGGACCCAATCCTGGAAGACTATAGAAAGATTGCCAAAACAGTTACAAGAATGACTGGAAACAACTACTGCAAATTCATTTCAGGCATGAAGGGAGCCCTCGTGGAAGCAGACCACGTAAATGATGACTACTGGGTTCAGCATACGAGAGAAAAGGTTTCCTTCTTGGACGCGAGCAAGAAAGCAGTTGAGCTAGGTTGCAAAACCTTCATTGAAATAGGTCCACAACCCGTTCTCTCTGCTCTGACAATGATGAACAACGACGCAAAGCTCTTGTGCGTTCCATCCATGAAGAAAAACGAGGGGGACTGGGAAACGCTACTTTCCACCCTTGCAAAGTTGTACATGGAAGGTGTACAAATAGATTGGAAGGGCCTCTCCCAATTCTACAACAGGAAAAAGGTCAAGCTCCCCAACTATCCTTTCATTTCCAAGAAATTCTGGCCAGACTTACTTACCATAACTGGTATGTCGATTCACCCCTTGGTTGGGAGCGTCATCACTAACGCTTCACCTACCAGGCTGTTCCAATCTGCGATCAACACTCAAGGGGCAGAATACGTCAAGGATCATGCTATAGGCGACCATTTCATCTTCCCTGGCTCAGGCTACATAGAAATGTGCCTTGCAGCTGGTTTAGCCACCATCGAAGGCTGTACTGATAGCCTCCCTCTTCCCACTCGACCCATGAAAATTGAAGACTTATTTATTGAAGCACCACTCGCTCTGGAGGAATCCAAAACCACCCAACTTCAAACTACTACCGAGCTCAACAACTCCACGGAGGGAAGAGAGGACTGGAGTGATATTTCAGTGAAGGTATTCCGTCGTCTTGAATCAGAAGGATCCAAGTGGCTTCCTCTAGCGAAAGCCAAATTTTGTCCCATTCCCTCCAACTCTGAAACAACCAACTTTCCATTTGACATTGATTTCTTTCACGAAACCAGAGCAAAGCCACCAACAGAAGAGAAATCTCTTCAAGAAAACTATGACAGGCTACTCACCGTCGGTCTTAAATTTGGTCCGAATTTCCGAAGCATAGAAAGAATTTGGCAGTGTGACGAGCGGGGAACGATTCTGAGCAAAGTGAAACTCCCATCAGAAAATGATGGAGGGAGTCAAATGAACCAATATATTATCCACCCTGTGGTTTTGGATGCCATGATCCAAGCGATTGCTATGCTTCCAGATACCACCTCCAAGATGAAGAAGAGACTTTATGTTCCCATCCGAATTGGAAAATTCGTTTGGCTTGGGGCCACCGACTCAACTGAAATCTACATCCATGCTTACAAAACGGATGATACTAAATCCGAAGAAATGAATGGCGCTTCTTTGTTGGTTGACGAAAATGGAAAGATTCTCGCAATGATGTCCAATGTAGAGCTCATTGATACAACGGCAAAAGTAATTGACTCAATGCTGGACCACCAAACTATTTCCATGCCGGACTTGTGGGAAGAGAATTGGAAGACGACTCTAAGTCCCACTCAGCGAAGGAGTAACCTGAAGAAATTGGCTGAGACGGAGCTTTACACCCAACAATTTTCTGATGAGGTTGAGGAAAAGTTTAATAAAACCCCAGCCCATATTAAACAACCTTTTGAAGGACTTGAGAAGCTCACTTATTTGAACATGCTCGTGGCCCTTTATGAGTGTGGGTGGAAGCCGACCTTGAATAAAACCTTTGAGGAAGATACCCTTTTCGAAGAGCTTGGAATAATTAAAGATTTTAGAAAATATTTTGGATTTATGCTTCAAGTCTTTGAGGAAGAAGGGATTTTGTCAAGAATTGACACTGGAAATAACCCAATTTGGAAAGTAATTTTGAAACCCATGACGCTTGAAGAGACAAAGCATCTTCTAAGCACTCACCGATATACCCACGAGCTGACGGACAAGTTTAGGTCGAGTTTGCTCCTGATGAAAGTTGGTGAATGCCTCAGTCGCATTCTCAAAGGGAAGATGAGCGCCCTCAGCGTCCTCTTCCCAGAGGAAACCAACAAGGCGTATCCAAACGTCGCTGATTTTTACACAGAGTACGGAATTTTCTTCAGGGTTACAGAACTGATTCGTCAAGTTGGTATGCAATGTAGTAGGCACATGAATACCTCAGAAGATAAGTCTATCGTGAAGATTTTGGAAGTAGGAGCTGGCACGGGTTCCTACACCAGTGGGTTGGTTAACTTAATGGACGAATATGAGATTGAGTTTGAGCTCCACTACACTGACATCTCGGCAGCATTTTTTCCATTTGCGGAGAAAAAGTTTGAGAAGCATTTGAAATGTATTAAATTCATGAAGTTGAACATTGAGGAGGATCCCATTGAGCAAGGATTCACACCAGAATATTACGATATGGTAGTTGCATCAGATGTGATTCATGCTACAAAAGACATAAGGCAATCTCTGGAACATATCCGTAGGCTGATGAAACCATATGCAAAATTCAATCTCCAAGAAATGACGAGGCCCCATAGATTTGTCACCTTCATTTTCGGATTACTTGAGGGATTCTGGAGATTTGAAGACTTGGAACTTAGACCCAAGCACTGCACCCTCACAAAAAAGGTGTGGGAACGGGTTTTTACTGAAATGGGATTTAAAGTTGACGGGGTTTACTCCGCTTTGGATGACCACCATTCCTGTATTTGTGTTGAGAGGTCGAATTTACAACTGGCTGATTTGAACCTAAACCTTTCACCTGCTTTTCGTCCAAAGGTTTGGTTACTCTTCCATTCTCCCTCAGGAGACCCAGTTTCGGCTTATCTTCAGAAAAGGATTTCCAACACTACAAAGAGAGATGCAATTATGGTCACTACTGGAGATCTTGTTTTTGAAGAAGGAGAGAGCTTCTTCAAGGTGAGGAAGAATAATGAGGACGATTTTAGAACAATGTTCAAGTCACTTGTCGCCAGAAAAGTGAAGATTGAAGGGCTGATCTGGACGTGGACATTGGGTCAAAATAATAACCAGATTCTAAGTCAGGAAGATATTCTTCAACCTTACTTTCACATGACAAAGGCCCTTCTAACCACTCAAGGTGTTGGAAACCCAAGAATAGTTTGTGTAGGGAGGAGTATCCTCCCAGTTGAAAATAGTGCGTGTAGCGCCTCCCTCGACCCCATCCTGTCCACCACTCTTTGGGGCTACACAAAATCATTGAAGAATGAAAATGTCCATATCCACTGCAAATGTATTATGCTCGCTGACGCCAAGTTGGATGAGAATAGGCTGAAGGATATTTATTACGAAACATTTAACAATGACAAAGAGTTGCAGGTTGCTTATCACGGGGATTGCAGGATGATTCCCAAGTTTGTTCCTTATAAAGCTGCGAATACGGCATTGAAGCTGCCAAACGGGACGGATAGGTATCAACTGATTTTGCCGGAAACAAATTCCATTTCTGACCTTCAGTTTGGACCGCTGGACCATTTTGAGTTGGGGGATAACGAGGTGGAGATCAGGATTAGAGCTTCGGCTTTGAACTTCCGGGACGTGTTGAGTGTTCTCAAGCCTATTGAAAAGTTTAAGGATATTAACGCTGTGGGGTTTGATTTGGCTGGGGTGGTCAAAAGAGTTGGAGCAAATGTGACAAAGTGGAAGCCAGGGGATGAGGTTTATAGCTGTAATACAAATAACACTGCACTACCTAGTCACGTAAAACTGGGGGAAGATGAGATCATGGCTATTCCCGACAATATCACTTATTGTGAAGCAGCAACGCTTCCGGCTGTTTACATTACTTCCTATGTTTGTTTAATTGACGTAGCAAAGATAAAGAAAGGGGACGTGGTGCTGATTCACACTGCTTCAGGGGGCGTTGGGCTGAGTGCTATTGAACTTTGTAAGGATGTTGGCTGCGAGATCATTGCGACGGCGGGGAGTATTAGAAAGCAGAATTATTTGAGATCGTTGGGAATCAAGCATATTTTTCATTCGAGGAATACTCAATATGGAGATGATATTCTAAAAGCAACAAATGGCCGTGGAGTGGATGTTGTTTTGAATTCATTGACAAGTGAAGGATTTAAAGAAGCGACATTAAAAGCTTGTGCAAAGGGAGCGAGATTTATTGAAATGAGTAAGTTGAATATTTGGCAGCCTGAAGAAGTGACGAAAATAAGGCCAGATGTAAAGTATACAATTGTAGACGTCTCGGATAAGAAGGATGATGAATGGAAAAGGTTGTTGGAAATGGTAAAGGAACTTCAAGAGAAAAATGTAGTGAAACCCATTCCTTATATCCAGTTTGATGGGCAAAATATTCGTGAAGCTCTTCAATACATGCAAAAGGCGAAACATATTGGAAAGATTGTTTGCGTTCTCCCAGAAATCAAGACGGATGGCGGAGAAAGAAAAGTTTGCACACCCATGTTTAATGACAAAAGCACCTACTTGATAACTGGGGGATTAGGAGGAATTGGCTTTGTAGTTTGTCAGTGGATGGTGGAAAAGGGGGCAAAATATGTCATTCTTGGAGGTAGAAGCCCACCAAGTCCCTCCACCAAAACAAAGATAAATGAAATGAATTCCAGGGGAGCAAAAATCATCGTGGTGCAGCTAGATGTAGGGGAATATGAGCAGTGTAGGGACCTCCTTCAAAATCGGCTGAAGGAATGGAAGCTTCCACAATTGAGGGGTATAATGCACGCCGCTGGAACCCTTTCTGACGGCATAATTGTGAATCAAGACTGGCCAAAGTTGAGCTCAACATTCAACACGAAAATTACTGGAACCTTGAATCTACACGAGTTGACAAAGCATCTCTACCTCGAGCACTTTGTCTTGTTCTCATCAGTAGCAGCAATGTTTGGTCCCGCTGGTCAATGTAATTTTTCATGTAACAAATCTGGAATCGTCTTTTTATGCGGCATCTTTTAAGGAAAATATTTTTACGATTGTATAATTTTAGGTAATCATGCAGCTGGTAACACATTTGAAGATGCCTTTGCCCACTATCGAAATGGCTTAGGTCTCCACTCAACCACAGTCAATTGGGGTAACTTGAACAAAAGTTTAATTACAATAACAATGAAGCGTTTCAACTAAAGTCAAACAGACCGTTAACAGACAGTTAAGACAAACCAAATGTCGATTTTGGGGCAATTTTATGCTGCTTTCTGAAAACGATTCTAAAATCAGTTTAATTAAATATTATATAAATAGGGCAATATTAATACGCTTATTTGGACTACATGTCGGATCAACAGGTGGTACTTTTGGGATAGTTCAAGTTAGCATAATGAGGCAGAAGCATGTTTGATGCAATGTTGATATGATTTTGTTCATTTTGAATTTCGGAAGTCAAAATTACAAATTCTTTTCACTCCAAGCACACGAAAATTATGTAATTTGTATTATTAACTAAGAAATGGCAACGGTTATGAACCCGGTCTCATGCAACTTAAGCCCAAAAATAAGTATGGAAATAATTGTATGCCGTTCCAACTTTTCCAAAATGTTTCTTGCAATCACATTTTTAAAAATTCAAACGCTCGTCCCAAACACTTATTGATGCTATAGAATAGATGATCCAGTTTTTAGTTTTTATACTCCACTAAACAAAATTTTGCTTCACTTAATTTTCTGTTCCATGTAAAAAAAATCTGACACCCGAAATTTTCAGTTTTAAAATTTTTGGAGTATCAGATTTCTTAAACTTCTTCTCCAAGAAATTTACTTGGAGAATAGAACCTGAAAATATTCAGCCGACTTAAGGTCTGCCACCCGAAAATTCAAGGGTAAATGGACCCCAAGTTAGCGTACTTTGGTTTGTGGCAATCTCATAATTTTGACTTGGAGTAAAGACCTGAAAATTTTAGGCCAGCCAAATTGGCGAATACAAATTTACAGCAAACTGGTTTCAGAATCGTTTTCAGCATATAATATTACCCCAAGAATATACATTGGGTTTGTTTTAACACAGACTAAAGTTGATAAAGTTTCCTTGTAAAACTTGTTGATAGTATTGTAGATGAAAATTGAAATAATTATTTTTTAATTAGTTAAAAATAAGCACCCGTTCTTTGTTTACTTTCAGGCCCCTGGGGAGAAGTAGGTGTGGCAGTCGAGCTGGAAGTACCGGGCGTCAAAGCTCTATCTAACCTCCAGGTACACTCCAAAATCACTAAATTTTAAGACATAATCCGATTAATAGTAGGTGATGGTGATGGGCTCCGGACTAAAACTACTATTAATTAGCTGCCATTGGCTACTAAGATGCTAAATGGTATCTTAATTTGTTCCAAATTTGGGGCAACTTGAGAACTGAGATCTCATCCAGATCCGTCCAAAAATACATGTTTTCGTTTTCTATCGGCTGTTGTGCAACACCGGTGGTGGACCTGAAAACGCTTAACATTTTTCCTCATACGGAATTTCAGGAACATTGAATCCTGTCTAGTCTCATGTAAAGAAGTCCTCTACAATTTAACATAAACTTTAAACAATCTCTTCTTTGTACAGGGCGTGAGTGGGCTCGAATACACTATGAAAAGCCATCGTGTTAAAACCGCAGTCATGACCATTCATTCTTTCGTTCTGTTGAGTAAAGTTTTTCCCCATTTGGCTGCTTTCTTTGACGAGCGCGTCTGGAAAACTCAGGGAGTTGGTGCAGCCCATTTTAAAATAAAATCAGAGGAATTTTGGCAACAATATGACTCCCTAATCAAAGAAGAGGAGAAGATTCATCTGCTCATGAACCAGATTAAGAATATGCTCAGGTTCACCCTAAAAATGGATGAGTGTGAGGTCATCCCTGATAACAAGAATCTTCAAGAACTCGGAGTAGACTCTGTAAGTTTTGGATTTTTAAAGTTATTAGACATTATCTTGGTTTTATATTATTGGTTTTATCTTTTTCTCTGAAAGCTGATGTATGTCGAGTTGAAGAACTCTCTGCAGAATTTATTGGGTGAAAGAGTAGCCATCACTACTGGTGCTTTGAAAGACAAAAACTCAGCATTCTTAGTCTCCGAAACTTTGGTGAAACAAATTGAAGGAAGCAATAATGCAGAAGATCAGCCCTTGAACACATTTGAAGTGAATGAGCTCATGAGAGAGGATTCGATTCTTCCAGAGACAATCGCCAATCCAACACCAGAACAATTGAAAATTAAAATGTCTGAAAAGAACATAAAAAAGGTGCTAATAACCGGCTGCACAGGGGCTTTAGGCCCATACGTGTTACGGGAGTTGACGAATAAGGTCCCTCAAATCACTGAGGTGGTTTGCTTGGTGCGGCCAAAAAACGCTTCGTCAGCCGAAGAACGTCTCAGATATGTCTTGGAGTCGAAAGGGCTCCTCTCCCAAGTGGATATGGGGAAGGTTCGCTGCATCTCAGGGAATGTAGCCGATTCTTCCATGGGAATAACTCTGGAAATTTACGAAGAACTTTGTGAATCAGTTCACGCTATATTCCACTGCGCGGCAGCTGTCAACCACACGGAACTTTATCGAAGGCGTGAAAGACAGGATACTCGCGTGGTAAACGTTGAGGGACTCAAAAATGTTTTGGCATTCGCATGCGAAGGGAAATTGAAACATGTATTTTACTCTTCCACAATACTGATCGCCGGCAAAGTAGATGTTTCCGACGGAAGGTTATCTGAAGATTGGCAGGATGCTGAAGACTATCCTAGCATATGTAATAATGCATATCCCTGTTCCAAATTCGTGAGTGAAATGTTAGCCAGGCAAGCAGTAGAACGAGGCATTCCAGTAAAAGTTTTTAGATTTCCGTTAATCACCGGAGAACGGGAGACTGGGCGCATGGAGATTGAACACAGTCATTTCCATCTGCGTTTCATGTTCATAATGAAGTCCTTGACAATCCCTTCTCTTCCTTTGGCGTTACCTATGCTGCCAGTCGACACTTGTGCTCATACGTCGATTCGCTTATTTTTTGATGAGCGGGCAAAGCCTGGCATTTTCAACATTAATCATGACAAGCCTGATCTGGACCAGGAGTTTGTGAGCATTGCTAAACGGTTTGGATATGAGGTGGAGTATGTGGATACTTCTGAGTTTGTGAAAAGGATCCGGGAAAGTAGTGGATCGGCAGTGGAGCTACTCAAAGAGATTTATGACACCATACCAGAAAATGAGGAGACTAATATGTTAGCAAGAGCTTCAACAATTCCCGCAATGAAAAACTGGATCGAAGGAAATGAATACTTTTTTACGAGCAAGAAACTAACTGCCCTTATGCCAGACTTTTATGAGAAATATTGCAAGGACAGGACGATGGAGTATATTTATAATGATTTGATATATGCCAGGAGTCAAGGTTGGTTTGAGAAATTTGGAATGTAATTTCGACGACATTTTATGACCTACGTAAGTTCGGAGACGTGAGACAAACAATCAATTGGTTTTACTATTTGTTCAATTTATTTAATCTGACCAAAATATAAGCATGGTATACATTCAAAAAGATTACAATCAGGTATTAAAGCATTGAAATAATAAGCAACAAAAATTATACTCAGGTGAAGAAGGTTTTATTTACATGCTTTTAATTCGGCCGTCATCAACCATCAACCTTGTTACAATTTGCTACCATAACCTTCTCTTGTTCATTTGTATGTTCGCTATTAATACAAACAGCTAAATTTAATTGCAACTAATGCTCATTCAATGACCATAGTACCAATGCAAAATGCTTTACAACTAATGTCAATTAATCAGGGTACAACAAACATCTTCTACTTATTTTGTTATCGGAATTACAGATAGTTCACAAACGTACGCGTTTATGTTTATGTCAGAAAGATATAATTATCAATTGTATTCTATTTTTCTAAAACGCGTGCATTATACTTTTTATTACTACTCTGCAATACTCCGCCCCAGAACCTGGAAAAAAGAGCAGACCCACTTTTCAACACGAAATTTACAATATCCTAGGCGATATACAATAAACCTGGTAACACAGGAGTGTAACGAACTAGTAATTTAGGGTTTAAAAAAGAAAACTGTTGACATTTGACGCACAATGTCACATCTGAGATCAGCGCACATATCATGGTTGATCATCTCTCATGATTAGCTGTCGAATGCTACACGGTATGCCTCACGCTGGAAAAAATGAAAGGTCATGAGATTTGACTCGATTTGATTTGGATATTTATGATAATTCCAATTTGGTTATAATTGAACTTGATTCCTCGTTTAACCTAAGCTATCGATTAGCGAAAACAGAATTTAAAAAAGTCGAGTTTTCGTTCCCCCGAATATGTAATACATTTTATGAAAGTGTTTTTTATTAGCTAAATTTCTACCAAAAAAACAACTTTCCAGATTTTTTAGCTTGTCACTTGTCGCAAAAGTATCGTTATGTATTACCTTTACAAGATAATGAGTTAATTGTAAGAGAATTATTTTTCAAAAGATTGACGGGCCCAACCGGGATTTGAACCCGGGACCTCTCGCACCCAAAGCGAAAATCATACCCCTAGACCATTAGGCCGTCGTTATTAATTGTGCTGCATGGTCATTTAGTATTTCAACTTGTTACTAATCAGTTATTGCTCATATCATAAACTTTCAATTTTCGATTTGACAAACCAACATCTCTGTAATATCAAATATATTCAGTACGCTCACGCCAGCCAGCCTGCCTTGTCGGCTTCTTTCAGTTCAGTTACATATATACAGTCCCATTCACTTTAGTGTGAGCCTTGGGTCCTTTAGTGTGAGCCAAGTTCTCAGCGCGACCCTTGGCTCACACTAAAGTGAATGGGACTTTACGTAAAAACATTATACATTTATGCATCTTCATGCAGCGCTGTCGAAACTAACCAAGCCACTTCCATTCACCGCTCACTCACAGTTACTTTTTTGTTGTATTGTATTCACTCGCTGCAGATCTCAATTAAGGCAGACTGACAGACACACATGTTTGCAAGTGGTAAACGGATTAGTGGATTATATATAGGAATACAATATACCTTTATCATTTATTGACTCAGTTGGTAATAAAATTACAAAAATCGAAGTATATATATGTACCTAATTATAGTATTCATATATTATATCTCATGTCATATGGACATGGGTTACACATATTTTTGTATCAATGAGATAACTTTATTTCCACTTTTAAGATTTCATGTAGAGTTTACCGCTTGGTAGCTAAAGATAATTGCAACAAAATTAAATCACGGCCATTTAATTGCTGCATGTATTATTATAACTTCTGATTTCTCTGGCTATAGGAAACTGTAAATGCAAACTGCAATTCAATGCATGTACAAAAAATGGCTACAAATTAATGGCTTGAAGCTAAATATAAGTTTGCGTTTTAGTTTAGTATAAAATGCTTTTTGTCTGGAATTTATTAAATACTTGATATACGTCTGCAGTCTGCACCAAAGGAAGTATGTATATAACCAGTTGCGGTTGATGATAATGATGATGAACTATCAGATCAATGAGGCATAGACTATATATGGGTTTGCATAATGCAACAAAATTTTAAAGATACAAAGATTGCATCATACATGCATATATGCATTTTGTAGTTATAGTCTCTCTGATGGCGTATAGATTTTTGTATGTATAAAATAACTCTTCTTTTTTCTGCATGCACATGTAATTTATGAGAACTCATAAAAATGCAATGTAAAAATACAAATTGTAATGGTACCATCAGTGATTGCTTGTAATATTAGTAGCTGATGAAAACGATGAATTAGGAAGTTGGATGTGAAGTAGAGAAGGTAATACGTAATAATACCAAATATGTACTCATGCTTAAATGTTCAAATATCCTTTTTACTGCACATTTTTAAGCCTTTTTCAAAATTAGCAGTTGGTACCTAAGTAATCTGTCTCAAATGAAATATTGAAAATATTATGGAGATTTTGCAATTGCAGACTGCTAAAAACACAGAACTAAACATGTAGATTTTCTTAGAAATCTTATAAGCTGGGAAGTACCTCCAGAGTGTTATGACCCTTCTCCTCCCTTTTGCTGTTGACCCCTGATTTAATCCTTTGATGTTTTACATTTCTAAGAATAAATGTACGTCACAGTAAATAAAAACCTCGTGCCAATCACTAAAGTACAAATCCATAATGAACTTGTTTGCAATTTTGCATGCATAAAAACTATAAGATTCGGAGAATCCGCCCGGTTTTTCCTTCTTTTTTTTACGAATGAATTGCTGTAACAGCCATTAAATGACGCAAGTACATGAATGTCTCTGACCTGGACATGGGTACACAATACAAACGGAATCTTTCACAACTGTGGTAATTATGACAACCGATGTATATAGCTTACATAAACAACATGTTACAACTTGTACTTCACAACCCTTTATAGATTTTGGGTTGGCAGAGCAAGGAATTTGCTACAAGTTGTAAGTTGTATTGTATCTCACCAAAAAGTGGTTCATCGAGATAAAAACTCCAAAAAAGCTGGCTTGTTGTGTTTCCTTTTTGTTACTGTACCCCTACTACCTATATAAAGATAATATTAACAACCATTGACCATGACGTGTGTCGGTGTCAGTCTATCCAAACTCCTACTTTTTCTCTTGAACTTGTCCCATTAGTCGTGCTTCATCTTATTTTTCTCCTTTCAAGAGACTTACTTATGATGTTTGTACTCTGTATTTTTTGTCAAATGAGAGTTGAGCACAGTTTATTCTCCTCATTTGTACGACATTGGTTTAGAATTATGTGTTAATATTAATTTAGTAATCTAGCTACTAATGTAGCATTTGAAAGATTATTTTTTTTTGCAAATTTCTGGTAAATGTTCTTCGAAGCAATGAAATACAGTATAGATGTACTTCAAACTATTGATGTAGGTGCAAAAGGTACAAAATTTCCAGTGAGTCACAATGCAGAGTAAACTGGTTTGGCATTTCAACTTTTTAAAAATTCCCATGAAAGCGAATTTACAAAAAATCATTTTATTACTTAAGATTTGACCCTGACCTGAACATACTTTGTTTTAACTAAAGCTCCAAAAGTTAGTCCATGATTTCAGTCTTATACAGGCACCACCCCCTGAAAATTCATGCGCTCGTGGCTCATCATCAGCTCTTCTTGCTTACTTTTTGTCTCCTTCCAACTCATTACTTTTAATGATCCTTATCAAGTTCTTTAAAAAGGCGTTTTGGGACACAAAAAAGGATTTTACTTTTTAGCTAAACCAGATTCACGAAAGTTTTACAAGAAAAATTCATTTCAACTTTAGTTTTATGGAGGAGTTAATGGGTTTGCATAAAAGTTAGACAGTTTATGTAAACCGACCTTTTGTTTTCCGTTTTATGGGCTTGTGTTCCATATACGTGAAGAATTTTGCAAGAACATTCATTATATACGTATATTAAACTGTTGTGAAGAGATTTTTGTGCTTGTCCAACCAAAGCATAAAATTTTCAACATGTTCCTATTCAACGCTTGACTTGTGTTTTGTCTGAAACATACTGGAGAAGAGGAACACACTTTTAAGAACAACAATCATCTCGAAAAAGTTGGCTCACCTCAACGTGGATCATGGCTGCTTCCAAAATGCTAAAATTTACTTGATAAAAATTGTTAATATTAAGTTTTCGTTTAATAACATAAATTATGATTAATATAGAAGACTCCAGTCAAAACTCATATTGGGTTTTATATATTATTACATATATATAGTCAAAATGGAAAGAACTTTTGTTTAATCTGGCTCAACTGTGATGTGCAAAAAGCTTGCTTTACTCCAATAAAATAGATTGAGGAATCATAACTTTAATGAAAATGCAATCAATGTGACTTTAGCGGTAATAACTTATGTAACAAGTAAACTACATGGTCGTAACCTTAGACGCCCAAGTGACGCATATTCGCATACATAGCGGATATAGCGCACCTAATTTAAAATAAAAGTTGCTGCTGTAGTTTTTTCTCTTTTGACGCATTATCTTTAAACTGATTCCGACGAGCTTACGTTTATGAACTTTTTGTTTTTGCATATGCTTCGAAAGTTGACGGTCATATCGATTATTGAATAAGATATATTGAAATGTAAAGGAAAGGTAACGAAAGAAAGGTTTAATTAAAGGTTACACAATAGCCAGGGAAAGACAGACGACAGACAACGCATTCGTTACATTCACCATATATTAATATAAGCTGAACAAATATTATGCTGACTGACGGGTCAAGTATAATTAACACTCTTGCATCTTAATCCCAACTAATTCGCATCATTTTTTTGCAGCTAAAGTTGAAAGTCAGAGTCATCAGTATCACCCCGTACGTAAAACATGGTGCGCAAACAAAAAGAAAAGGTTACAGTTGCTGATTGGTACAATATAAAGCTTCATGCGCCTTGGGGTTTGCTACATAATCAACATAAATGAACAAGTACCTACCAAAGTGGTGTAAAATTCTTTGTTGGGGTAGGAGGGTTTCTCCGATTGCTTGTCGTCATCAAGTTTTTGGCACGGCTTAATATTATAAATGGGTACGGGGACGAGGAATAAAGATGCAGTCTGTTCTCAACTTTTCGGTTGAAACCACTTAAATACCTTGTTGCTCGTCTTTGTCTTCAAGCCAGAAGCATACACAGGATCGCTTGCACTCTCACTTTTTTGCACAAATTCTCCATTCGCCGATTCAGTTTACATTGAAAAAAAAACCTGAAATATTTAGAGTGTGAGCAGCAGAAGTGTAGTATTTTCGCAAGATGCCAGGTAATCAATATTAACTTTTGTTTAGCATATTGAGTTAGAATGCAGATGTATTGAGGTTTATTTGTTTTTAAACGCTTTTAAGAAATCTGTGCGGAAGTTTGGCTCACATGCGCCTTAACTGATGAGGATGTTCCAAATGCGTTGACCTTGGCTTGTTCTTTGAAAAGAGTGTTAACAAGCAGAAAACTAGCTGTGATTTATTCTGGAAATGTATCTAAAACCTTGAAGGAAGCACTTATCCACGGTTATGATTACCTGTTCTACCTTGATGAAGACTGGAATACGGCTGACCTGAAAAATGAGGACTTTGTAAAGTTATTTGCTCTCACCCTAAAATCATTTGAGAAATGCGTTTTTCTTTCACCCTACATGCTGGTCAGTACTTTTTGTCTGCAATATTTCATTCAATCAATCTCAAATCAACAGAAATTAAGTGTATGATTCTTTGAAGGTGGTGAAAAATAGTGATGAATTATTTGACAACTGCAACATGACTCGTCAACACTTTGTTTGGACCGAGAATGGAGACGCTTCCATATTTGTGGTTCGACCTTCCCTCCCCATCTTCAAAGGATTGATGAAGAGTCTCCTGACACGAAATGGAAACACAGTTGTCCACTACATGAGGAATTGGATCTCTAATCAAACCACCGACTGCAAATTTATTGAGGAGAAATACAATCGAAATCTCATTTCTCCCCAAAAAGAAATGTTGGTTAGATTTGATGATATTTCGATTGTGAATCTGGGAAATGAAAAATATTTTACTAATAATTACAATGACACAAGCAACGAGATCGGATTGGGGCGTGAAGTAAGTATCGAATTACTTTCCATCATGATTAATTTTCAAGGTCAAGCATAGCATTACAAGTAGGGTATTTAATTGTTTATAGAATGTAGTACATTTCCGAAAACACATTTATGAGCAAGACGTCCTTCCACTGTTGACATCATTGCAAAACGTAAAAAAATTACATGGTTTTAAGGGATGATGGCTAGTAATAGGATTGTGGAAATATTTAAAAATTTGAATTTTACATTTGATAGCCAACCCTTTCAACTGACATTACGCCCATACAACCAACTTTTTGCGGAAATGACCCAATTGCCATCGTTGGAATGAGTTGTAGATATCCCAGTGCAAATAACCTTGAAGAATTCTGGAATATTTTGGTGGAAGGGAAAGATGCCACAGGGAACCCACCAGAGTTCCGTTGGCTGCGAGAGCAATGTAGCCGAAACGTCAAGGCTGAGTTTCGAAAGACAAATGCAGGGTTCTTAAAATGTCCGGTGGATGCATTTGATGCAAAGTTTTTTGGACTCAGTCCGAAAGAAATGATTTGCATGGATCCTCAGCAAAGACTTCTTCATGAGCTGGTTTGGGAAGGATTGGAAGATGCTGCAGTGGACCCTGTATCTCTTTATGGAACGGATGCAGGAGTTTTTATAGGATCCTGGACAAATGACTACGGAGACATATTGAGTCGTGCTGGACACGACGAGTTTTATAGAATGTACATGGGAAACTCAATTGGAGCTGGAGCTGCAAGAATTTCGCATTTCTTAGGGTTGACAGGGCCTAGTATAGCAACGGAATCTGGATGTTCTTCTGCAATGGTTGCTGTTCATCTTGCCTGCAAAAGTTTACAAAGGAGAGAAACCAGTTGTGCCCTTGCCTGTGGAGTCAACCTGCTTCTTCATCCGTTTGATGCAGATGAAATACAAATGGTCCTTTCCCCAGACGGGCACTGCAAAACGTTTGACGCAAAAGCTGATGGGTTTGCGAGAGCAGAGGGATGTGGAGTGCTTGTATTGAAAAGGCTTTCAGATGCTGTTCGAAATGGGGACAAAATATGGGCCCTTATTAAAGGTTCGGGAATGACACAAGAAGGAATTAGCAAAAGCATGGGAACACCAACCGTTCAATGCGAATCATTAGCCATGAAGGAAGCGCTAGAAGATGCTAGGATAGATCCAGCTCACGTTTCCTATGTGGAGGCACATGGAACCGGAACAGTTGTGGGGGATCCCATGGAAGTAGCTGCTATTGCAAAGGCTTATCATTCAAGTAATCGAAAAGAACCTTTGCTCATTGGCTCTGTGAAGACAAATGTGGGGCATACTGAATCATGCTCCGGCATCACTGGAATTATGAAGGTGGTACTTGCCATGCAACACGGAATCATTCCTGCTCATAGGAACTTTGAAACACTCAACCCATCAATTGACTTAGATTCCGTGCCTGCAAGAATACCACTGGAACCAGTTGAATGGAAAACAGGAATGGGAATACCAAGATTAGCTGGTGTCAGCTCGTTTGGGATTACCGGAACGGATGCCCACGTAATTGTTGAAGAAACTCCTGTTGTACCTCAAAATGCTTTGAACAACAATTCATTTAAAAGACCGTTGCATCTCATAAAGATTTCTGCAAAGACTGATGAAGCAATGGATATTTTGATTGAAAATTATAAAAACCATTTAAGCTCAAGTACAGATGAATTACAAGACATTGCTTTCACAGCTAATATTGGAAGAGCTGACTTCACTCAACGAGCTGTCATCCTTGCCAAGTCAAAGGAAGATGCAATCAAAAGCATTGAGAATAGTAAACTGATCAGAGGTGAAGAAGGACCAGAGAGCCTTGGCAAAATCTGTTTCCTTTTCACTGGACAAGGTTCACAATATCCTGGAATGGCACAGCAGCTTTACGAATCAAGTCCCGTTTTCAGAATGCATTTTGAATATTGCGAAAAGATTCTGAAAAACAAATACAACATTGACATTGCTCAAGTGTTATGGCCAGAAGAAAAGTCAAATGAAGTAAATAGAACAATTTACAGCCAAACATCAATCTTTTGTGTGGAGTACGCTCTACTCAAACTATGGGAATCTTGGGGAGTGAAACCCAACTATGCCCTTGGACACAGCTTGGGAGAATTTGCTGCTGCTGTTTGTTCAGGAATATTGGATGTTGAGGACGCTATCAAGCTGGTAGCAGAAAGAAGTCGCCTCATTGACGAGCTACCCAGTGGGAAAATGCTGGTCATCAAAGCAGACAAACAAAAAGTTGATTCCCTGATGTCAAAGTTTGCTGCTAACGATCAAGCCAAGATACTGGACTACGCCGCAATAAACTCAACTGATCAAACTGTGGTGGCTGGAGATACATTAGTAGTTCAGGAGTTTTCTGAATGTTGCAAGAATGCGGGCTTGAAATGCATTATTTTGGAAGCCACCCACGCTTTCCATTCGAAGCACATGGATCCCATGCTAAATGAGTATAGAAATATCGCAAAAACAGTTATTAAACTGGATGGAAATAACTGCCAATACATTTCTGGGATGAAGGGAACAGTTGTGGATATCGATCAAGTGGATGCAGGCTATTGGGTTCAACATACTAGAGAGAAAGTATTATTTATGGATGCGAGCAAAAAAGCTGTAGAGCTAGAATGCAAAACATTTATAGAAATTGGACCTCAGCCAGTTCTCGCAGCATTAACGATGATGAATAATGATGTACAACTGCAATGCCTGCCTTCTCTCAAGAAAAATGAGAATGAATGGGAAACGCTGCTAAACACGCTGGGTAAATTGTACGTGAAAGGACTAAAAATCAATTGGAAAGGATTTTATGAGTTTTATGAAAGGAAGAAAGTAAGTCTTCCTCACTATCCATTTATTGGGAAGAAGTATTGGCCTGACATGCTTGCTGTGACTGGATCCACAATTCATCCTTTGGTGGGCAGCGTCATTCCCAATGCTTCCTCTACAAAGTTTTTCCAAGGTGGACTTAATCTTAGAACCTTAGATTATGTTAAAGACCATGCTATTGGAGACACAGTAATCTTTCCAGGAGCTGGTTATCTAGAAATGTGTCTTGCAGCTGGACTTGCTACTATTGAAAATTGCGATGACTTCCTACCTCCACCAATTCGTCCCATGAAAGTAGAAAACTTATCCATTGAGGCTCCACTAGTCCTCCAAGAATCAAAGACTTGCCAAGTTCAAACCATTGTGGATTACAACACGTCTCAAGGTAACGAGTTGGACTGGAATGATTTGAATGTCAGAATATTTCACAAAGTAGAATCCGAATCAAGCAAGTGGATATCTCATGCCCAAGCCACATTTTCCCCATTACCAACCACAGAAGAGAAAAATATACCTTTTGACTCCGATCACTTCCACCAAACTCTATCTCAACCCTGTAACGACAGCTCTTCCCTCACTGAAGTTTATAACAAGCTTGCATCAGTCGGCTTGAAATTCGGCCCAACATTCCGAAGCATTGAAAAAGTCTGGAGAAATGAAGATTCCAAAACACTCCTTGCTAAAGTTAAAGTTCCATCTTCAGAGGAGCAGTCCAGCAGCCACTACATTCACCACCCAGTTGTGCTTGACGCCATGATCCAAGCCGTGATGATGTTGCGCCACACATCCTCAATAAAAAAGAAGCTGTACGTTCCCATCAAAATTGGAAAATTTGTTTGGCTTACTGGAACGGATTCCTCGGAGCTCTACATCCATGCTTATAGTTCCACTTCAGAAGGGAATAATAATAGCTCAATCGACTCTGCCATTCTGGTAGACTCCACAGGGAAACCATTAGCCATCATGTCGTCAGTTGAGTTTATTGACACAACCATCAAAGCAATTGAGTCTGTTGTTGAACAACAAAATACCTTATTTCCGGATTTATGGGAAATCATTTGGAAATCCACGCCAAATCCTGCAGAAAAGCGGTTTAATCCCGAACCAGCAGCCGGTCGTTTTTACGATGACGAATTTGAGCAGAAAATTCAGCAAGAGTATAACACTCCCGAACCCCACATAACTGACACATTTGAAAAGCTTAGGGAAATGTGTTACCTCTACTTCCTCCGCGCCCTTTATGAGTCTGGGTGGAGCCCAGTTCTTAGCGAATCTTTCGAAGAAGACGCATTGTTCCAATACCTTAAATTCCAGACAAATTTCCAAAAATATTTTAGCTTTATTCTTGAAATTCTTGAGGAGGAAGGGATACTCCAAAAGTCTGCTGACGGAGACACAGTCACCTGGAAAGTGGTGAGGATGCCTCCACCTCCAGAAAATGTTGTGAATACATTGGCTTCCCCCGTGTTTACAAAGGACCTAGTCAACCAATTTAAGCCTACCCTGCTCAACCTCAAATTTGGTGACAACCTCAGTCAAATATTAAAAGGACAAGTGTCCGTCTTGGGCATTCTCTTCCCCGAAAAGGAAAACGGTTGCCCTTCCATCGCCGACTTTTACAATGACTACGCAACCCTATTCAAAATAAAGGATTTGACGAGTACCCTCTGTACTCGACGGTTTGCACACGTTGCTGGTATTGTAAAAGAGCAAGCTTTGTTCACTGATCAAAAACCACTTGTTCGTATCCTGGAGGTGGGTGCGGGTACGGGTGCCACGACATTGGACTTTTTAAAAGCCCTCGAAGAACTGGACATTGATTTCGAATACACTTACACTGATATATCTGCAGCCTTTTTTCCCGATGCTCAGAAAAAGTTTGAAAAATACTTGAGCAAAATGATTTTCAAGAAGTTGAACATTGAGGAGGATCCAATGAATCAAGGATTTACGCCGGAATATTTTGATTACGTTTATATGGCAGAGGTTATTCACGCCACAAAGGACATTAAAGAGTCCCTTAGAAATATAAGGGCGTTGATGAGACCCTATGCAAATATGGACATGTTGGAGCAGACAAAGATTAACAGGCTTGTGACCTACCTTTTTGGTTCTCTGGAAGGATTCTGGAGATTCCAAGATTTCGAGTTACGGCCAAATCACTGTACCCTTTCCAAGGAGAGTTGGGGAAAAGTTTATAAGCAATGTGGCTTTCAGGTTGATGGAGTTTTATCAACATTGAATGATCATCACTCTTATGTGTGCGTTCATAAAACGGTGGAAAAGGTTGAGAATCCAAATACCTGCAAACAAAAGGTTTGGCTATTGTTCCAACCCAAAAACAATTTCCAAACGGTGACCTACTTAATGAATAAAATTGAAATGGTGGAGGGGCGTAAGGTGGTAATCATTAAGGAGGGAAAGGCTTTTGTGGAAGGTGAAAATACCTTTGAAATAAGAGGTGACAATGAAGAGGATTTCAAAGCGGTGTTTGAACACTTTCAAACTAAACAAGTGGCAATCGAAGGGGCTCTCTATTGTTGGGCACTGGATGAATTGAAATTGTCCCAGGATGAGCTTCTTCAACCTTACTTTCATCTCGTAAAAACAATTCTCACTTTGAAGATGAGTAAACAACCCAAAGTAATTGCTATTACATCATCAGCTATGCCTGTGGAGGATAATGACTTGTCCCATTTCCATTCTGGGACGATTTGGGCGTTTACAAAGAGCTTGAGGAATGAGCACGTAGAAGTTAGTTGTAGGTGCATTGAAGCTCAACCCAATCCAGATGAGGTTGGATTACAGGCATTCTTTTATGAAATTTGGAGTTGTGACAAGGAGACTCAGGTCGCTTACCACGGAGCAAGTCGATACGTTCCCCGTTTCACTTCCCACAAACCAGGGAATAACGCCTTGAAACTACCCAATGGAACCGACAAGTTCCAATTGATTCTACCAGAATCCAAAGTCATTTCAGATCTTCAATTCGGTCCACTGGAGCTTCCACCTTTAAAGGAAGATCATGTTGAAGTACAAATCAGAGCATCCGCTCTAAATTTCCGAGATGTACTCAGTGTCATCAAGCCGACGGAGGAATTCAAAGACATTAATGCTGTAGGATTTGATATGGCGGGAGTGGTCAAGAGAATTGGGACCAATGTCACGAAATGGAAGGTAGGTGACCGTGTTTGTGGTTGTAATATGAATTTCTCTGCACTCCCCAGCCATGTTAATGTCCCGGAAAACATTTTGATGAAGGTTCCACGCATTATGACATTGTGTGAAGCTGCCACTATTCCTGCTGTTTATATTACAACCGTAGTGTGTCTACTCGACGTAGCCAAAATCAGGAAAAACGAGGTAATCCTGATTCATACAGCGACTGGAGGTGTGGGGCTAAGTGCGATTGAGATTTGTAAATATGTTGGCTGCACTATAATTGCTACAGCTGGAAGCAAGCGGAAGCAGAATTATCTGAGATCCTTGGGAATCAAACACATTTTTCATTCGAGGAATACTCAATATGGAGATGATATTCTGAAAGTGACAAATGGACGTGGAGTGGATGTTGTCCTAAATTCATTGACAAGTGAAGGATTCAAGGAAGCCACCCTCAAGGCTTGCGCAAAGGGAGCTCGTTTTGTGGAAATGAGTAAACTGAACATTTGGAAACCGGACAAAGTGAAAGAGCTCCGCCCAGACGTGGACTACACAGTTGTGGATATTTCCAAGTCGGATCCCTGTGAATGGAATCAGTTCATGGGGGTAGTAAGAGATCTCATGGACAAGGAAGTTGCAAAGCCCATTCCATATGTAAGGTTCGATGGACTCAACGTTCGAGAAGCGTTGCAGTACATGCAAAAGGCAAAGCATATTGGGAAGATTGTTTGCGAGATGCCAGAGCTAAGAAGCAAGGATGGAAAGATTCAGATATACACTCCCATGTTCAATGACCGAAGTAGCTACCTAATAACTGGGGGTCTGGGAGGAATTGGTTTTGAAGTTTGTAAATGGATGATAGAGTTGGGCGGAAAGCACGTGATTTTAGCTGGAAGAAGTCCTCCCAGCTCTTCCATGCAAGCCAAAATACACGAGCTGAACACCAAAGGAGCCAATGTGATCGCGATCCAGCTGGACGTCGGGAATTATGATGAATGCAAAGATCTCATTGAAAATAAAATAGGGAAACTACAACTTCCCACATTGCGAGGAATAATGCACGCCGCTGGAACACTCTCAGATGGTCTCATTTCCAATCAAGAGTGGTCAAAATTGAGTTCCACTTTCAACACAAAAGTTAAAGGAACCTTGAATTTGCACGAGTTGACAAAGAATCTCAATTTAGAGCACTTTGTCACATTTTCCTCTTCAGCCGCTCTGTTTGGAACACCTGCCCAATGCAATCATGCTTCTGGAAATATGTTTGAAGACAATTTCATTCACTACAGACATTCCATGGGGCTACCCGGAACGAGTGTCAATTGGGGCCAGTGGGGTGAAGTCGGGGTAAGATAAGATTTAATTTATTGTTATCGGTATCAATCTCTACTATAGCAATTGCTCTCCTAACTCTAAAAATTGATTTTATCAGGTTGCTACGGAGATAGACATTCCTGGAATTAATCCCATTTCCAGCTTGCAAGGTGTAAAGGCATTGGAGTATGCTTTAAAGTCACAGCGACCTCAAACAGCTGCCATTAACATTAAATCTTTTGTGATATTGTGCAAACTTCTTCCATACTTGTCAACATATTTGGATGAGCGAATCTGGACCAAGAACTCAGGAACTGGCTCAATCGCCATAAAATCAGAGGAATTTTGGGAGCAGTATGATTCTAAAGTTGAAAATGAAGATAAACTAAATTATATCAAGGAACAAATAAGAAATATTCTCAGAGCTACTCTCAAACTAGATGAAAGTGATAAAGTGGATGATAATGCGAACTTTCAAGAAATTGGAGTAGATTCTCTCATGTTTGTGGAAATCAAAAACTCCCTTCAGTCGCTACTCGGTGAGAGGCTCACAGTGAACGCGAGTACATTGAAAGACTGTAACAACATAAATATTTTGGCGGATACTCTTGTCGGGTTGATTGAGGGTCAAGAGGGAGCAAATTTGGAACCGCCAACGCTGGAAGAAGTTAATGCTTTGATACGAGAAGATTCACAACTTCCCGAGCATATCAGACCAAAACCCAATCAAAATATTGGAAACGTGAAGGATATAAAAACCGTGTTACTCACAGGATGTACGGGAACGTTGGGTCCTTTCATGCTCGAAAGACTGACAAATAATTCTCAAATCTCCCAAGTTATTTGCCTTATTCGACCAGGAAAGCAGCAAACAATTGAAGAGCGCTTGCACAAAGTCTTGGAAAAGAAGCGTCTCCTCTCCCAAACAAAAATGGGCAAGATCCGTTGTGTTCCTGGAAATATAGCATTGGAACATCTCGGTTTGGAACCAGATTTGTGGAAAGAGCTCTATGAAAGTGTGGATGCAATTGTCCATTGTGCAGCTCACGTGGAGCATACAGAACACTATAGAAAAAAGGAATCCAAGAACGACACTCGAGCTGTGAATATTGGAGGAGCCAAAAATATTTTGGAATTCGCATGCGAAGGGAAACTGAAGCATGTTTTTGTAGCTGCTTCTCTTGTATCCGTTACTAAAGTGGATCAGGAAGGGAGAATATCAGAGAATTGGCCAAGTGTTGATGAATTTGATGGGGTGACAACTTTTGCATATCCAATTTCAAAACATGTGAGTGATGTGCTGATCTCGCAAGCTTCAGATCGGGGAATCCCTTGTAAAGCTGCAAGACTTCCTCTCATCGTGGGAGAATCCAAAACGGGTTGTTGTTCAGTGGAACAAAATCATGCCCTGTTGAGATATCTTTTCATAATGAAGAATAAAATTATGCCTTCAATACCTTTGGCGGTCCCTATGCTGCCAGTGGACGTGTGTGCAGACGCCTCTCTCAAAATATTTTTCAATGATTGTGCTCCATGTGGCGTATACAATGTGAATCATGCGAAACCGGATTTGGACCAGGAATTCATTCAAATTGCAAAGAAATTCGGACATACCATCGAAACAGTAGATCTCCCCGAATTCACAAAGAAAGTACAAGAGACTACTTCGAATAAGGATTCCACTCTGAGTGTGTTTGCGGATCTTTACAAAGATGACGAAAATTTCATGGCATACTACATAAATTCGCCAATAATAAGACAGTGGCTGGAAGGAAATGAGAAGGTGTTTCTGAGTGAGAAAGTGCAACAATTCCTTCCCAAATTTTATGAAGAACAAAGGCCAACAATGGAGTATATTTATAGAGACCTTTTGTACATCAAGGGGCAAGGCTGGTTTGAGAAATTTGGGTTGGAGAGTGTAAGTTCTGAAGGAAATACTTTGACGGATTCCTCATCATAAAATGTTTTTCTACCACGAAATGAAGATACCTTCACGAGTCCCTACGTAAATTCACCAGTTGTCAGACAATTTACAGCAACAAGGTACTAGCGTTTATATCCGGCTTTTATGAACAGCAGAAACCAACCATGGAATATATTTACAGGGATCTCTTGTTCATTAAGGAGCAGGGATGGTTCGAGAAAGTTGGTTTGTAATTGAAGTAAATTTGTTATTAAAATAACTTTGATACATATACGTATTGTTACAGTGACGTATCTATAGCCTTCTTTGATTGGTGATAGCAAGTATATATAATATTTTGTCAAACTCCGCATTTATGTATAATTTTAAGCCAATACGTCTTCATGAAATTCGTGATGAAAAATAACATATTAAAAATTTAAAAACTTGGCTCTCTCAACTCTAGGACTGATAATGGTTGTATTATTCCGGCAAACATGCTTGTACGTTGTCAGCTACAATTATTTATAAAAATGTTCAATGTTCGCCTCAGTTAGTTGAGGTTCCCAGTAATCGAAAAAGTGTAAATGTTTTCCATTTATTTTTGATTAGTTTGTCTTCCGTAGCAATTAAATGTGTTAGAATTTCTTTTCAAAAGCAAATCCATATATATGTACATAAACAATAAAAGATTACTGATTTCAAAATTCAGGATAATAATGTATTATTATTGTGTTTTTTTCTACACGCACACTTGAAGATTACATTTTAAGTGAGCTCATTGAGTTGCGCGTAAAAATTTAGGCCGACCAGCAACCATAAAATTATTTTCTAACAAAATTATGTTATTTGAAAACTAAGCTTCAAATTGAAAAAAACAGTCGTAAAATTATAAACTTATAATTATTAGATTACATACAAATTAACTTTTATTTCTTATTATATGAACACGCAAATTTGTGTAATTCTTGGGAAATCGCCTCTTCATCATATGTAATTACAGCATCCGTTTGTAAACATGTTTGAATTATGACACAAAATATCAGATTTTTACTTCCTGGCTAGATGATTTTTTTATTTGTATGAGCTCAAGTCACGTTACCAATTGACATTGGGGTTTGATAATGAAAAATATACACTACATCCGACATAATAAATCATTTCTTTAAACGAAAAACAACGCAACTTTATTTAAATAGGGAAACACTTAATTGTTTGTAAATTTAAATACATGATAAATATTTTTCGATTACTGAACTAGCAGAGAATTATTTTAAAAATCGTAATGAGTGGTGAAGTTCTTTTGATGAAACAGTGAACACGACGCACTTTATTGTATTATTTACTCAATCAAAAAATTCAATACACTCAACCTGTCAATAATATAAGAGTTAGGGACTTCATGGTTATACAAAAATGTCAAAAAGATTGACGGGCCCAACCGGGATTTGAACCCGGGACCTCTCGCACCCAAAGCGAAAATCATACCCCTAGACCATTAGGCCGTCGTTATTAATGTTTCTGCATAGTCATTTAGTCATTTAATTAGTTAGTACATCACAGGTAAGTGATCTACTTTCGATTTTTAAAAGGACAATAAAACCCAAACACCTGAAACAATCACACATCACACCAGCATGCCAAGGTACCAACCAACTCATATACAAACCAAACCAACCACTCCGTTGCGTTGTCCGCTCACATTCACCTTTGCATTGTCTATGTGTCTGGGGACTGTAAAACTCACATAAGCTACATTGCAGGTCGTAAATGGATTATTTTTACAACAGGCGCAGGCTTTTATCAACCGCAAAAACTGCACAAACACTAAACATTATCAAATGAAAATGTATTGACGAGAAAAAAAGACATTCCTATAATAATCTGCTTATGATTTGGCAACTATACAAATTATCACCGTCACACAAACAAAAATTCACATTTTAAACCCAAGAAAATCCACCTATTTTGTTCATTCAACTCAATTTAATTTTTTTTGGCATATCCGTAGAGGACAGGAAAAATTGGGTAAGGGAACGGCACACTTTTCTTTTAAAAATGAAACTCGTCACAAACTCATCGTCAGTATATGAAATGAATGCTGCATAACAGGTTGTTGTTGGTGCTGGTTTTCAGTTGCGGTACATTTATTCATTAAGGCAAGCGTAGTCTCCCAAACTGTCAATTCAAAGGCATAAATTGTAAGCAACGCAAAATATTTTTTAATATGATGATACTGCTTCATCAAAATATACAGGAAATACGGAGTAGAATAGAATGTTCACCCATTTTATCCACATGGACGCTCATCTTTGTATTTGATAATGAATGAATGAATGAGGAAGCTAACCAACATGATATGATGCACACTACAAGATGTGAAGTGTCGATTGCACGATTCAGACAAGTGAAATCAACAGGAAAAAGTAAGTTTTCGATTTCGACTAACCAAACCAACAGAAGGGAAATTCACGTGAGGCCTCAGGCTCTTACTGAACTCTAATCTTTGAAATGAATACTTTTGTTGCAATCTTACGTCGTATTATTTTCTTGAAAAACTCAATATGCAAACTACAAACACGTTGTCATGACCTCTGTTTCTCTTTCTCTCTCTCACGTTTATATTCCAGTGTTAACCACGTTAGCATCAACAAATCCTTACATTTTTCTAATGCTGGTAAAATGCGTCATTAACAGTTCAAGCGGAAATCTCATGCCTAACAAAACAACTCACCGTCGTATTCAACTGATTTTCGTATTTGAATAAAATTCTACCATATCAGCATTAACTACTAAATCGTGACTGACATGTAATCCTTTCCCGACGCACCTGATTAAGTATTTTTCTTGGGACTAACGCCAAGTACAAAGGGCACATGTAAATGTCTCTGACCTGCAGTTTTTATATGCATGCGTAGTAAAAATTTAAATGCCGAGTGCCATTTACGTAAATTCACGGATCACAAAAATCTTTCGAGACATTATTGCAACCAAAGTAACTTGCTACATGCGTGCATACTATGCGTGGTAGTTGCATGTAGTTGTTGGTCGTAGTAAAAATTTATGATGTACATAATTTTGTGCAAGACAAAAGTGGTACATAATATTATACACAAAAAAAACCCAAAGTGAGCAAATGGTCAGGGTACCTGTCATTGTCACTTTTTAATAAATATAATTAATTGTAAGAGTGTTTGCACACCTCCCCGTGTCTTGAGCCTGTCTCATTAATCATGCCCGTCCTGTTGTATCAAAATCATCGTAAGCATGACGTATTATGTCTCAGGCTTTACATATATTTAATACTTGCATCACATTTCCCTAATGAGACCCACGACCTAAACCTAAGATGCAAGAAAAAAGATTTATTTTACTTATTTTTTATTCGCATGTTTTACTCCCATGTTTAAAATTCCATTCCACCTAATTTAAAACATACAACGATACTATTAAATCTTGCGTCGTGTCGTCCACCTCTTGAAAAATCTCTTTAGCTCTCATTATATCTTGAGGCAATCAGCATGCTAGAAAAAGTACTTTAAAAATATTGATTTTTGAAAAATGCACCATTATCCTCTGGCTCTGTGAAATTATCAAGATTTTCTTGAGTTCCAATGACAATTAAATTATATGTTAGCCACTCGTCTCGTTTCCAAATCAAAAATTGGCCATGACCTATGTATAGTTATGTTTATTAGTACCTTTTCAACCTTCTCATCAAGAAACCGCACCGAAGAATAAATAAATAAATTGGTAAATAAATTGACTCATAGATTTTTCTGCCAGACCAACCAATCTAACCAAGCCACTCGCTTATACATTTTTGTACTTTTTCGTGGTTCCTTTGCTTTGCCAACTCACATCACACCCATATTATTTTTAATCATTAGTTATCCTCCTCCTCACGAAGAACATGTTTGGGACATACATACATAAACAGGTATTTTGTTGGCAAAGTGGATAATATGTGCAAAAGAAAACTTCATCCCATCCTATCTCTCTCCTAAAATTTTATAAAGAATTTAATTTTTTTCGTTTAAATTAAACAAAGATGGGAAAAGGAAATTTAACATTTTTAAGCCGACAGTTTTAATACTTTTCGTAAGTTGAATTTACCAAATAGTTTTCTGCCCGTTTTATGAGCCTCGTATGTCTGCTACTTTTACATGGGGATTTTCCAAGCCAAGGTTAGCTTTTAAAATTCTCATGTTAGGTAAATTGAAGATGTTTTTTACTTGTCCAGTCAACTCGTAAACTTTTGAACATGAGCCTATTCCACGCTTAACTTGGCGGATTTACGTATGTCCGGTTTATCTTGGTTTTTGGTTTATGAGAGCATCTGAAGATAAAATTTATGTTCAGATGATTTATTCTAAGCTATAACCTGTTGTATTTAATTTATGAGCGTCTTTAACGCGACCAACTCATAAAAACAAAATGTTGGAAATTTAGATTTTTCATGACGTCATCAAATGTATAGTTCTACATGTATTTAATGTGAGAATGAGTTTAATAATAAAACCAAATGTTCTCAAGCCCGTGCAAGTGACAAGTAGAGCAATTAAATCTTAAAAAAAAAATTCTTAAAGCTACAAGCAACATTCAAATTGTGACCAGAATCATTCCCATCCGACTGAAACAACATAGCAGCGTTCGAGCAGAGCTTCTCTAGCTCACGTGTGGACAGGAAATGATAAGCTGGTTGGGTTGGTTTTGTGAAATAGCTTTTTATATAACTTGTAGCTGCTTCATGCTCTTTAATTTTGTTGCATCATCATCATCATCACCCTCGTCGTCGTCATACATTTTATCACCTTTAAACGATGCTTTTATCGTTAGGTTGTAGTTTGTAAGTGCACAAAAATCCTGCGTCTCTATAGTCTCTGGTCCTTTACTCTATCTTCATTTGAGCAACGTCAACTTTTTGGTCATGCTCGATATAAATTGGCACGGGAAGAAGGAACAAGGACGCAGTCTCTTGTCGACTTTTCGGTGGTAACCACCTCAATACTTTGTACCTCCTTGTCTTTGTCTTCAAAAGAAGAAACCAGAAACCTGCACAGCTCAGCTTCATTCACTCACTCGAATACTCTCACAAACTTGTTAGTTGCCTACATACTTTCGCCACGCCAGTTTGTTCACTTATCCATCTATCCATTGATAAAATACATCATCTCAACAAAAAATAAATTTAGAGCAGGAGTGAAGTAATAAATTTGTGAAAGATGCAAGGTAACATTAATTACAGTTATTATAATTTTGTGCTACTGTGCTACATTACTCTTGGTTTCAAATTTCATACACGTTTTTAATGTGACTTTTTATTTATTTGGGGCACTATAGGCATCGGTGGGGAAGTGTGGTTGACATCCGCCTTATCCAATGAGGATGTTCCAAATGCGTTGACCCTTTGCTGTTCTTTAAAGAGGGCATTTACAAGTCGAAAAATAGGAGTGATTTATTCCAGCAAAGTGTCCAAAACCTTGAAGGAAGCACTTAACTACGGGTTTGATTTTTTGTTTTATTTGGAGGAGGATTGGAATTCAGCGGGTTTGAAAAATAAAGAATTTGTTAAGCTGTTTGTCCTCACTCTCAAGTCCTTTGAGAAATGTGTGTTTCTGTCACCAAATATGCTGGTTAGTTTTTAAAAAAAAAAAAAATTTTTACTTCACATTGAAAAAAAATTAAATAAATATTTTGAACGGATTTTTAGGTAGTGAAAAATTGTGATGAGCTACTTGAAGATGGAAACGAAAATGTACAACAATTTATTTGGACGGAGAAGGGAGATACCTCCATTTTCATGCTTCGTCCCTCCCTCCAAGTCTTCCATACTTTGATGGAGGGTCTCAAATCCAAAAATGGAAATACAGTGGATCAGTACTTGAAAAGCTGGATCAGTAATAATCAGACTACCAATTCCACATTTATTGATGACAAATACAATCGTCTCATTTCACCCCAGAATGGAATGTTGCTTAGGTATGTGAACTGTTCAGTTTTAAAGACGACTTTATCATCATCCAAGTTTAATTATAGGGGCCACCCTTTTGAAATCAACAAAATACATATTCATTTATTGCTTGGATCTATTACCCATCATCAGCCAACTTGTAATGATTTTTTTGCAAGTAAAAAGACATTGAACTCATGCAGCTGGCATGTTTACCCTAGCAGGTTTAAAACCAGTGTAATTTTTCAAGGAAATCAGGTTTTTGCTTGGAACGGTTGTACGAGAGTTGATTGAAACAATATAAGCATGCGCTTGAGTTTGCATTGAATCAACAAAATAAATTCTTACAAAAAATTCGATTGCCGGCCCACTTAACAATCAGGTGGAAAGTTGTGACTGTAGAATCATGAGTAAATAGTACGCCTAATTCTTGAATGAAACAAGTACCTATAAGTACGAGTTACCGTGTCTGGTTTTTTGTAACGTGATGTTACCATAATTACGTCATAAAAAGAGACCAGACAAGTACAACTTAGCTGACATTTCTCGCTACATTTGTTTGTATTTACAATATTATTTCAATTTCTCAGGATTTACTTTAACATATTTACAGCTCTGAAAGGGACATTTCAATTGTGAACTTGTCGATGGAGAAACCAAATTGTGAAATTAGTAAAGAAACTGTTGGTTTTGTGGGAGAGGTACGTGGATGCAAAAAATAATTATACTCAATACAATACAATGTAACCATGCACTGAAACTTAATTGGAATATGAATATTTAGGAAATTCTACGGCTCCGAAAAAACATCCATGAACAAGACGTTCTACCATTACTGGAAGCATTAGTAAACGTATGAGTTCAATTGTTTCTCCATTGGAATTATTCAATGGCGCAAAAAATATATTATTTTAATTTCAAAATTTGTCTTTCCAGCAAAAAACTTCATTTACACCTTCCATAAGCGACCTTGCCACAACAAATTACAACGCCGAGGCAATAGCTATCGTTGGAATGAGTTGTAGATATCCTAGTGCAAATAACCTTGAAGAATTCTGGAATATTTTGATAGAAGGGAAAGATGCCACAGGGAACCCTCCAGAGTTTCGTTGGCTGCGAGAGCAATGTAGCCGAAATACCAAGCCAGAATTCAGAAAAACCAATGCTGGATTCTTGAAGGGACCAGTAGACAATTTTGATGCAAAGTTTTTTGGAATCAGTCCCAAAGAAATGATTTGCATGGATCCTCAACATAGACTTCTTCATGAGTTGGTTTGGGAGGGTTTGGAAGATGCTGCCATGGACCCTGTATCTCTTTATGGAACGGATGCAGGAGTTTTTATAGGATCCTGGACAAATGACTACGGAGACATATTGGCTCATGCTGGACAAGATGAGTTTTACAGACTGTATATGGGTAACTCGATTGGAGCAGCGGCTGCTAGGATTTCTCATTTGTTGGGATTAACGGGACCGAGTATAGCAACTGAATCCGGGTGTTCATCTGCAATGGTTGCTGTTCATCTCGCTTGCAAAAGTTTACAAAGGAGAGAATCCAGCTTGGCTCTGGCTTGCGGCGTTAACCTACTCCTTCATCCTTTTGATCAAGATGAAATACCGATGGTATTAGCTCCAGATGGGCATTGCAAAACATTTGATGCAAAAGCAGATGGGTTTGCAAGAGGAGAAGGATGTGGAGTCCTTGTGTTGAAAAGACTTTCGGATGCTGTTCGAGATGGGGACAAAGTTTGGGCATTGATAAGGGGAAGTAGCATGACACAAGAGGGAGTTAGCAAAAGCATGGGAACACCAACGGTTCACTGTGAATCACAAGCCATGAAGCAAGCTCTCAGAGATGCGAGAGTAGATCCAGGTCTGGTCTCTTATGTGGAGGCACATGGAACTGGAACTGTTGTTGGGGATCCAATGGAAGTTGCAGCTATTGCAAAAGCTTATCACTCAAAGCAAAGAAAGGAACCATTGCTAATTGGTTCTGTGAAGACAAATGTGGGGCATACTGAGTCGTGCTCTGGAATCACGGGTATTATGAAGGTGGTACTTGCCATGCACAACGAAATCATTCCCCCTCATAGGAACTTTGAGACACTCAACCCTGCCATTGACCTTGAAGCAGTTCCTGCTAAAATTCCGCTTGAATCCGTAAAGTGGAGCAAGGTAACTGGAACGCCTCGTTACGCAGGAGTGAGTTCGTTTGGGATTACAGGAACGGATGCCCATGTAATTATTGCAGAAGCTCCAGTCTTACCTGCAAATTCTCTATTTGCCTCCACATCTTCAGTAGAACGACCTTGGCACCTCATGAAAATCACCGCAAAGACAGACGAAGCCCTTGACATTCTTCTAGAAAATTACGGGGAGCATTTGACAACAAGCACGAATGACTTTAAGGATTTGGCATACACATCCAACATTGGACGAGCTGACTTTTGTCAGCGAGCCATTATCATAGCTAAATCCAAGGAGGATGCAATCAAGAGCATCCAACAAAATAAATTAATGAGGGGAGAAGAATCCCCAGAGGCTATTGGGAAAGTCTGTTTCCTCTTCACTGGACAAGGCTCGCAATATCCCGGGATGGCAAAGCAGCTTTACGAAACCAGTCCAGTGTTCCGGATGCACTTTGAATATTGCGAGAAAATTCTCACAGAATTGTACAATATTGACATCAAACAAGTCCTTTGGTCGTGTTCAGAGAAGGCGACGGAAATAAGCAGGACAATTTACAGCCAGACATCCATTTTCTGTGTGGAATATGCTCTACTCAAGTTATGGGAATCTTGGGGAGTCAAGGCCGACTACGCACTTGGGCACAGCTTGGGAGAATTTGCTGCTGCAGTTTGTGCTGGAATCTTGACTGTTGAAGATGCAATAAAGTTAGTTGCAGAGAGAAGTTTACTAATTGATCAACTACCTCGTGGGAAAATGCTGGTGATCAAAGCAGATAAACAGCGTGTTGACACTCTCATGAACAAGTTTGCAGGATATGACCAAAGCAAGTTGCTTGACTGTGCTGCCCTAAATTCGTCCGAGCAGACGGTTCTTGCGGGCGATTCAGAAGTGGTTCTCAACTTTGGTCAATATTGCAAAGAAAATAACTTGAAATGCATTGTACTTGAAGCCACCCATGCATTTCATTCTAAGCATATGGATCCCATGCTAAATGAGTATAGAAATATAGCAAAAACAGTTATTAAACTGGATAAAAATAATTGCCAATATATTTCTGGGATGAAGGGAACAGTTGTTAATACTGATCAAGTGGGTGCGGACTATTGGGTGGAACACACTAGAGAGAAAGTATTGTTTATGGATGCGAGTAAGAAGGCAGTTGAATTGGGATGTAAAACATTTATAGAAATTGGACCTCAACCAGTTCTCGCAGCGTTAACGATGATGAACAACGACTTACCTCTGACATGCTTGCCTTCTCTTAAGAAAAATGAGAATGAATGGGAAACCCTGCTAAACACACTGGGTAAATTGTATGTTAAAGGATTAGAAATACATTGGAAGGGATTTGATCAATATTACTGCCGAAAGAAAGTAAGCCTTCCTCACTACCCGTTTATTGGCAAGACATTTTGGCCCGATTTACTTGCTGTTACTGGTTCCACAATTCATCCCCTTGTTGGCAGCGTCATTCCGAATGCTTCCTCAACAAAATTCTTCCAAAGTGGGCTGAACCTGAGAGCCTTGGAATACGTGAAGGACCACGCTATTGGAGACCACGTCATTTTCCCAGGAGCTGGTTATTTAGAAATGTGTCTTGCCGCTGGGTTAGCAACAATTGAAGGCTCCACTGACTTTCTACCTCTCCCAAGTCGTCCCATGAAAGTGGAAAATCTTTCAATTGAAGCTCCACTTGTTCTCCTGGACGCTAAAACATGCCAAGTACAAACCATTGCTGATTTAAACACTACAAAAGAAAATGAACAAGACTGGAATGACATCAGCATCAAAATATTTCACCGATTGGAATCTGAAACAACAAAGTGGCTCTCCCATGCTCAAGCCACATTTTCCCCACTACCATCCGCTGAGGAGAAGAATGTCCCATTTGATATAGACCTTTTCCAGCAAACTCTTTCACAGCCAGATAATGACAGCGCATCCCTCACTGAAGTTTATGACAAGCTTGCATCCGTCGGCTTGAAATTCGGTCCAAATTTCAGAAGCATTGAGAAACTCTGGAGAAATGAAGATTCCAAAACACTCCTTGCCAAAGTAAAGGTCCCATCGTCTGAAGAGCAATCCCACACAAACTACATTTTTCATCCTGTCGTTCTCGACGCCATGATCCAAGCCGTGATGATGTTGCGCCACACATCCTCTATAAAAAAGAAGCTGTACGTTCCCATCAAAATTGGAAAATTTGTTTGGCTTACTGGAACGGATTCCTCGGAGCTCTACATCCATGCTTATAGTTCCACTTCAGAAGGGAATAATAATAGCTCAATCGACTCTGCCATTCTGGTAGACTCCACAGGGAAACCATTAGCCATCATGTCGTCAGTTGAGTTTATTGACACAACCATCAAAGCAATTGAGTCTGTTGTTGAACAACAAAATACCTTATTTCCTGATTTATGGGAAAGCATTTGGAAATCCACCCCAAATCCTGCAGAAAAGCGGTTTGATCCCGAACCAGCAGCCGGTCGTTTTTACGATGACGAATTTGAGCAGAAAATTCAGCAAGAGTATAACACTCCCGAACCCCACATAACTGACACATTTGAGAAACTCAGAGAAATGTGTTACCTCTACTTCCTCCGCGCTCTTTATGAGTCTGGGTGGAGCCCAGTTCTTAGTGAATCTTTCGAAGAAGACGCATTGTTCCAAGACCTTAAATTCCAGACAAATTTCAGAAAGTATTTTAGCTTCATTCTTGAAATTCTTGAGGAGGAAGGGATACTCCAAAAGTCTGCTGATGGAGATACTACCAACTGGAAAGTGGTGAGGATGCCACCACCTCAAGAAAATGTTGTGAATGCATTGGTTTCTCCTGTGTTTACAAAGGACCTCGTCAAACAATTTAATCCTACGCTGCTCACACTAAAATTTGGTGACAACCTCAGTCAAATATTAAAAGGACAAGTGTCCGTCTTGGGCATTCTCTTCCCCGAAAAGGAAAACGGTTGCCCTTCCGTCGCCGACTTTTACAATGACTACGCAACTCTATTCAAAATAGCGGATTTGACAGGAGTTCTCTGTACTCGACGATTTGCACATGTTGCTGGCATTGTAAAAGAGCAAGCTTTGTCCTCTGATCAAAAACCACTTGTTCGTATCCTCGAGGTGGGGGCGGGTACTGGTGCCATGACATGGGACTTTTTAAAAGCCCTTGAAGAATTGGACATTGATTTTGAATACACTTACACTGATATATCTGCAGCCTTTTTTCCCGATGCTCAGAAAAAGTTTGAAAAATACTTGAGCAAAATGATTTTTAAAAAGTTGAACATTGAGGAGGATCCAATGAATCAAGGATTTACGCCGGAATATTTTGATTACGTTTATATGGCAGAGGTTATTCACGCCACAAAGGACATTAAAGAGTCCCTTAGAAATATAAGGGCGTTGATGAGACCCTATGCAAATATGGACATGTTGGAGCAGACAAAGATTAACAGGCTTGTGACCTACCTTTTTGGTTCTCTGGAAGGATTCTGGAGATTCCAAGATTTCGAGTTACGGCCAAATCACTGTACCCTTTCCAAGGAGAGTTGGAGAAAAGTTTATAAGCAATGTGGCTTTCAGGTTGATGGAGTTTTATCAACATTGAATGATCATCACTCTTATGTGTGCGTTCATAGAACAGTGGAAAAGGTTGAGAATCCAAATTCCTGCAAACAAAAGGTTTGGCTTTTGTTCCAACCCAAAAACAATTTCCAAACGGTGACCTACTTAATGAATAAAATTGAAATGGTGGAGGGGCGTAAGGTGGTAATCATTAAGGAGGGAAAGGCTTTTGTGGAAGGTGAAAATACCTTTGAAATAAGAGGTGACAATGAAGAGGATTTCAAAGCGGTGTTTGAACACTTTCAAACTAAACAAGTGGCAATCGAAGGGGCTCTCTATTGTTGGGCACTGGATGAATTGAAATTGTCCCAGGATGAGCTTCTTCAACCTTACTTTCATCTCGTAAAAACAATTCTCACTTTGAAGATGAGTAAACAACCCAAAGTAATTGCTATTACATCATCAGCTATGCCTGTGGAGGATAATGACTTGTCCCATTTCCATTCTGGGACGATTTGGGCGTTTACAAAGAGCTTGAGGAATGAGCACGTAGAAGTTAGTTGTAGGTGCATTGAAGCTCAACCCAATCCAGATGAGGTTGGATTACAGGCACTCTTTTATGAAATTTGGAGTTGTGACAAGGAGACTCAGGTCGCTTACCACGGAGCAAGTCGATACGTTCCCCGTTTCACTTCCCACAAACCAGTGAATAACGCCTTGAAACTACCCAATGGAACAGACAAGTTCCAGTTGATTCTACCAGAGTCCAAAGTCATTTCAGATCTTCAATTCGGTCCACTGGAGCTTCCACCTTTGAAAGAAGATCATGTTGAAGTACAAATCAGAGCATCCGCTCTAAATTTCCGAGATGTACTCAGTGTCATCAAGCCGACGGAGGAATTCAAAGACATTAATGCTGTAGGATTCGATTTTGGTGGCGTGATCAAACGAGTCGGAGAAAAGGTTACGAAATGGAAGGTGGGGGATCAAGTTTGTGGGTGTAATACTCACTTCACTGCATTACCAAGTCATGTTCACCTCTCAGAAAATATATTACTTTCGCTCTCACCTGGAATGACCCTTGGTGAGGCAGCAACCATCCCTGCTGTATACATGACATCCGTTCTTTGTCTGCTAGAGGTGGCAAAAATCAAGAAGGGGGACACTGTTCTTATTCACACTGCTTCTGGAGGTGTAGGGTTAAGTGCAATTGAAATTTGTAAGCATGTTGGATGCAAAATAATTGCTACAGTTGGGAGCAAACGGAAGCAAAATTATTTGAGATCAATGGGAATCCAGCACATTTTCCATTCGAGAAATACCAAGTACGGAGAACAAATTTTAGAGCTGACCAACGGGAAAGGAGTTGACGTTGTATTGAATTCTTTAACAAGTGAAGGGTTCAAAGAAGCCACACTAAAAGCTTGTGCGAAAGGTGCGAGGTTCGTTGAAATGAGTAAACTGAACATTTGGAAGCCTGAAGAAGTGAAGGCTCTACGACCTGATGTGGACTACCAAATTGTTGATCTTTCATCTTCAGAGGAAAGTGAATGGCGGAGGTTGTTGGGCGTCCTATCTGGGCTTCAAGAGAAAAATGTAGTGAAACCCGTTCCATATGTGAGGTTTGATGCGCTCAATATTCGTGAAGCTCTGCAGTACATGCAAAAAGCCAAACATGTTGGCAAGATTGTTTGCATGTTGCCAGAACTAAAAAGTGAAGGTGGAGAAGTGAAAGTGACCACCCCAATGTTTAATGAAAACAGCACATATTTAATCACAGGTGGATTGGGAGGCATTGGCTTTGTGGTTTGCCAATGGATGCTAGAAATGGGTGCAAAGTATGTGCTTCTTGCAGGAAGAAGCCTGCCAAGTTCCTCTACGCAGAGCAAGATAGACGAGCTAAATTTCAAAGGAGCTAATGTGATTCCTATCCAACTGGATGTTGGAAATTTTGAGCAATGCGAAAACCTAATCAATCACGCAATTGGAAAAATGGGTCTTCCTCTTCTGAGGGGTGTGATGCATGCCGCTGGAACGCTGTCAGATGGTCTCATTTCCAATCAAGAATGGTCAAAATTGAGTTCCACTTTCAACACGAAAGTTAAAGGAACCTTGAATTTGCACGAGTTGACAAAGAACCTCAATTTAGAGCATTTTGTCACGTTTTCCTCTTCAGCCGCTCTGTTTGGAACACCTGCCCAATGCAATCATGCTTCTGGAAATATGTTTGAAGACAATTTCATTCACTACAGACATTCCATGGGGCTACCCGGAACGAGTGTCAATTGGGGCCAGTGGGGGGAAGTCGGGGTAAGATAAGATTTAATTTATTGTTATCGGTATCAATCTCTAATTTACAGCAATTGGTCTCCTAACTCTGAAAATTCAATTTATCAGGTTGCTACGGAGATAGATATTCCTGGAATTAATCCCATTTCCAGCTTGCAAGGTGTAAAGGCATTGGAGTATGCTTTAAAGTCACAGCGACCTCAAACAGCTGCCATTAACATTAAATCTTTTGTGATATTGTGCAAACTTCTTCCATACTTGTCAACATATTTGGATGAGCGAATCTGGACCAAGAACTCAGGAACTGGATCAATCGCCATAAAATCAGAGGAATTTTGGGAGCAGTATGATTCTAAAGTTGAAAATGAAGATAAACTAAATTATATCAAGGAACAAATAAGAAATATTCTCAGAGCTACTCTCAAACTAGATGAAAGTGATAAAGTGGATGATAATGCGAACTTTCAAGAAATTGGAGTAGATTCTCTCATGTTTGTGGAAATCAAAAACTCCCTTCAGTCGCTACTCGGTGAGAGGCTCACAGTGAACGCGAGTACATTGAAAGACTGTAACAACATAAATATTTTGGCGGATACTCTTGTCGGGTTGATTGAGGGTCAAGAAGGAGCAAATTTGGAACCGCCAACGCTGGAAGAAGTTAATGCTTTGATACGAGAAGATTCACAACTTCCCGAGCATATCAGACCAAACCCCAATCAAAATATTGGAAACGTGAAGGATATCAAAACCGTGTTACTCACAGGATGTACGGGAACGTTGGGTCCTTTCATGCTCGAAAGACTGACAAATAATTCTCAAATCTCCCAAGTTATTTGCCTTATTCGACCAGGAAAGCAGCAAACAATTGAAGAGCGCTTGCACAAAGTCTTGGAAAAGAAGCGTCTCCTCTCCCAAACAAAAATGGGCAAGATCCGTTGTGTTCCTGGAAATATAGCATTGGAACATCTCGGTTTGGAACCAGATTTGTGGAAAGAGCTCTATGAAAGTGTGGATGCAATTGTCCATTGTGCAGCTCACGTGGAGCATACAGAACACTATAGAAAAAAGGAATCCAAGAACGACACTCGAGCTGTGAATATTGGAGGAGCCAAAAATATTTTGAAATTCGCATGCGAAGGGAAACTGAAGCATGTTTTTGTAGCTGCTTCTCTTGTATCCGTTACCAAAGTGGATCAGGAAGGAAGGATATCAGAGAATTGGCCAAGTGTTGATGAATTTGATGGGGTGACAACTTTTGCATATCCAATTTCAAAACATGTGAGTGATGTGCTGATCTCGCAAGCTTCAGATCGGGGAATCCCTTGTAAAGCTGCAAGACTTCCTCTCATCGTGGGAGAATCCAAAACGGGTTGTTGTTCAGTGGAACAAAATCATGCCCTGTTGAGATATCTTTTCATAATGAAGAATAAAATTATGCCTTCAGTACCTTTGGCGGTCCCTATGCTGCCAGTGGACGTGTGTGCAGACGCCTCTCTCAAAATATTTTTCAATGATTGTGCTCCATGTGGCGTATACAATGTGAATCATGCGAAACCGGATTTGGACCAGGAATTCATTCAAATTGCAAAGAAATTCGGACATACCATCGAAACAGTAGATCTCTCCGAATTCACAAAGAAAGTACAAGAGACTACTTCAAATAAGGATTCCACTCTTAGTGTATTTGCGGATCTTTACAAAGATGACGATAATTTCATGGCATACTACATAAATTCGCCAATAATAAGACAGTGGCTGGAAGGAAATGAGAAGGTGTTTCTGAGTGAGAAAGTGCTACAATTCCTTCCCAAATTTTATGAAGAACAAAGGCCAACAATGGAGTATATTTATAGAGACCTTTTGTACCTCAAAGGGCAAGGCTGGTTTGAGAAATTTGGGTTGGAGAGTGTAAGTTCTGAAGGAAATACTTTGACGGATTCCACGCCATAAAATGTGACCTTCACTTTTTATACCTTAGCGATAGGTAATAGGTTATCAATTCAATGTTAACGTTGTTGAAATTTTTTGTACAAATGATTTATATGTAAATAAACCGTAATGTAAAGCTGACGACAATTTCAATTCAACTTAAAAATTCTGTGTTTGCATCCCATCCAATTAAATTATATATATACGGACTGAGTTTACCCATACAATTGCTGTTTAATACAATTTTTTTTACATAATGATGGAACGATATTGCTAAAAATAGAATTCTTAATTTTAAAACTATTACTATAGAGTCTTGCAAATCACACTTCACAGTAAAATCATGGCGTTTGTGCAGGGCAGTTTCCCACACGTGTACTAACGATTTCTGGGATATAATAATAGTAATCATGGGAAGCACGATCAACCCAATAAACTTACCAATAATTTCCAGAGGCCGACGCAAAGTATTGCTCAATTCAATACATGTTACGATTAAAAAAAGTTTTTTATATTTTACGGCCTCCATTTCTGTTTTCAGTTGATGAGGGGGTAATGTGCCTGATTAGTTTTAAACCTACTTACATATAGAATATTTGATTCCATCACATTGTTTTACGATGTTTTTACAGACGTGATAAAACGTACAACAACATCGTGGGAAGGTTAGTTATAAAAAAGTAGATTTGGAAAGCAGTGTTAGAAGTTATGGAATAAGTTGAGCTTTGGAACATGTGAATTCTTCACAATTATTTGGTCTGGGGGATTATATGGCAAATCGTAGTTATATTTAGACACCAATTTGATTAAGAAATAAGAGATCACGAGCCACGAGGCTCAATGTATGATGTAATATGTAATGATTGTATTAAGTCAAATAATATGATTTAATCAAACCGTAAAAAGCAAAAAAAAAGTAATAATCCTTTTCCTTGTGCAACACTGCAGAAAAAGTTTCCCTATTTACTGATGAACACCTAACTGGCATAAGTTTCATAAAATTTAATAATAGCAACACCAATCAAAATTCTCAAACACTCTTAAGTTTAATTGCATATAAAAATCAGATTTATAAATAATGCAAAATACACAGGTCTGTACTTAATTATTATTAATATTATTGTACAATTGAGTCTGGAGATGTCGTACTGAAGCTGTCTGATGTCTCCAAGCTAAGAAATCGCTCTTGATTGAATAATCTCATATTAAACTGCGAAGATGTGATCTTTTAACGTGTTGGGAAAGTCTTACCCACGCTGAATAATGCATGTTGCAAGAATGCCAAGCATTTTTCAGATCTGAGCAATTCGTATTATCTCTCTGGATCACGTGTAGAAAGCATGACGAATTTAAAATACACATTCAGCCATAAAAAATACTGCTACCAATATCGCACACGTGTATCTGAAAGTCACAGGTTATCAATTGATTGATCGCAGCGGTTGACTAGAACGAACGATGTAGGATGTGAAATTTATATAAAAAATTCTGCATGTCTACCTACTTATTTCCCAACAAGTTAACTAATGCGTCCTTGAAACAGTATTATATACCTATGTATATACTGACAATCAATCTTTCACAAACACACATTATTATACATAGTCTGTATACATTCATTCATGCTTGTTGAATTCTTTGGATTAAAAATCACTTTTTATACCTACTATCCATGGAGAGTACCTAATATAAGCTAAACAGTAAATTTTAACGCTCATTGATAACTTTTTACATAAAAGTGGTTTCGGGTTTCTCGGAAACTTTTATTTGTCTTCTCATTGCCAACAAGTGAAAATGGGAGGTACAGCAGAATCGAGCTTTCACCAAGCCATTTTGGTTGGCCATATTGCAGACGACTCAGCCGGTGATTACAAAATATTAGCTAATTAGTATACCTAAAATATGGTTTAATTAACAAAATGTTATTCTAAATACTTGGAGCAGTTCTGAATGAAAAGGAGGAATTCAAGGATTCTGTGCAAATAAATTCACCCTTCAATAATAAATGGACAAAACATCAAAACAGAACAATGAGAGATATTAATCATTTGGATAATTCATCGTCTCAGGTACTCCATCTCAATTTTTTTATACGTTTCATCACGTAGAATCAGCTAATTCAACTTTAATTATATTACTAAATTCTACAATAAACATCAGAAAAAAATTCACCAGTGTCATCATTCGGTCCATTTGAAGGCAAGCATTTTAAATATTTTTTACCTTCCAGGCTTTACCCAAATTTGGTCATGCATTTATTAATAGTATAAATTACAACTACGTTATAGACAAAACGAAGTCCAGTTTGCGCTTTATGTGACAACCATGGACTGATTGTTTCCGTAAAAAATCACAAAAGGTATTGTCCACGGCGATGTTGTCCATGTTTTAAACGCAAACTTACTCGCTATCGTCGTAAAAAGGGAGCTTCACAGGTGAGGCTTTAATTGCAACCTCGCTTTTAGAATTTATTCATGGGTTTGGATTGTCTGATTAGAAATTTGTAAACTAATTATTTTTAAATGAAACAGGTTGCAGAACGAAGGGCCAAGGCACAAGACCGAGAAATGGCAAAAAATTTAATGGCTCAATCAATTGGTAGTAACTTAGGAACAATAACTGATATCAACAGCAAGATATTTCAAACAATTTATACACGGCGTCGAAGCGATACACCAGAGCAAACAGATGAAAAGATGCAGTACTCTAGTACGGATAATTTAAGTAAAACCAACATGAGAGAAATTACTAAATTAAATTCCTTTTTGTTCTTTCTTGTAACTAAATATCGTTATTAACTGTAGGCGCATGGGAAAATGTGTCCCCAAGAACTGAAATTAGTAGTATCACACACAACCAGTTTTGGAACATGTACCCAACAACGGGCGGTATGTTTAATGCTGATTTGCAATCTCAGTGTAAATCAACTATTTTTAAATAACTTATTTGCTTTATACATATTAATTCATGTCGGGTTTATGGTACGTTAACAGGACAACCAACAACTAAAATTGGCTACATGAAGGAATCCGTAAAAAATCTTATGGAAATGTTTCAACTACCTCCCCAAACAGATTTTATCCTTTACTGGATACTAGCCAGCTATGGTGGGGATTTTATGCTAGCGGTTTCAAATATTTATGATGGTATTATATGGATAAATTGAAAGATTTTCACTTCATACATAATATTTTGGTGTTGCAATAATTTGTTAAGTAATGGTTTTTATTATTTGTGTCGTTTTTTCACCTATGACGCTATTGATTGTTTTTTGTGGCATTATTTGCAGCTCAGATTGAGTTCCGGAAATTGACTTTATTGCAACAAGCTGCACAAAGACCTTGCGCAGCTTCCAATGTGTTTTCTCTTGCTCAAAAAGACTTTGCGGCTGAAAACTCAAACCAATCTTAAAGTAGAAGTTATATTTTTCAACTTGTATAAAGTTTTATTCAATAATTCCCATGTTGCTGCGTGTAACATCTTCGTGGGATTTATTACCTTCGAATGTAAAAATCAAAATTATCTGCTATCTAGTGAATTAAATTTACTACGTATGGTTGTAAAAACTTTATACGCATATTTTCAGTTCTTTTTATTGCACAATGCAACATTCTCATTTAACTTATAATTCTCACCTACTTTTCATTTTGCAATAAATTCACTTATTCATGTGTACAAAATTAAAACTTTTTCCATCATATAAACCTTGAGAATAACTGAGCAAAATTAACTCATTGAATCGAAGAAACGTTTATCCAAGGTCAATTTTACAGTGAAATATTCTGCAAAACAACTTCACAAGAGCAAAATAATTCTAAATACTTTGCCATACCGTACTTCAAATATTTCAGTGAACATTGAAGATGAGATGAAGTAAAATTTTGAAGTATCATTTTACGTTCACACATCATGCGTCATTATTACTAATGTAATAAGACTTTAACTGCACCTTCATACTCAGTCAGTATATGTGTTTGTTTCAAGGTACGCCCGTCCAGTGGATAGTGGAAATTTCCACCGGACGAAATGGAAATTTCCACCTAAATTTGGGTGGATAAAATGGACGCAGTGGACGAAACGGACAAAATTCAATTTATAAGCTATTTTAGCTTATAAAACCAAAGAGAACACAAAAGAAAGTGTTTTACCTTCAAAAGTATGAGTTTTGCAACTAAAACTCTCACATTAGAAGGATTTAGAATTTACTTTGTCAATCAATCAACTCTTTGGAATGGTTTACGTACTATATATGCTTCTGCTTTGGTACATGTGTAAATTAAGCGTATTATGAATAGAGATACATAACATGGATATAGAATTGTGAATAGAGATATGTTATGTATCTCTATTGTATCATGTAGTATATCAATATGATTTTGGAAAAACTTTATGATTGAGGATTAATATGCTCGCTTAGCAAAGTGTCATCAGTTTATGTTTAATATGGAGTTGAGCTTCTAATTTTAATAAAGTGGATCCCAATAATAATGATTAATAAAAATAATATCTATTGCAATAAGTGCAGTTTTGGGCTTAATTGACTCAATAAAGAGTTAATAACCACGCATTATTATTCATCATTTAGACCACTTATATTTACCCAACAAATTGAAATTCTGTAATGTATCTTTAGGAAATATACTAGGGGTACTTGGAATTAAGTTTTTACCTCTTATTTAAACATTTTTAACAATAAATTTGGCATTTAAATATTAAATTCAAGCATTTATTTATCTCTTTAAAATTATTGTAACATCACAATTACAACATTTGTCATTGACTATTGCAGGCCATACTTTCCGAACCATCCTTGTCGTTTACAAAAGCATAGATCGTTATAAATATAGTCCATTGTAGACCTCTGATTATGATAGAAATCGGGAATAGATGCAGATACTTTGTTGCTCTTCCACATCACTTTTGACTCCCCACCGTCATCCACCCACTTGCGGAGCAAGGGGGCATTTTGGTACATAACGGTGAGGGTATCCTCACTATAAAAATCTTTAAATAGTCCCAGTGCTGATTCTCCCCCTTGATTTCCAGCAGCGTTCTCAATTTGCTTAACAAATTCTGAGTACTCAACAATTTTCACAATGTGTCCAAATTTCGCTGCGACATTAATAATCTTTTGGTCTGCATCTGGTTGGCCATGTGTGATATTATAAATATCCGAGAATTCTTGATTGTTCCCATTTTCTTGAAAGAATATGCGAACACTCGCCTCCGCACAAATGTCAACAGGAAGCATTGGCAAAGGCATGGAAAGTGAAGGCATGATTCCACTCTTCATTATGAAAAAGTATCTCAACATGAAATGATTCCTGTCAATGGAACATCGCCCAGTCTGAGAGTTTCCTGTGATGAAAGGAAATCTGAAGACTTTGCATGGAATACCACGTTCCACGGCCTTTTTTGACAACATATCACCCACGTACTTTGTTATGGGATAAGCCCACGTAGTTATTCCATCGAATTCACCATCCTCCGGCCACCTCTCAGAAACGCTCTCATCATCCTCCACTGTAAAGACAGCGAGGAGAGATGAGGCATTGTAAACTCTCTTCAATTTTCCAACACAGGCGAATTCTAGTATATTTCTCGTTCCTCCAATGTTGACAGCACGCATATCGGTTGTTGAATCTCGTTCAATATAATGTTCCCCGGTGTGTTGTACCGCTGCTGCACAATGGAACACTGCATCTGCTTTTTCACTCAATGCTGTCCAAACATTTGGATCCATTCCCAATTGAGATTGTGCCACATTTCCGGCAACACACTGAATCTTGCTCATATCAAGATGGAGGTCATTGCTTTCCAAAACCTTTCGCAGCGTCTCATCCAAACTTTCCATTTTGCGAGGTCGAATAAGACAAATCGCTTTTTCAATTTGAGGCAGTTGGACCAACTCTTTCAAAATGTGGGGACCAAGTGTTCCCGTACATCCTGTAAGAAGCACCGTCCTAATGTCGCAGACAGCCCCAGTTCTTTGACCATTCTGAGGACCAATATGTTTTGGAAGAACGCAATCTTCTCGAATGAGTCGGCTCATTTGTTCCATGCTTGGTCTCTCAAAAACCTTACCTCCTCCCCCTTCAATTAGATGACTAAGCATGGACACAAGTTGAGCCAGCGTATTGCAATCTTTAATATCACTCGTGCTGACGGTAACTTTGTCCCCCAGCAGCACTTGGATCACATTCTTAAGCTCAATAAACATGAGAGAATCCACACCCAGGTCCTGCAAACTAGTATTTTCCTCGATTATCTCAGTCTTGTCCATCTTTAGTGTATTTTGGAGAACAGTTGTCAACTGACTTTTGAGAAACGAAAACTTCTCTCCACCTTTTAAGAGTGAGTCATATTGTTGCCAAAATTGACTTGATTTTGCTATCAAAGAGCTATTGATTGTGCTGCCTCCTGTGGCAGCACCAGCAGCATTCCAAACTCTCGGATCCAAATACGTGGCCAACTGTGGCATTCCTTTGCTCAAAAGAAGAAATGAGTTCATGTTAACAATCGCGGTTTGGACTCGTTGCGTTTGAAGAACGTATTCTAGTCCAGAAACTCCTTGAACGTTTGATAACATTTTCATTCCTGGGAAATTGGCCTCCTTCGCAATTCCTACTTCGCCTGTTACAATTTTTTTTTAAAAAAATCATTAAGATCAGAAAGAGTCTCCTACTCATAATGCCAGCCTTAAAAGTCATTTTATTAAAGGTGCTCGGTACTCTGGATTAGCTGAATATCAAATTACCCCATTGTCCCCAGTTCACTGAAGTAGCAGGAAGCCCAATTGAATTACGGTAGTGAGCAACCGCATCTTCGAAAGCATTTCCGGCAGCATGATTACTTTGGCCCGGGGATCCAAACAAGGAAACTAATGAGGAAAATAGAACAAAATGCTCCAGATCCAAGTCCTTTGTAAGCTCGTGTAAATTCAGCGTTCCATTAATCTTTGTAGTGAATGTTGAGCTTAGCTTTTCCCAATCCTGGTTCACTTTGGAGCCATCCGCCAACGTTCCCGCTGCATGCATAACCCCTTTCAGTGGTGGCAAGTTTAATTTTGCCATTTGATACTTGAATAGCTCCTCACATTCTTTAAAGTTCCCAACATCTAGCTGAACAAGGAGCACATTAGCTCCCTTGGAATTCATCTCCTTTATCCTTGTCTGTGTTTTCAAATTTGGGGCGCTTCTTCCCACAAGAACTACATGTTTTGCTCCTTTGGCCAACATCCACTCACTAACTACAAAGCCAATTCCACCCATTCCTCCAGTGATGAGGTAAGTGCTATTTTCATTGAACATGGGTGTACATATTTGTCTAATCCCGCCTTCTTTCTTCAGTTCAGGAAAGACGCAAACTATTTTCCCAATATGCTTAGTTTTCTGCATGTACTCAAGCGCTTGTCGGATATGAAGAGCTCCAAATCTCACATAAGGAATTGGCTTGATGACTTTCTTCTCTAGAAGAGTAGTCAATATATTGAATAATCTCATACATTCCGACTTATTTGCCTGCGCAAGGTCAGCAATAGTGTATTGTACATCGGGGCGTAGTAGCATCACTTGCTCCTTCTTCCAAACATTTAATTTGCTCATTTCAATAAATCTGGCCCCTAGAGCGCAAGCTTTGAGCGAGGCTTCTTTAAATCCTTCACTTGTCAATGAATTAAGGACGACATCTACTCCACGTCCATTTGTTGCTTTCAGAATATCATCTCCATATAGAGTACTCCTCGAATGGAAAACGTGTTGGATTCCCAACGATCGCAGATAATTCTGCTTCCGTTTGCTTCCAGCCGTAGCAATAATAGTGCAACCGAAATGCTTACAAATTTCAATAGCACTCAGCCCAACGCCACCAGAAGCAGTGTGGATGAGTACAATATCTTCCTTTTTAATTTTAGCCACATCCAGTAAGCATAGTACTGATGTCATATAGACAGCCGGCATTGTGGCTCCATCGCAAAACGACATCCAGGATGGGAGTGGGAACAAAAGATGCTCGGAAACGGTCACGTGGCTAGGCATACATGCAAAATACAACCCACAAACGTTGTCCCCCACTTGCCACTTGGCCACCTTGTTACCCACTCTCTTAATTACTCCAGCAAAGTCACCTCCCACCGCGTTAATATCCCTAAACTGTTCCGTTGGCTTGATAATGCTGAGAACATCGCGAAAATTGAGCGCAACAGCTTTGATCAACACCTCCACCTCATCCTCTCCAAGATTGGTAGAATCTAATGCTCCAAACTGGAGGTCGAAGATAGACTTTGTCTCTGGCAAAAGTAGGTGGTATCTATCCGTTCCAGGTGGCAACTTCAAAGCGTTGTTTTCTGCTTTATGAGAAACAAACTTTGGAACGTAGCGGGAGCGTCCAGATAAGGCAACTTGAGTTTCCTTATCCGACCAATTCCAAAGTTCGTAGAAGAGCTCTTGCGTCCTCTTTTCATCCACCAACTTTTGGTCAGCTATGTCAATACATTTCATGGGGTGGTGAAAATTTTCATTTTTCAGCGACTTGGTGAAGCCCCACACCGTACTGGCGTGAAAGCCAGACAGCTCACTCTCACCTAGAGGTATGACTCCACTTGTAAGCAAAATTAGGCGAGGAACGAATGAATCTGATTTTGTGTTGGAGGTAGCCATAATGAGACTTTTTCTTAAGTTAAAATAGGGTTGCAGTATTTCATCTTGGGAAGAATCCATTTTGGCATCATTGTCTAATGCCCAGCAGTAAAGAATCCCTTCAATTTCCACGTTATCATGTGAAAGGCTACTAAACAGCCTCTCAAAATCTTCATATTTCTTCTTGCTTATGGTAAACGAGCGACACGTCGTGTCAATTTGTTTTTCAAACTTTGTACCGTCGGTGACAGTTATTACGCTTCGACCCTCTACATTCGCAAGTTTTTCTAGAAGCCCCTCTGAAATGGGGTGTTGTGAGAGATGGAATACTAGCCATGATTTATTCATGTCATATATTTTTTCGTTTGGTCCTGGTGTCTTCTGCGAAACAATAAATGAGGTTCTATCAGCAAACGTGGAGAAAATGCCCTCTACCGGCAGCCCCATAGACTGAAGTACTTTTGCCCACTCCTTTTTCTCAAGAATACAGGTGTCTTGCCTGAGGTCAAAGTCTTGGAATCTCCAGTATCCCTCCAAAGTTCCAAATAGGAAGGTGGTGAGCCTATTTTTTAACGTGGTCTCGTTAATAACCAACCTCGCCCCTGGTTTCATTAAGGCGCGAATATTTTGAAGGGACTCGGTAATATCCCTCGTTGCGTGTATAACATCGGCTGCAAACGTAATGTCGAAATATTCTGGAATAAATCCTTGGCCCATAGGATCCTCTTCAATGTTAAGTTTCTTGAAACAAAAGGAACTGAGGTGCTTCTCGAACAGCTGTTCAGCAGCGGGGAAAAAGGAAGTTGAGATATCAGTGTAAGTGTACTCAAACTTGATTCGTAGGGCTTCAAAATGGTCTATTAGATATTTAGAATAAGTCCCAGTTCCAGCCCCAATATCTAAAATACGCAGCTTAAAATCTGATCCTGATGTTTGGGATTCACAGATATGTTCCAAAAGTCTTCTCAGAGCAAAATCAAAATTTTTCACGCCTAAGTCATTCAAGGAGTCCTTGTAAAAATCTCCAATTGACGGATAATCCTTAGTATTGCTACCTTCAGGAGGGAATAGGATGGAAATTGGAGACAAACTCCCTTGCAAGAATGAACATAGACTTTCTCCAACTTTTTGAAGTAATAATGTTGAGTTGAATCGAGATACCAACTCTTCACTCATTTCTGGTCTTCTGAGCTGAGCCAAAACGTCCGCATATGATGGCGGCACTTGTACCACTTTCCAGTTTGTCCCAACTTCCTGGAGTATTCCCTCCTCCTCAAGAACTTTGCAAATGAAGCCGAAATATTGGTGAAAGTGTCCATGCGTAATTTCTAGTTTTTTAGTCAGTTCGTTTTCGCTAAAACTGGAACCAAGCAGAGGCACTGTCCACCCAATTTCATATAATCCACGGAGTATGTTGATATACACAAACTTTTCCAAAAAATTCCATGTTTGTGCAACATGTTCTGATGGAATGTTGTACTTTTCATGAAATTCTGAGTAGAATTTCTCCGTGAAGAATTTTTCAGAGGTTAGCTTAGCTTCAGGATAAAAAAGACTCGGGGTTGGAACCCAAACTTCCTCCCAAAGTTCAGGAAGGGAGTTGCTCTGCTGTTCCACAACAGACTCGACTGCTTTCACTGTGGTGCTTATCAGCTCAACTGAGGACATCACTGCGAGAACTGTTCCATTAGAGTCTACCAAAATAGAGGAGGATCCGGATGCGTCTTGGTGATCAACAGCGTGAATATAAAGTTCTGAATCAGGAGCTGCAGCTGAGAGCCAAACAAACTTGCCGATTTTGATGGGAACATACAGACTCTTTTTGAGGGAGGATAGTGGACGAAGCATCATCACCGCTTGAATCATGGCGTCAAGGACTACGGGATGAATAATATATTTATTTGGGAAGCCGTCGGCTGTTGGCAGTTTCAATTTTGCAACTAGCAATTTGCTTTCCTCCTCTCGCCAAATATATTCAATGCTTTGGAATGCGGGTCCAAAATTGAGTCCAACTGATGCCAGTCTTGAATAAACTTGTTGAATAGAGCTGCCGTTGTCCGCTTCTCGTCCCAAAGTTTCAAGAAAGGAAGTTTGGGTGAATGTTGATGGAATCTCTATATCTTCGTGAGTTGGTAAAGAAGAAAATGTTGCCTTGGCATGCTTTTGCCACTTGTCTGAGTCAATTTTCCTACATATTTTAATGGTGATGTCATTCCCATCTCCTTCGCTTTCATTAAGGTCAGCCACAGTTTGAAGTTGGCAGCTTGTAGACTCCTGCAGTTCAAGTGGGGCTTCAATGCAGAGGTTTTCTACTTTCATAGGGCGAGTCGGACAAGGTAGGGAATCTGTGCTGCATTCAACGACTGCTAATCCAGCAGCTAAACACATTTCCAGATAGCCAGCACCAGGGAAAATGATATGGTCGCCAATGGAATGATCTTTCACCCAAGGTATTTCCTTCAGATTCAACCCACTTTGGAAGAGCTTGGAAGAGGAAGCGTTTGGAATGACGTTCCCAAGAAGGGGGTGAATTGATACGCCGGAGCTAGTCGACATATCTGGCCAAAATTTCTTGCCAATGAAGGGATAATGGGGGAGACGAACTTTACTTCTTTTTTGGAACTGGTCAAACCCATTCCAGTCAATTTCCAACCCTTTCAAATATAGCTTAGCGAGTGTGTTGAGAAGCGTTTCCCACTCATTTTCATTTCTTCGTAGGGATGGCAAACAAAGGAGCTCTCTCATCTCATTATTCATCATTGTTAATGCGGAGAGAGTAGGTTGTGGTCCAATTTCAATAAAGATTTTGCATCCAAGTTCTCCTGCCTTTCTGCTCGCCTCCAAAAATGAGACTTCTTCCCGTGTATGTTGTACCCAATATTCAGCGTTCACTTTGTCAGCTCCAATAATACAACCACGCACTCCAGAAATATAGTTGCAGTCGTTTCCGTCTAGTTTCTTCACAGTTTTTGCTACTTTTCTGTATTCATCTAGTATCGGATCCATGTGTTTAGAATGGAATGCGTGAGTGGCTTCCAGTAGAACACATTTTAAACCTGCTTGCTTCTTGCAGCACTCTGAAAAGGAAAGGATCAGCTCGGAGTCTCCAGCCACAGCAGTTTGCTCATTGGAATTGATGGCAGCGTAGTCAAGAATCTTATTTTTGTCGTTTCCTGCAAATGAATTAATCAACGAGTCAACTTTCTTCTGATCAGCTTTGATAACAATCATTTTCCCATGTGGAAGCTTATCAATGAGACGACTCCTTTCGGCAACTAATTTTATGGCGTCTTCTACACACAAAATTCCTGCACAAACTGCAGCGGCAAATTCTCCCAAACTGTGACCAAGTGCATAATCAGGCTTGATTCCCCAGGATACCCATAGCTTGAGAAGTGCATATTCAACACAGAATATTGATATTTGGCTGTAAATTGTTCTGCTAACATCACTAGACTTTTCATCTGACCATAATACTGAAGCTATATCAATATTATAAGTTTGCTTCAGAATTTTCTCACAATATTCAAAGTGCATTCGGAAAACGAGACTTGTTTCATACAACTGCCTTGCCATTCCTGGATATTGTGAACCTTGGCCGGTAAAAAGAAAACATACTTTTCCAGTTTCATTCCATGACATTTCCTCCGTCATAATCTTATTTGTCTGAATGGATTTGATTGCATCCTGATTTGATGCAGCTATAATTACTGCTCGTTGGTTAAAATCGGCGCGTCCCACGTTGGCAGTGAAACTCAAATCTTTGAAATCGTCTGACGTTGTGCTCAACTGCTCCTTGTAATTTTCTATAAGAATCTTGAGAGCTTCAACCGTCTTTGCAGAGATTTTCATGAGGTGGAGTGGTCTTTGTTTTAAAGTAGCTTGCAGGCCGTTTGTTGCTTGGGATGATGGTGGCGCCTCTTCAATTATTGCATGTGCATCTGTGCCCGTGATTCCAAATGAGCTGACGCCAGCATATCGTGGTTTGCTTTCAATTTTCTTCCACTCTACAGCTTCTAAAGGGATTGTAGCAGGCACAGCCTCCAAATCAATGGCAGGATTCAACGTCTCAAAGTTCCGATGACGTGGAATGAGTTCATGTTGCAGAGCAAGCACCGTTTTCATGATTCCAGTGATTCCAGAGCATGACTCAGTATGCCCCACATTCGTTTTCACAGAGCCAATAACTAATGGCTCTTTTCTTAGTTTTGAGTGATAAGCTTTAGCTATTGACGCCACTTCCATGGGATCGCCAACTGCAGTTCCTGTTCCATGTGCTTCAACATAAGAAACTTGTTCTGGTCTAATATTCGCATTGGCAAGAGCCATTGTCATAGCTAAACTCTCTGAATGGATGGTAGGTGTGCCCATGCTTTTGCTAAGTCCCTCTTGTGAAATTCCAGAACCTCTAATCACCGCCCAAATCTTGTCTCCATCCCTAACAGCATCTGAAATTCTCTTCAAAACCAGTACTCCACATGCTTCAGCTCTTGCAAACCCATTTGCTTTCGCATCAAACGTTTTGCACAGGCCATCTGGAGAAAGGACTTGTGGCATTGTGTCCTTATCAAACGGACGAAGAATGAGATTCACTCCACAAGCTAAAGCAAAGTTTGTCTCCCTTAATTGCAAACTTCTGCATGCAAGATGAACAGCGACCATTGCAGCAGAACATCCAGATTCTGTAGCAATACTTGGACCAGTCATTCCCAACAGGAAAGAAATCCTAGCTGCTGCTCCACCAATGGAGTTCCCCATGTATTTTCTGTAAAAGTCGTCATCTCCAGAAAGAGTCAGTAAATCTTTATACTCATTCATCCAAGAACCCAAAAACACGCCACCGTTTGTTCCCCACAAGCTTTGTGGATTCACTGCAGCGTCTTCTAAACCCTCCCAAACCAATTCATGAAGAAGTCTAGTTTGTGGGTCCAAATATTCCATTTCCAATGGGCTGATCCCAAAGAACTTTGAGTCGAATTCTTCCACAGGGTAATGTAAGAAGCCGGCATTTATGTTAAGATATGGAGGGTCTCGAGCAGTTAAGAGCTCTCGCCGAAATCTAAATTCGGGTGCAATTCCCGTCCCGTCTTTTCCATCCAAGAGAAGTTGCCAAAATTCTTCCAGATTGTTTGCATTCGGGTAGCGACAACTCATACCAACAATTGCTATCGGCTCATTTTTATATGTTAATGGCTGGCTACACTCCTCTTGTGTAGATAAGTCCCCAATCTAATTTTAAGAATTTTCTTAAATTGAATTCATTATGTAATTTGTGTATTATATTTAGTATCACTATCACCTCCGTTATTTGCAGCAAAGGTTGAACGTTTTCCTTGTACACTTGCTTCCAGTACTTCAAAATCATCTATAAACGAAACATTACAGCTTGATTGGTTATTAGGATGCATTTTTCAATTACACTTTCGTATTCATTATATCCACCCGCTCTGGCGTTTACCCTAGCAAGTAGTCCGAATTTCCCTTCGTCAACATCAACCGAAAGGTTAGACAGGTTAACAATAGTAATGTCCTTGAGGCTATTTAAATAATCAAATGGACAATTTAATTAAGCCTTCAATTATAACTATTTCCCAAATCCACAATAATTTTAATAGCATATTTATTTACTCTAAAAGGGTTCCGTAATGTTGGGGCGAAATGAGATGACTGTATTTCCTTTCGTGAGCTTTAGCAACAGTTGTGCAACCTTTGGTCCATTTTCTCATAAAAGTTTCATAATCTAATTCCCATTTTAAAAATATTGCGTATGGCTAAATGTTTTCAAATTTAATTTATTTTTTCAATAATGGATATTATTTATTGCGTACCTATTTCGATGGTTTGTTGAAGCTCCTGGGAAAGAGCATTGAAATTTTGTAGGGAAGGTTTCACAATGAAAATATTCATCCCGACCTCTTCCATACAAAGAAATGCATGGGGCACTTCATATTGGTCAAATACTTTATCACAATCTTTGATTGCCTATAAACAAATCAGCAATTTTTAATTAAATTATTGATGAAAACTAATAATTCTATTGATATTTTAAATATTTACCATCAATGTTGGAGATAAGAAAACGCATTTTTCAAAGGGTTTGAGACTAAGCGCAAATACTTTTACAAAATCCTCCTCCTTTAGTCCTGCCACGTTTCGTTCATCCTGTAGGTCGAAAAAGAAGTCAAAGGTGCGATGAAGAGATTCCTTGAGTTGATAAGATAACTTGCGAGAAACAATAACTCCGACTTTTCTACTGGTCAAAACCCTTTTCAAAGAGAAGCAAAGGGTTAGCGCTTTCGGTACTTCAGAATCGGTTAGCGCGGAGGTAAGCCAAATTTGGTTTCTCGGATCTCCTGCCATGATTAATCAATACTGATGGAATAATTGCTGTTGAACCTTTACTATACAAACTTTAGTTTTTGGGGAATTTGAGAAATAAATTGGAGCTTGAATAAATTCAATCACAACACAATAACTGGAACTGAAGGTGATCATGTTTTGCACGGTGCTATATATATACACCATTTCGTCATCATAGAACAAGTGGAGGTGCAGGAAATTTTTATTTATTGTTATTATTATAAGGAAAATTATTTTCCTTACCATTTGGATACAACTGTCAACATATATTATGTATAATATGTGCTTGTTTTCAACAACAAATAGCTTTGTTTATGAAATAAGAAGGTTAAAAATTTAGGTTCTTTTTCCCAACAGTTTTCAGTTCAGTTCAGGATTCCACCCTCTAGTGCGATGATTACAGATATTTTTCCAGTCCAAAATGGTATGATAAATGTAATTTCTGTCAATAAAGAAATTCAATTTTGATTTGTTTTGGTGGTAAAATGTCACTATAATGGTTGGGTAGGCATAAGGAAGGATAAATTTATTTTATTGTAATCGTGGTGAGGTAAACGATACATTCAATATTGATGCTTTTGGAAATATATTTATGCTCAATTATATATAGCAATCAACACTTTTGAATTACGTTGCAAAGAAAAATTGTTTATTCATTCTTTTCCGCATTTTAAGGATATTGACGAAGCAGCATTTGACGTTTAGGTAGAAATTATCAAATTCACATCATATAACTTTCCTTAATTAAATCCGCTCTCCCTTCCCCAATCATTTCATTGTAGTTGCATTCGTGTTTGCACTGAAAAACAACAAAACAAATTATTATTAACAATCATGATGAAACCAGTTCATAATTCATAAATATGTATCATAACAGATCACAATACATGCTAATACTTAAGTATTGTTTCAAAATAATTCATTTATAACATATGACATAATCACATAATATCATATATAACTCAACGAAGAATTTAGTAATTTTAATATTCATACGGTGAAAAGAATTTACATGCATGGCCAATTATATGATTATGATGCATCAGTTTTGATATTACATTTCCACATAAATCCTCAAAGAGATTCCTATAAGTTTATGAATCTACATGCAGAGTACCTACCTATAATATAATCGATGTGTACCATAATATGAAAACAAATAGAAGCAGAAATACTGACAAATCCTTTTCCTTGTTTTACTTCCAATGTTTTAATCCTATGAATCCAATACTACCTTTTGAGAAGGGGTCGCAACCTTTTTTAAATCCTTACGATTTACACTGTATGTCATTTTCCTAACCACAAATTACTTCACATTCCATGCGTCTATACGAGTACTTAAGGAGAAGCAAAATCTCGCTTCATTTCATAGTTTCAATTCTTTGCAGCAACTACTCATTTCTTAACTCTCTCAGGCCCGATAAAACCTCTGTAATTTGAAAAGAAGTTTGGGAAAATAAGAAATACCAAAAGATACAAGCATCAAAATTTTAAACTGTATTTACATCTTTATCAATAACTACTGTTGGATTAGTCATAGCTAAATTTGAAATGGGAGCGTGTGCAGGAAAAATTAATAAGAAATCAAGAAATACCACTTTGAAAAGTGTTCCAGTAAATAACTGTGGGGAACAAACGGAGTATGAAATCGAAAATAAAGTTCACTTATCAGCGACGTCAAAACGTTCATTACTTCTAGAAGAATTGGTAAGCAAAAGCTGAAACTCATTTTTCTTGTCCATTGTCAATCGTTATCACACACACACACACGCATCTACCTTTGCAAATATGTGAATTAAGAAGGTTTAACTTACCGATTGTTTTCTCATGTAGGCCCTTCCGATCGTGATAATTCAGCGCAGACGCAGTATACAAACTCCAAAAAATAGTTTATCCAACTGTTGGGTCATCAAAGCAAACCAAGTAGCTGGAAAGGCGTTTGACAGGATTTCAAATCGCCCATCAGTGCCTCATCGACATAAATGTTTGTAATGTAAATAACCACGGTTAAAGCTGAATGCTATACAAAATAATTTATGTTTAATGTACACTAATTTTGTTACTATATACTATATCATTTAAAAATGTCCATTTCTTTAGAATAAATAATGTAATAACGTATGTTCATCTCCATTCAATTTTGATTTTAGTCATGAAAAAGTTATAAAATTTGAAAATATTATAAGGCAATTATAGCATACATACAACCATTGATACATATGCTAAAAATATTTTGACACCTAAATTTTGTTTTTAAAAGTCGTCCCTTGAATTACTTTATTAGAAGGGTTGAATTTACCTATTAGAGAACATGCATGACACTGTGAGTCATTTTCATCATGTAAAACTCTGATAGGTTTGCTTTTTGTTTAGTTTGATCCTTTACAAGGAATTATAGCATTCATTTAAGATATGATTTTCAAGGATCATAGCATTAGGGTTCTTTTTTTACTGTCATCGAAATACTTAGATACTTATCTTGCCTTTATGTATACATTTGTGGTTTACCAGGAGCCTTCAATAGGACGGTGCAATTGTGTAGGACCTTTTTTTACCCTTTTCATAATCCGAGTAAATCCAAAATGTATCCGTGCACATGTATTGCAATGCAAATGTATAATGTGCAAGGGAAGGTATAGGCAATGTGACTCAAATTAGTCAATTTTAGTCATAAGTTGTTTGCAAGTGTAATATATTTTTTGTCCTATTTCTGATTGGAATCTATTACAAAAAACTGACTTGAAACTGACTATTGTCCCTTTTTAACCAGAAAATGACTCATTGTGAAGAAGTATATAGGTATTATAGCTTTATTTTCTGCATTGTACGACCCTTTTTTACATTCATAAAGTTTGCACGTTCTCAGTAATGTTATGTGTTTGGTATTGCAACTATTACATTAAAGGGTACTATAGACAGTGGTAATCCTAGGATTTTTCTCAAAAACTTTTAATTCGTTTATTTTGGTAAAAAATGAATGTCTACAAATGCAGTTTTCCCCAAACCACAAAAATATTTTTTTAAAGATTTTACATTTCCAACATTTCAAATTCCTTGTGGGAAACAATATGGGGAAAATCAAGTTGAAGAAGCCATTATTACCGTTTTATTCAAAATCCAACTTTTCATCATAAGATTATAAATGCATATCCGTAACATATAAGGCGAAAATTGTGCATTCGCATGGATTTTAATGCAAAAACAATGTTTTATTCTAAAGTCTCTCTTTTTAAACGGTAGGGTAATTAATAATGAATGATTCTCCACACATTTGCACACATTCATTGTTCCCCAAAATTAAAGAATTTAAAAATTTTGAGTAAGATCACTGCCTTAGTACCTCGTACGAACTTATGATTTCAAAATTAATTTCATGGGCTAAATAGGTAACTTTTTTTCTACAGCTAGTATTTTCAACAATGGGATTTGGCATTCGGAGTTTTAAAATTAAATGAAATTTTGGTCGTAAATAGGTGGTTATTGTTTCTCATCCTGTTATCATAAATGAGTCATCTTGAAGGATGATGCGTACTTAGGGGCATCATATTTTCATAATTTCTGAAAAGCTTACATTTCTTCTTAATCCTAAACAAACTTCTTCAGCATCTGTTCCTATAAGGTGAAAGGGAGTAGGATGAGACTTAAACGAAATGGCTGTTAATACCTAACGTGATGTCGGCTGTCAGTCAACAGTCAAGTCAACCTACTATGAGGGAAATCCTCATGAAGTGAAGTGAGTTTAAATATTATGGTAAAAGATGTGATGTGTTTCCTTCGTTCCTTCGCTCTCTCACTCACACAACACAATAGGTACTTAAGTAGAAGCTAAGTAGTAGTTAAGGATTAGGGATTAGTACATAAGCAAATGTATTTGAGAAGATTAGTAATAAGTAGGTCACGATTGTCCGGGTTCAGGTACCTCAAGCAGGAGGATTAAGTTATAAATAGAATTAAGCTGAAGTAGCATTGTTCGACGTTCATGGTTCCACTGGACTGTGGTCAGAACGCCAAGACCGAGAGGTATAAAAGGGCGAGCTCCAAGAGCTCGTGAGAGACATTACTTCGTTGATGCCTTGCTAGTGAACACCGACCTGAGACTGGTCCGTGACTCTAAGGGACAGAGTTATGCGTGTGGAATCTAGCATGGGTTATAAGGATGTAAAATATGTAATATAAAGATGCTAGAATAAACCGTGACTTGTACAGTTTCAGCAGTAATTATCAGAACGAACCTTCACTACCCTTTATTTTGCGTGGAGATAATGCTAAGTTATCTTGCATAACCCCACACATGGCGCCCAACTTCCGGTACTGATTTTTATTTTTTGTTAAAAGAATAAGGGCAAAGTAGAGTAAATTTCCTACAAGTCAAATCCTTAAAATTCTTTTACAAAACTGAAACTGTGCAAAAAAAGGTCACAAAATTAAGATTTAAGCAGCGCAAGCTGAAAAATAATATTTTTGGGAACCACTGAAAGTGGAAACAAGAAAATTAAAACTAAACCGAGGCTAGAAAGCTAGAGATAATTAGAAATAGGAAAATTAGAAATAAGAAAAACAAATATACTTAAAAATATTTCAAAGTAGCTGAAACAATCTACTTTTTGTAGGTACACATTTTGTATGCCTACATTCACATAAGCAAAACTGGTAATAAGAGCTAGCGGAAAGCAGCAAAAAGAAGCTTTTGCACACACACTCATTTTTTTTTCTCAGTAATATTTCCAATCTTTCTTCAAAATGTCAGGGCCTACGGGACAAGATATTTTAAATGCGTTATCAGCTATGGAGCTGAAAATGGACTCTGAAATAATGAATATCAAGACAGCCATTAGCGCAAACACGAACATGGTTGCTAATCTAACAACCAAATTATCGACATTGCAGACGACCGTCGACAATGTCAAGATCAAAGTAGCAAATATTGAAAAACTAGTAGCTACAATCGAGGGGAATACAATTACCTTAGGGAGGCAAATAATAGGACTGGAGGGGAAAATAGACTCAATAAGCTCAAGTAGTAGTAGTAGTCAAACAAGCACTGGGGGTAGTAAAACAACGCCACCACCGCCAGGGCCACCTCCACCACCAGTAAATTCACATACCACCGGAGTTGACGCAACTCATGGATTACCATTCCCAAAATATGATCCCACCTCTATGACTCCTCGTGCATTCATCGCAGAAGCCGAGGAATTTTTAACATTAAAAGGGACGTCAGTCATAAACTGGCATTTGATTGTTGGTCGTATGCTAGATCCCACCAGTGACATTGCTAACTGGTGGAGAGCAAAACGACAAACAATCACATCATGGGATAATTTTAAATTAGATTTTTTGGCTTATGAGGATTGTGATGCATCGTACGACGCGATGCTGAACAACCTCTATAAGCTCAAGCAAAAGATGGAAGATCCATTTGAAACATTTGCATGGAGTATCCATACGCAAATGCATAAGATAGACCCAAACGTCAATGATACCCTAGTCATTGAACGTATTATTAATTCTTGCTTACCTGAAATTGCAAATGAGGTACGGCAATACAATTGCAAGTCCGTTGAGGAAATAGTACGTGTAGCACGCATTAGCATAAACACGTTGAATAAACTACGTTCATTTGAACGCAAGCCCTTGTTGAGAGCAAGGAAAACCGATCCAATGCCTGACCTAAAAAGTATGCGCATGGGAAATAAACCATTTACGTCCACAGAGTCAATGGGAAATCGGGAAAGAAAACCATTTCAGCATGAGAGGGGAAAATTTATGCATGAAGGTCAAGCTGACCAAAGTAAGGAAGCTTTACCAAACGGGGGAAAATTGCATGCTAATAATGCAAAGCCAGATGTAAGATCGCCGTTGCAATGCGACTACTGCAAACGCAAAGGCCATCCTACATCAGAATGCCGTAGCAAAATAAGAGATGAGGCTAGAGCTACTTTTAATGGTAACCAGGGAAACTGAATGGGGAAGCCACACAAACGGAGTCACACATGCTTCCCATTAATACAGCTCCCAAAATGACTCCAAAAGCTTACTTACATTTTAATAAAAATATAAAATTGCATGCCCTACTTGACACTGGTGCTTCAGATTGCTTTATTTCGTTGCATGCTGCCAATAAATTGAATGCTCAGATTCAGACGGACAACATGCCGAACGTAACAATAGGAAATGCCTCCACAGTCAAACCAATTGGGTCATGCTCACTTACCTTTAAACTGCTCAACAGAGAGTTTACATTCAAATTTCTTGTTATGAACCAACTTCCTTTTCAAATAATATTAGGTTCAAATTTTCTAAGCTACGCAAAAGTAGTATTAGACCTTGCTGAAGGTAAATTTTACATGGCAGATAAGCCAAATAAAAAAGTTTCATTTTCAAATGCAGATGCATTATTATGTGCACTAATGGGACTGAACGAAAGACAAAAAGGTCAGCTTGACAGTCTACTATCTCAGTTTCCTGAAGTCATGAATAATAAAATAGGATGTACAAATCTTGTACAATGTGAGCTAGACGTGGAGGGACCTCCAATAGCTCAAAAACCTTACCCTACTTCTTACCAAAAGAGACTCTCGATTAAGGAGCACATAGATAAAATGCTAAAGTTAGGCATAATACGTCCTTCTAAATCTGAGTGGGCTTCTCCGGTACATATGAAGAAGGAACAATCGGGTTACAGATTTTGCATCGATATGAGGAAGGTGAATTCACGTATGAAAAGTGATCCATTTCCCATTCCTCGTATTGATGGCTTAATGCAAAGACTCGGGGAAGCATGCTTTATGTCAAAAATAGACCTACGCAAAGGTTACTGGCAAATCCAAATGCATGCAGACTCAGTCCAATACACTTCCTTCATCTGCGATGAAGGTAAGTATGAATTTGTAAAAATGCCGTTTGGGGTAAAAGTGGCTCCGAGCATTTTCCAACGGCTAATGAATAGAATATTCGGCGCAGCACGTGGCCGATTTGTTGAAATTTATCTAGATGATTTAATTATTTTTTCCAAGACATGGGCTGAGCATTTGGAACATATAAAATATGTGCTTCAAAAATTGCAAGAAGCAAAGCTTACAGCGAATGTTGAGAAATGCAGCTTTGGCCAAACAACAATTGATTATTTGGGATTTAAACTTACTGCTAATGGGATTGAACGAGATCCAGAAAAAATCAAACCAATAACAGAGTATCGCGTACCTAAAAATGCAACTCAAGTTAAAAAGTTCTTAGGTATGTGCGGGTGGTATAGGCACTTCATTTCTCATTTTTCAGATATAGCCGAACCACTAAATGATTTAACTCGCTCTGGGGTAGATTTTTTCTGGGGAAAAGAGCAGCAAGAAGCTTTTAATAATTTGAAGCATGAGCTATGCGAAAATGTAACGCTTGCTTTTCCGGATTTCACAAAACCATTCATTCTCCGAACTGATGCATCATTAATCGGATTGGGTGGAGTACTTGCACAAGTAACTGTGGATGGACATGAACGTCCCATTGCTTTTGCAAGCCGCACATTAACCAAAACCGAACGCGCATATCATAGCACAGAACTGGAATGTTTGAGTATTGTGTGGAATCTGGAGAAGTTTGCACATTATTTGGATGGTCAGGAGTTTATATTGGAGACGGATAACCGTGCTCTCACTTGGCTTAATACCATGAAAGATGTAAATTCGAAATTCATGAGATGGGCTTTAAAAATACAAGATTTTGCACCTTCCATAAAACATTGCCCAGGAAGATTAAACGTAGTAGCAGACGCCTTGTCTCGCGCTCCAGCTGGAATAGCAGAGGAAGAAGTCGACAAGACTTACATGCATCCACCACTGGACGTTGAGCACATTTCAATTTTAAATACAATCACTTCAAATATATCCCTTGAGTCAATCAAGGAAGCTCAACTTCAATGCAAAGAAGTTGAAGTATTAAAAAGTAATATGCCTCCGGGAATGGAGATGAAGAATGATATTTTGTACAAAGTAACCAAGGCAGGAGCAAGGTTACCTTACATTCCTTTGTCCTTAAGACAAGAGATTTTATATTATTTCCATAACTCACCACATAGTGGGCACATGGGGATACGTAAAACGATTCAACGTGTTTTGCAGCGTGTCTTCTGGTTAGGCATACAAACTGACATATATGCATACGTGAAATCATGTCCTATTTGTCAGGTTGTAAAAAACCCTAGTACAAAACCTCACGGAGAACTGCAAAGCAATAAGGTGTATGGGCCATGGGATCTATTAGCAATAGACTGCATGGGTCCATTACCTACAACTCAACGTAAGAAAACAGTACTTTTAGTCGTGACAGACCACTTTAGTAAATGGGTGGAATTGTTCGCACTAAAAGACCAAAAAGCTCCAACAATAGCAAAAGTTATTGAACAGGAGATATTCTGTCGTTGGGGTTCACCAAAAGCATTGCTTTCGGATAATGCTACGAATTTCCGAAGCAACCTTTTGGACAAGTTATGCAAAGCATGGGGTACCAAACATAAGTATACAACTACTTACCATCCCCAGTGCAATATAACAGAACGTGTGAATCGTAATATTCGAGCTATTCTTTCTTCGTATGTTGCAAATAAGCAACGCAAATGGGATGAGTTTCTTCCATCTACAGCGCTTGCATTGCGCACAGCAATTTCAGATACCACAGGTTTCAGTCCTGCTATGATGAATTTCGGTAGAGAAATAAGACTACCTTTTGATAATAGATTAGAGTCGCTCAAAAATGAGGACATTTCTTTTTCCAGTAGAATTGAGTATCAAACTGAATTAGTGAACAAGCTGCAGAGTGTGTATGCACAAGCAGTTAAAAATATAGACAAAGCTCACTTGCAACAACAAAAACATTATGACAAGCGTCATAAAAAGTTCGTTGCAAATGAGGGGGATTTGGTTCTCCTAAGAACACATTTCCTCTCAAACAAAAGCAAAGGTTTTGCTAAGAAATTAGCATACCGATGGGAAGGCCCATATAGAATCAGTAAAAAATGTAGCAATGTCACATTTGAGTTGACCACTACAAGTGGTAAGGAATGTATAGGCATACACAATGTCAAAAACCTAAAACGTTACTTCGACAAGCCATCCGAAGTATTGGCTGAAAAATGCCGTATGGAAGATGGACACAATTATACAAATGTCGACGATAACGATGATTCACAAAGCGTAAGTAGCGAGCAGCTACAATGCATGCAGGCTCGGTATAGAGCATTACTAGAAATTTAGTTGTAAGAAAAAATTCATTTCATTCTTCTTGCAATTGTCCGTGGACTCGGATGAGCAAGATTTTTTTGTTGTTAATAATTAAGAAAATAATATATTATTCTAGCCATTAAGCATAGAAATTAAGAATAGATTTAAGTTCTAAATAATATAATAGCTATTAAGCAATATTAATAATGAGTAAATTGGTTTGTAAAAAGTTTTTAAATTTACACGGAGTTCCCGTGAAACCATATAAGCAACTCCCTGGCGAGCACGCACAGGAGTTTGCATCTCGTGTATTTGATAGTATGTGTGAAGTGAGAGGGGTAACAGATATTCCAGACAACAAAATTTTTCCTTGGGTGATCTCCGGACTCCACGCTTCCATTCTACAACGACTACCGAAGCCAACACCACAAGCATTAGGTGAACTGTTTAGCGTGTACGATGGAGTGGTGAAGGAGATTCCACCAGAGGATGAGTTTTGGGCCCTTAAGCGGCTGATGGATTTCAGTCCCCCAACTATCGCGATGTCACCAGCTCGAGATCAAGATCCAGCTTTCCCGATCAACCCGAACGAGTGCTACAAGTGCGGCGAAGATGGCCACTTCGCTAAACATTGCAGCAACCCCCGCAACAAATTTATCCAGCCCAAGAAGCTGAATAAAAGACGGAGGAAGGCGTTAAAAAGGGTGAAGCAGGGCTTGGGGAGGGGGTGTATGAGGGAAATCCTCATGAAGTGAAGTGAGTTTAAATATTATGGTAAAAGATGTGATGTGTTTCCTTCGTTCCTTCGCTCTCTCACTCACACAACACAATAGGTACTTAAGTAGAAGCTAAGTAGTAGTTAAGGATTAGGGATTAGTACATAAGCAAATGTATTTGAGAAGATTAGTAATAAGTAGGTCACGATTGTCCGGGTTCAGGTACCTCAAGCAGGAGGATTAAGTTATAAATAGAATTAAGCTGAAGTAGCATTGTTCGACGTTCATGGTTCCACTGGACTGTGGTCAGAACGCCAAGACCGAGAGGTATAAAAGGGCGAGCTCCAAGAGCTCGTGAGAGACATTACTTCGTTGATGCCTTGCTAGTGAACACCGACCTGAGACTGGTCCGTGACTCTAAGGGACAGAGTTATGCGTGTGGAATCTAGCATGGGTTATAAGGATGTAAAATATGTAATATAAAGATGCTAGAATAAACCGTGACTTGTACAGTTTCAGCAGTAATTATCAGAACGAACCTTCACTACCCTTTATTTTGCGTGGAGATAATGCTAAGTTATCTTGCATAACCCCACACTACCTAAAAAATATCTCATGCAAAAATTCACTGATGTGGTTATTGGTATACCTCCGTCAAGAGATTTAAGACCCTTTGAATTTTTTTTAGCCCTTCGTTCCTTTATAATCCTAATCCTATGAAATCGATACGACATTGTTTTACTTTTGACTGTCAGCAGGGTTCCCAGCTTTATGTTATGGCCTTTATGTTCGTTCATTTATGTTTAAGCTTACTTTTACAAGTATTAATAATCTGATCACAATCACAATCAACAATTTCGAAGCACCTATGGGTATTTAAGGAGAGGACAAAACTCCCTTGACTTCATTTTATGATTTTACTCCTTTGCAGAAACATCTCGTTTTTTAACTTACGCAGAACTAACAAAACCATTTAGTTTAAAAAAATTATATCCAAATTGCAGAAATTACTGCATTGAAGAAAAATTCCATTTATTAATTAAACGCTGAAAGTTTTAAATTTATTTTAAATAATTTGAAGATGGGTGGGTGTGTCGGAAAACTTCATAACAAACCGAAAAATAGAAATAGCTCGGTGGACGAGATTCCAGCAGGTACATACAGAAAACGAATAGAATATGAAAATGAAACCAACGATAATTTATCAACGAGTTCAAAAGGTTCATTTGCTCTAGAAGAAACGGTAAACTGAAAAAACTTTATTCTTTATTTATTACTTAAAATCCCACGTTAAAATGACAATAAATGTTAAACAATAAGGTGATAATCTAAGTTTTTTAACATTATAATTTTTATCAACTAATCATTTTGTGTTTGTTTATCAATAGGATCATTGGCAAAGAATCTGTGAGTTGTTGCATGAACCCTTTGATGGTGAGATTTTATTGAATGCGTACCTTCTTCAAATAAATGAGGTCATAGAGTCAAGACAGAAGACCGAAGCTTTGCTTTCATTGGTAAGTTAATTTGCTTAGCAAAAACCCATTTTTATTTTTACTGTAAATCTTAGCAATAAATAAGTTAAATTAAATTCACCATTTTTTCTCTCATGCAGGCACTTCCAATTGCAATACAACAGCGAAGACGTATTGCTTATGCTCCCAACAAACATTTATCCAACTGTCGGATCATCAAGATAGTAAACGAAGCAGCTACAACGGCATTAGATACACTTTTGAATAGTTCTTCGATGCCCCAATCGAAAAACGTTTAGTTAAGTCGAACGACAGCTCAAAATAAAATTGTGATTATGCGTTTTGTTTATGAACATAATTGTTACATTTGTGTCAATTTTACTTTAGAATAAAGATTCATGATAAAATTGTTTATTAACTACCAATATAATATCTATTGTGCATGTTTGATTAATTTTGTTAGTATATGGCAAGATATTCTTTTTGGTAAAAGCTCTTAAAAACATGACTGCCTGTCAATCCTAATTGATAAGAGAACCCAAAGTTTTCAATCTTGTGCGACGATGATTATGATAAAAGAGAAAGTTAATATGTATGCTCTTTGTGAAAAAATAAAGTTTCATGGGCATTATGCAAAAAATGAAATCTACATGATGACAATGACACCACATTGATTTATTTCTCGTGTACCATGAATTAAATTTATCATGTAATAACTGTTCGTAATAAACAAAAATAAAAGATCTTACAAATATTTAAATCTACTTTGGAAATATCTATTAGCCATTTAAGCTTTGTCGTTCCTTGGGTCCATCTGTAGAACTACGTCCCGAATATGGGGAAGATTTCTTCTCACCATCTTGAATCTGGAATCCGACGCCAAAGCCGAGAGCTGCCTGATTCTTAGTTTTTTGAGATGACGAACCCAGCGCCCCCGACAAGCTTCCCCCATTCACCAATGAACTGGAGCCAAGCGAACTTGAACCTGAAGAGCCTCCTCTTACTACCACATTGTTAGGTACTCCTCCTCTTACTACCATATTGTTAGTTCCTCCTCCTCTTACTACCAAATTATTAGCTCCTCCTCCTGCTGCCATATTGCTAGTTCCTCCACTTTTTTGCGCAAGCGTATCTGATGCTAATGATGATCTTGTTTGCAAATTAGCGGTAGCACCGCTAATCCCAACACCTTGTTTTACTGTTGCTCCAGCAGCAACTACAACTCCAGTAGTTTTCTTCTTTTTAATTATTTTTGTAACCTTTACCCTGATTTTTTTCTTTTTTTTCTTTTTCTTTTCTTCATCCCCGTCATCATCATCATCATCATCATCGCCGTCTTCTTCCCCTGATGATGGTTCTTCTTCTTGTGGGCGAGGCAGTTTTGCAACAGATATAGATGGACAACCGCTGCTTTCCTTTTTGGATGCTGGGGGCAAGTCTTCTAGAATAAACTTTTCACGAGAAATTTCCTGTGCGTTGACATCCGCAATGACTTTAACAAAATGATTTGTGAGTATTGATACTGGCCCACACTCACCCACAACCTGAATTTTTATTTAAAAAAAAATAGTCCCATTTGTGATTTTTCATTTACCAAAACGAATGGTTTAAATGACATGGTTTTATACCTGGTAAACCCTGAACCTTTCGCCAGGCTTCACTTCCTCAATCTGCGAAAGGGTTATAATATCCTGCCAAACATGGGCTGTTGTACTAGGCCATGAAACCTTGCAAACAAGCTCATCATCACAAGGTCGAGGCGTATTGGTAGTAAATTTCATTTTAGCGTCCTTTGCAATGCAACCAGGTGTGAAACCATTACTAAAGTAAAAGTAACTGGCTGCCTCATGCTTCTCGTAGTTGTAGCCTACACCAATTGCCAAATTGTACATGCATCTACGGCTGATTGTTCCTTTTGAGTTGTCACACGCGGAAGCAAAAATGAGGGATTCAACGGGTTTGCAATCACGAAGTGGAGACGGTACTTGACAACAGGCAGCCTATAATTCACATTAAACAATAATTGATTAAAAATAATAATTATAATAATAATAATAGAAACGTTTCAATTTTTAGTATTGAAATGGTGATTAGATTATACCTCCAAGTTTGTAAATGCATATCCATCACCGACATCAAAATCTCCATGATTTGTTGCTCCCCATGAAACTCTCATTGCACACACAGCCTGTCCACTTTTACAAGTTTCTGGTTTTTCCTGTTTCGCCACAAGCCATCGCCGATGGTTCTCTTTATTTTTAACTTTCATGAACCCAGCATCCGCACCTGAATAATAATTAACAATTGCATGCCATTATCTTTTTACATTTTACACGTCCATATTCTACAAAAAAAAGTGTATTCATGACGCAAAAATTTATTTACCACAGCCACAGATTAGTTTCGTATCGAAAAAGTACCACTTGTCTTCATTCGGGTTGGGTTTGGGATTTGTCTTAATATTCACCCCAATTCCAGCACCAACGCATCTCAAAATGCCCACCGTACCTGCTTTCTCAAATGCAGGGAAAGGCCAAAAACTACTTCCATCCAGGACCTGGATTTCCTTTCGCTTCTTCTCGTCATTGTTCGGTGATTCACAAATAGCCTTGACTAATATCGTTCCACTATTGTCCTCTTCCCCTTTCTCTTTAGCAGGTGCCATTTTCGTGCCGTCTCTCGAAGCAAATCCCCTGAAATAAGTTCCCACCGGGCACTTGACCCAATCACTCCATTTTTCCAGTGGAAGTGAAGGATGTGGAGTCTTAAGCTTTATCCCTGCACCCATTGACAACTCTTTTAGAATATCATACGTTGACTTGTCCATCTCAACCTCGGTGGCTGTACCAAAAGTATTTCTACCAGGACATTTCAGTACGGGCGACACTTGTGAAATGATCCAGTCCCGACCTCGCATTGGTGTACTTTGCTCCCAGCAAGTGTACCGCTCGTTACTTCCAGCATCCGGAAACATCAATTCTTTCTCCTTGACTACTTTCCCTCCCAAATCAATATCCTTTTGGATGAATTTTGGAGTCAATACTTTGAAAACACCGGCCGTACCTATGATCTGATAGACTTCTACTTTCATTTTGGGTTGAGTTTCAAATTCTTTTGCTTTGAAGCTGAGTTTGTTCCAACATTTTCCCAAGGGAAATTTGGTTGGGGCAGCATCCTTCCAGGGAAATTGGGGGTTGGGAAGTTTTGAAAACTTGGATGAAAGCTCCTCTTTCCAACACCCTGGTGATATTGATGATCAAGTTTTTTTATGTTAATTTATGTTACACCTCAATAAAATTAAGAGTTATATACAGTTAGTATATTTATTTATCTTGCCTGGTTTCCATCCAATGCTCTCGTATACTTCCATGGCAAGAAGTTGAAACTCGTCTTGATCATTGTAGGCTAGACCAACGTACAAGTTGATGGGGCAGTCTTTAATGGAAAACCCACGGGTATTGTCGCAAGTGCCAACGAGGATTGTGTCCTCCACAGGTTCTACTTCAATCACTGGAGATTTGATTTCACAGCATTTCATTCTTACGTTTGAAACACCAATGTTGTCATAGGCTTCGATTGTTTCTGGTAAAAAAAAACATTTTTTGTGTTACTTGTTCCGTTGCGTGCTTCTACTTCATATAAAAAAAGGAATATGAATATATTATATGTATTAAGCATTTTTTTACGATTCATAAAGTCTTGAGATTGGATGGTAAAGCCGCAAAGTGCTTCCTTTGGTCTACAGAACTTTCCTTCTTTCCAAATTCCTGGTGGCCCGTACTTTTCTAAATCTTTTGGTGTTTCCCCTTCTGGATCACTGCCACAGGAGCAATGCAAACCTAGAAAATAGTCAAAATAATAATGCCATACGTTCAACTTTTTAGATAGCTGACACAAAAAAATGATTTTTTAAAAAAAATTCATACGCAAATTGTCAAGGGACACATCATCCGCTTGTTTCTGGTAGGGTTTCAAGTTCATCGCAAATCCAACTCCAACGCCACAATCACACTTGTTAGGCAATGGAGCTGTTACTCCCACTTTCTCTGTCCCACTGCTTCCAAGATACAAAAGGTTTTTGGGCTGACCGTTTATTTCAACGCATTGGAAATGGAGTCCCGCTATTCCAAATAAATCTGGCTTTTTCACCGTTCCTACTACAGGAACCACTTCTTCCCTATATTGAAGGGAAAACTGGGCAATGTAGCTATTCTCGTCACACATTTGCCAATCTTTTTCTCCCCACTTTGTGTCGTGATTCCACTCAATATCTAAATCCCTTGGACCTTCAATATCCGTCGTTAAGTCGGGCTGTAGTTGATAAACAGACTCTTCCTGTTTCACACTGAATGGTTTGAAACTAATTTCTTTTGGGGGTTTCCACATAGCATCAGATGAACTTGATGGCTCTGCTGGCTCTTCCGGTTCTGGCACCTCCTCATCACGACCACCGTCATCCTCATCACTTGGCGGATCAAGCTCACACTTCATTGGCTGGCCCGCAGGTATTCCGTTCTCTGTAAAGTCGGAGCGACTCAGCTCAGTTCCATCTGCATCCAGTTCAACAGTAGTAAACTGATTTGTGAGGACCAACATGCTCCCACAGACGCCAACTCTTTGGCGGATTTCCAATTTGGTTTTAGGCTTCAGAGTAAACACTTTAGGGAGGGGAAGCATTGACTCGAAAATGTGTTTTGGTGGACTACTCCAACTATACTTGCATCCATCATCTGGACATACTTCGGGGTTCTGTGAGAACTTTGTTTGCAACAACGTAGCAACACATTCACTAGTATAGCCTACGCTACGGTAAAAGTATGAAGCTTCCAAGTGGTTGATTGTGTCATACATAACTCCCATGCCAAGTTTTACTTGACACTTGCGCATCCTATTGTAGACGCGGTTATCACAGGTCGCCGCTAGCAAAAGTTTTTCCTCTGTTTGACAAGCTTTTACAGGATTGGGAACATTGCAGCACACTCCTTTAACATTTGTTAAACCTGTATCGTCCACACCGACAGCTGAAATAAGGAAAGTAGTTATAACTTGTTGCAAAGGAAGTAGTTTTTAAGTACTTAAGTAGCGTCGCCTTACCACCATCGTCAGAGAAAGAAGGCTCAATTCCACACAAAGCCGTATGTGGCGGACAAACAACATCCATGGCATTTTCAACAGTATTAAAGGAGTCTGGAACAGAGGTTATGGGAAACTCCGTATCCCGACCACATCCGCACAAAATACGCAAGTCATATATTCCAAAATCATCTTTATGCTGTACCTCGTCTTTGAGGCAACCCGTTATTTCTATACCAACCGCAGCTCCCATACAGTATTGATATCGAGATCCTGGATCTCCAAACCATTCACTACGCCAAGCCTCTTCCTTTGACGCAAAACTGTCTTGAATATGAATCTTTTCTTCCGTATCTTTCATTGCTGGAGTCATGCAATGGTAGGCTATGGAAACAGCCCCTAACAAATCCCCTTTCTTTTTCCGTTCCTTCCCATGTCCCTTGTTGACTGAAATGCTGCGCATGTACGTTCCTTCCTTACACAATTTCAATGGATGCCATTTAAATGCTTTCCTTGGTGGGTTTGGTGACTGTCCAATATGCCCTTTTCTTCCGTCCTTTGACCACTTTTTCATTATCTCATTTTCCCCTTTATGAGTATGCATTTTACATGGGATATTCCCCGGGTCCTCCTCCACTAACCAGTTTCTCCCCCTCAAAGGTGTCAAGTCTGCCCAGCAAGGTTCTGGTTTGAGATTTCCCTTTTCCGGAAAATCCAAAGTTTCTCCAGGCCCCTTCTCCTCCCCAGTATTTCCATCTTTGTTAATTCTCATGAAGACATTGGTTCTCACCTGATAGATGCCACAAGTACCTACGAGCTGCTTCAAAATCGTTATGTCTCCCTTCTCCACATCAATTTCAATCCGTTGTTTGACAGCCCTATGCCAAATTTTAGTGGGGGAGGTTTGATCCTCTTCAACACTTCCTTTGGGGTGGAGCATCACAGCGTCCCATGGGAATGTGGCACCAGTTTTACTTTGGCCGAGTACATTACCAAAGTTGGAAGACAGTTGTTCCTTCACACATTCTAAATTATATCCTAAACTCTCGTAAAAGCTGGGCTCGGTGCCAAGGTCTGGGTTGTAAAATAGACCAATGATAACATCAAATTCGCATAGACGTTTTGATTCACCTCCCGAGTTGTCGCATGTTATGGCTAGCTCCAAAGTTTCTTTTGGATCACAGATTGTTGCTGGGTTTGAAATGGGACAGCATTTGCCACGAAGAGAGGTAATCCCAGCGTTATCATATTTTACTGTGTTTGGAGTTTCCATTGAAAAAAAGTTGGTTCTTTCAAAGGCAAAGGCACATAGGGCTTCGCGGGGGCGGCATATTTGACTGACACTAAAGTCCCCGGATAATCTCAAAAGTGGAGGGAGACCAGCCCAGTTACTAGAATAAAAATTAGAATTCAACTTGAAGAATTTGAGGCTTGGTTTTAGCTGTGAGAGTTCAAAAGGGAACCCCGTGATTTTCTAATAAGGTCACCTGTGATGGTTTCAACTTTCAACCACAACAGGAAGCCACCCAGACAATAGTAAGTTATGGGACAAATTGTAAAACGACCCAAAACCAATGAATTTGCACAGATCTCGAAAAATTGGGCAAAATCTTAACGCAAGAAAAGGTAGAGGATAACTGGAGAAACAATAAGTGGGATAACATGAAAATCTTTGGTTACTCCCCGTTGATATCATTATCTCAAAGTCTTCCTCCATGCAGTCACCCTAAACGACTCTCTATATTTGCAAATATCTCAGGGCCCCATTGCAAATCCATCGGTTTCAAAAATCTTTTACCCTTTAAAACTTTTGATGGTTTGTGACAGGTGAAGCCATCCGATATCTAAAGCTAGGATATAAACTAAATAAATAGCGTATATAGTGCTTACGATCGCGTATGCTTTCCACATGAACAAAACTGCTTGACGTTGATAACCCCTGTATCATCTTCTACTGGTCCTTCATATCGGTTTGTGCTCACAGCGTAGCCTACTGCAACAGCTCCATCTTGACAAGGTTTTGCCTTGGCTGGTGGTTGCGGAAAGGAAGCGTTATTGTTAAGTCGAAAGTTACCCACATTTACGTTATTCTGATCTCCACATCGGAACATTAGAAGACGTATACCCTTTAAATTAAAGTGGGAAAGTTAAATGAAATCTAAAAAATACTATTCCTTCATAGAAAACTAGTCCGACTTACCATTGCATCCGAAATCTTTTTTGTTTTATTATTATTCAATGCCCCAACATGCATCTCCTGTTGGTTAATCCATGAACCTTCCGGACAGCTTTCCCACGGTTGCCATACTGTCTTCAAATTAATTCTCAGCTCGATATCTTGAGGATTATCGAGTATAATTTGACCAGTCTTCTCGTCCTCATGAAAAATTTCAGATTCTGGAAGACCATGGAATGGACATTGATCAGAGGGATCCTTACCAGTTGAACTGATTGGAGGAAGTAAGTACGTAGGTCTAATTGGGGTATGGTCAATAACTGGAGGTTCCTTTTTCACTGGCGGTTTGAAATTAACATCGCATTCCGGTTCGTCACCAAGTGGAACATCTGCCACGATGTATTCCTCCTTTTTAATTACATTTCCTTTAGCATCCTTGACAATTTTTTCCATGGTGGTGGTCGCCACGAGAATTTCTCCTCCTTCAAATTCACACACGCCCATCTGCTGGTGCCACTCTATACGTAGGTTTTCTTCAACATCGTTGGAATCCAAATCAATTTGAAACGTTCTCCAAATTTCGGGTGAGGCTGAACCCCATCGGAACTGACAGCCTTCCTCCGGACATGGCATTCTCTGGAATTTTTCTCGCAATTCAGTCATCATGCAATTAGGAATATAACCTATGCTGGTGTAGAAATAGCTGGATCGATTAAACTGCTCAAAGTTGTACTGTACACCAACTCCAAAACGAATTTCACATATTCGCTTCCGCTTTTCTCTCCTATTGTCGCAGTAGCCTACCAATCGCTTTCTCTCAGTTGGTGTGCAGATCAAAGCTGGATTTTCCACAGGACAGCAAAACATTTTCAAATTTGTGGCACCCTCCGGGCCCCAAGATGGTTGATAACCACAAACAGCTTCTCCTGCATAACAGTTTTCTTTCTCATCTAGCATCACATCTGGAACGGATTTTGTAACAAAAACAAAGTCTGTGTCTGGCCCAGTGCTTGCAAGCATTTTGGCGTCGAGAATTCCAGCAAGATCCTTGTCCTTTGGTGTTTTCTTTGGCTGTTGTAATCGAGTATACGTTTGGATGCCGATGTATGCTCCAAAAGTCTTTTGAAAGAGGAGTGTTCCTTGCTCCTTCTGGAAAAAATAAAATTATTTGTTCTTCAATAATAAATTCCAGCCTATGATAGTATGAAAAACGGTTCATTACGGCTTGTACCATTATTTAGCTTACCCATTTTCCCTCTTCATTCTCCTCGACTCCTATCAAAACAACTTTATAATCTTTAATATCTTCATTGTTTGGAGTGCTGCATCTGAAATAGATTCCGACCAGTGGTGACATTTCACTTCCTCCCTTAGCGGGTCGCTGTACAACTCCAAACTCTCTTACATATCTTTTCTCATCACAGCGTCGACTATCCTCGTCATTAAATGTTGAGGGTTCGATGGGCTCATCAGGAACTTGGACTATGGTACCAGGAATTATTGGACTATCGCCATCATCACCACCACCAGTACCAATGTCTTCATCCTCTGCTTTGTCAGAGGGAACTAGATTTTGATATTCTTTAAGGAAATCTCGAGGCTTGTTATCCACCACTAGAATGCCCGCACCCTTCTGTGGGAACTCATCTAGCCAACAGCCAAGCTTATTGTCATCCTCGTCATCATCCTCCCCAAGGTCAAGTCCCAGATCTTTCTGTGAATTCTCTTGAAGAGCATCCTTGAATTCGGTAAGATGAAAATGAGGAGTGTGAACTCTATAAAGACCACATTCTCCAACAACCTGGTAAATGTTTAGCTTGGCACCCGGACCAACATCAACTGTTTTTTTGTCTTTGCTCATTTTCCCCCACTGCTCATCATGATTGTGACGAGCCCTGATTTCCAAAAACAATAAGCATACTTTTTTTTTTTAAAAAGTCAAATTAATTAACTTTGAAAATTTAAATTTTACTTAAATTTACCACAAGAATTTAGGATCCGCCTTGAATTTATCTTTGAGAGATGTGATAACGCATTCCAACGTCCATCCGAGCATCTCATAATAACAGCAAACCTTCTTCTGTTGTTTATAATCAGGGGTTACCCCAAGCCCCACCTCGAATTCGCATTGGCGCGTTTCCTGGCCTTTTGAATTGTCACAAGAAGCAACCTTCAACACCTTTTCCCCAGGTTGGCAACCCTCAACGGGGGAAGGAACATGACAACAAGCAGAACGAACCCTGTTTACCCCCACGTTATCATAGATTCTCACATTCCCCTTATTTTCACTAGGAGCATCTTGGATTTGGAAGCCACAAAGAGCTGTTCTTGGCCCACAATTCTTTGGCTCGGCATCCCATTCTCCGCTCATCCATTCGTAATTTACATTCCATTCTGTGGTTTCAATCTTTGCTGGTGGTCCACAAGAACAAGTCAAGCTAATGTCTACCAGTCCCATGTCATCTTCAACACTTCCAGCATAAGGTTTTGCTGCCGTATGCATTCCCACCGATGTTGAGGCATCACATGTACAACTCTTGTAGCGAGGCCCAGATAGCTGCCAACCCCTTGTCACAGCCTGACCCTCATTCTTTTTATCTCCAAGGGGACTGGAGCATCTAAAGTAAAAGCCAGCTACACCATAAGCATCCCGCTCCTTTCCCTTTCCAGTCATGTATCTATGAGGTGATATGCTATCCACATAAGTTCCTTCAGTACAATTCACCCATGGCTGCCATTCCAAATCTTCGTTTACTTCATTTCCTGTTGCAAAGGGAGAGCTCAAAATCGTAGCTACTCGGGGGTCGTCTTCCGAAGGCGGGTTGTAATCGATCCATTGTGGCTTCCGGTGAAATGGACAACCTGACTTTGGTTCCGGAATTGGGGCCAGGTTGGAAGGTTGAATGACATTACCAACTATTTTTTGCTTCGGGACTTTCTTCTTCTCATTGTTTGTGCTTATATTACAAGCACAAGGAGGTTCGTTTGTCGTTTGAAACTTGGTTTCCGGAGCGGTCTCCTCTTCCTTAGCCAATTCTTTCCCATCCTGGTCCATCGTTATTAGTTCCAACTTGGGGGTAAGAACTAAAAGATCGTTAACCACTCCGACGATTTGATACAGCCCTACTTTCTCACCCCCTTTCACATTGATCTCTCTTGGTGCTGTGCTAACAATTGGCTGGAAGAGGTCGTCTGGTGCGTCTCCCCAGTTGTAATTACAGCCATCACATGGTTCCGTCTTCAATGTGGACTTTAACTGTTGCGCAATACAAGGGACTGTATAGCCTACGCTTTCATGGAAATAACTCTCATCTGGCTTCTTCTCAAGGTCATACGCGATCCCCTTACCAATTCGAAGTTTGCACTTGCGGGTAACATTAAAACGGGTATTGTCACAAGTATAAAGAAGCCTTTTCTCTTCCGTTGGCGTCCCAATAGCTGGATTTGGAACGAGACAACAACCCATTTTCACATTGGTTATGCCTGTACCATCAGTCTTCTTCCAGTCTCCAACTGGTTTGGCCCCAAATGATGCAGATAGGGAGCACAGTGCTTCGAAAGGTTTGCAAGCAATTACCCCCTCTTCAGCCCAAGGGGACTTGACGGGTTTAGATGGTTCTAACGGTTTGCCAATAGAGCAAAGTAGCCGAATATTATCAATCCCAATGTTATCCTTCTCATTTCCGGGAACATCGGCACTAACTTCGAATCCCACTGTAGCTCCAATTCCACATTCCTGAATGCGCTTTTTTAACTTATCCACATTAACATCCAAGCCGGGATGAATTGCCTTTAAAATAGTAGGGGTGGATATTTGCTTCCCTTTCGGAGTTGATGATTTCCGACCTTGTGAGGACTTTCCGTCGTCTTGTTTAGGACTTTCCTCCTCGTCATCATCGCCATCACGAGAACCGGGCTTGATACACTTGGCAATGATGTGTGCCATCCCCAAATCATCTTTACTTTTATAATTTACTGTTTGTGTGGTGAAGCCAACGATATACTGTCCTTCGTCGCATTTTTCCTTATTACTCTCATCTTCTACTGCATAGGGGAGCTTCACTGGGCTCTCGATTTGTAAACTGCCATCTTTGTCCACATCAAATAGTGGCGCTTCGGGATAACCATGGAATGTTACTGGAGGTCTCTTTGCATAGTCCTTGGGCATCTTCTCATCTTTTGTTTTTGCACCGCCCTTGACGGGCACCTTCTTATCTTTCATTTCTGGATCGTCCTTCGGCGTCTTTCCATCTTTTACCTTTGCGTCGCCCTTGGTGGGCACCTTCTTATCTTTCGTTTCTGCATCTTCCCCTTCTTGAGAATAATCCTTTGGTTCATCTGGGAGCACGACAGCTAAACCTTTCCTTGGCGTAATTGGCGTATTTTCTGCCCAACAATGGGGTTTGGGTGGGATAACCACGTCATCCACATTAAAATAGTCTTCTGTTGCCGCAGCATCCTTGCCATATTTAATATCATGCTTTACAAAACGATCTGTGGCTACCAAATAAGGTCCACAAATCCCAATGATTTGGTGAATGGAAGTTTTGGTAGAGCCTGGTATCTTTAGTGTGTGTTGGATTGGAGCAGCTTGCTTCCAAATTGGATGCCCTTCCTTGGTCCAAGTATAATAATTTTTACGCTCAATTTCATTTCCATCTTCGTCTGTCTCAGCAACACTTAGCTTCTGTGCGAAATTCCTTTCCAAGTCGGGGATGGTGCAGTCCAGTCCCCATCCAATAGATTCAAAGAAATCGGACGTGCTTTTAATTTCTTGATTAGCGTAATCATACGTTACTCCAACAACGGTGTCCATTATGCAAGATTTCTGCTCAGAATAGTCAGAATTGTCGCAAAACCCGATTTCCTTTGTTGTTTCGGCTGGCTCACAGGTAAGTGCGGGGTTTGGAACTTAAAATTACAAAAGAGTAAAATGTAGCTGCTAATAAAGATAAGCTAAATACTAGAAAAAATCAAAACTGGCAAGTGTCGATTGAAACCTACCATCGCAGCATTTTATTTTCACGCTGGATATTCCTATGTTATCGTAGTTCATCACATTATCGTCGGCTAGTTGAAATGGCTTGCTTCGACTCCGTAAACCTATAAAATTAAAAATGATGCCAGCGTTAGCCCCATAAATTATACTTCATAATTTAAAAAATATATTTACCGCAAACTGCTTGACGAGCTAAGCAAGTCTGTGGCTCAGTCCAATTGCTGAAATTTAAAAATAAAATAACTTTAGTTCTAATCGTTACGTACGAGTACTCAATTATGCAAAAATTATTTAAATTACCCTCGTAAACCACGTAATGCTTCAGGAAATGCATCTTTCCAGACGACATCAGAGCACGAACACTGAAGCTAATCACATCATTTAAAGTATATGTATTATGAATGTTCATGTTCAGTTTGTGATTTTAAGCGATTGTTTAAATGCCATTAAAATATTTAATACCTTCAACGATTCGACACCCAAATCATCTCCTAAACGCTGGTCTGGTACGTTACTTGCCTGAACGCCAATTCCGGTTCCACAATCGCATCTTCAATATAATCCAAACATGTTTTTAAATTATGGTTTACTTATGCTACTAAAACGCCCATAATATTATGAAATTTTACCTTTTCCAGTCCCACATTCCTTCTTCTGTGATGGACGCTGCCGGGGTCGAATCTTTAATAATGTGATCGCCACCCCCATTCTTCTTTATATTTCTACAATGCAACGCAACTACAACTAACCCTGCCATATCTTCATTTGGAGCTAGTGATCCTTGTCTTTCAACAAAGATACTGTCCGCATACCAAGAATCCTCTGTAGTTGGTTCCTCACAGTTTTTCCATTCCGATAATTCGGTGTCATCCGGCCAAACAGTGTCGAGAACTGGAGTTTTGAGAGCGGTCCCACCATCCACATCTTTATACACGTCCGTTTCAGCTTTTGGAACATATTTGAGTTGCTTAGGATCCAGGCCAATTTTGGCACCAGCTTCTGACTGCATTCGAATCGGCTTATCATCTTCCCAACAACGCTCTGCGTTTGGATCCGGTGGTGGTATTGGTAACTCTATAGTTTTCTCACTGTTTGGAATCGAACTGTCTCGAGAAGTTACCACCTGAACATATTGATTTGCTCGAATGATATAGGTATCACATTCAGCAATTATTTGGTAAATATCGTATTTGGTTTTGGGTGGCACAGTTATATTAGTATAGGTGATGACTTTAGGTAGCCAAATTTCTTCTGGAGTATTTTTCCAATTGTATTCGCACTCATTGTTTCGACATTTTACGTCTGCATTGAGACGAGCTTTTAAATCATCTCCTGCGCAAGGAATGGTATAACCAATTGATTCGTAGAAGCGTGTCGCAGCAACCCCCACTTCTTTGTTATAGCCCACACCGATAGACAGAGTAATGTCACAAGCACGAGGCTTGACATTTTCCAGATTGTCGCAGCTAGGTTAATATGAACACAACAAAATTTTGTAATATAGATTATAAAAGACGTGCTTTTAGGTGGTTATTCTATACATATACTAACCTGCCAAGTGGAAGCCTTTCTTCTGTGGGTTCACATTCCGTCGCAGGATTTTCTACATCACAGCATTTTCCTCGCAAATTATTAAACCCAACATTGTCTACAGGGTAACTTCCATCACCTGTGTGTACAAGAAAAGGTCAATTTAGAATTTTTGCTATATTACGGGAATAATCGTTGAGATAATGAGACATGTGATACACCATTCGACTGGAAAATTAATTGAGATCAATTATCTGTTATTTATTTTTGCGGAAATGTTCCCGATTCGAGAAAATCCAAATCAAAACCCAATCTGATCCTTTTTTGCCCAGTGAGTTAATACTATGTATGTGTTACTATGTACTTCCGGTTGCTTCCACTTACTATTATTATGATTTTTCTCGTAGAATTATGATTTTATTTGACAAAGCTGCATGACGTTCTGAAGTGACCGGTTAGGTTAGGGTCTTTGGTAATGTGCGTAGCCATGGTGTTTTGAAGTGACCGGTTAGGTTAGGGTCTTCGTAACTTGCGTAGCCATGGCGTTTTGAAGTGAGCGTTTAGGTTAGGGTCTTTGGTAATTTGCGTAGCCATGGCGTTTTGAAGTGAGCGTTTAGGTTAGGGTCTTGGTTAACGTGCGTAGCCATGGCGTTTTGAAGTGAGCGTTTAGGTTAGGATGTTGTTTAACGTGCGTAGCCATGGCGTTTTAAAGTGACCGGTTAGGTTAGGGTCTTTGGTAATTTGCGTAGCCATGGCGTTTTGAAGTGACCGGTTATGTTAGGGTCTTGGTTAACGTGCGTAGCCATGGCTTTTTGAAGTGAGCGTTTAGGTTAGGGTCTTGGTTAACGTGCGTAGCCATGGCGTTTTGAAGTGAGCGTTTAGGTTAGGGTCTTGGTTAACGTGCGTAGCCATGGCGTTTTGAAGTGACCGGTTAGGTTTGGATGTTGTTTAACGTAATGTAACGTTAACGGGCCTTTTTAACGTAGTGTTCCGTTTTTTGGGTTAGAGTAATATTCAGTAGGGTAACAATAATGACTTACTGGAAATGTAAGGTTGAAATTGGCCAGCAAATCCACAAAGAGCTTTCTTTGGCAAACAATATTGTTTGTCGACCCAATCTGTTAAACAAGATCAAATTTTAATTTACAGGGTTCACGAATTTCATACTTTTGAAAAATGCATTGGAAACCAAACTACATTACCTCCTCTATTGCCAGCATTCCCATCAGGAACGTTTTCATCAGACGACCCATTAAATGGATTAACTGCGTCCGGTCCACAACTGCAACACAGTAGCACATTATCAACTGCCAAATCTTCCAATTCCCCTTGGTCCCCTTGAGTGTTCAACTGTAAATAGACATAGCATACCAATACAAGTAATTGAATAAGAGTAAAAACAAGTAATTTTTTTCAACGCATACCTGGAAACCATATCCAACTCCATCCCTACAACTAAACCATTTCCTAAAGGGTCTTGTTTTCAAATTGGGTGTGGAGAGCATCAAAGTTCCACTCTCTTCGCCCTCAGGTGTGGTACACTTTGCTCCCAAATTACCCACACCAATTTTATCATCATCCCCATAGTTTTCTACAATGTAGCGTTGTGGAGCCACTGCTGTAATGTATGAGCCTTCTGGGCACAAGTTCCAACCCTCCCAATTCCCAATATTTGTTATGATGGGAGAACTTATTATTGATCCACCAACTGTAGAAGTGGAATCACTTTCCTTTAGATTGTTATGAAAGGGACACTTTTTATCGGCATCGGGATCGGGCCCTTCCTCAGCTAACAAAATGGGAGACTTGTCACTCCAACAAGTGGATGGCTTTGACTCAACTGGAAGCTCAAATTCTTCAGTTCCACCCTTGTCATTTTTCTTGTTCTCCAACAACGGCGTCACTACTTTAATAAACTTGTTTGTATTCACTAAATAGTCACCGCATTTTCCTTGAACCTGGACAATATCTGTTTCAGATTTTGGTGGAACAGCTACTTTAGCCCGAGTATCAGTTGGGTCCTGCCAAAATGGAAGGCCTTTAGCATTCCATTCGGAAGCACACTTGGCATTCTTCTTTTTTGGATCAGTTGGACACTGTACAGGATTTTGTAAAAAGTTTTGCTTCAAAGGTTTTATAGAGCAAGGCAAAGTGTGACCAATGCTTGACATTGTGTTGAGGAAGGGAGTAGCTTCCGGTGTAAAGTTGTAGGATACGCCGACGGTCGGATGGAAAATGCATTCACGTACTTTTTCCTCATTATTCAAACATTTTGCGACCACTTTCCGAATTTCTTTTGGTTTACATGTGCTTGCTGGGCTGGGCACGTCCACACATTTCATATTAATATTATTCATGCCGCTATTGTCGTAAGAATCAGTTTTACTTTTGTAGGGATGGAACTGGATTGCTGCCCCATTCAAGGCTTGTTTAGGTCTGCAGATTTTTTTTTCATTGTCTTTATCCTCAGGAGAAGATGCTGCTGTAGGAATCTTTGGTGTTTTACCGTCTTCCCGTCCGCTCGGAGAAAGAGTTTCACTGTCCTCCCCAGCAGGCGCTTTGTTGTCTTTCCCTGTAGGCGTCTTGCTGTCTTTCCCAGTCGGCGTTTTGCCATCTTTCCTTCCTGATGTTCCAGCCCCCTTTGCATTTGGCTCTCCGGTTACCGGTGGGTCCGTTGTTAGCTTGTTGGCATTTGGGTCCACGCTGCAAATGAGTTTGATGTCTTCTGCTCCAACATTATCCTTCTTTCCTTCCAATTTGTCTTGATCGGGAGTTTTGAGAGAATAGCCAACGGCAAGGCTTTCCTTTGGACACTCTTTCCACTGCCCATCCCATTCCTTTTGTTTGAATCCGGGATTCAAAAATTCAATCTGGTTGTCGTCGTTGGGGTCTATTGTCTCATTCCAAGACAAAGCTTTGCAGTTGAAGGCAACTTGAACGATTCCTGCTTTATCCAAGTCTCCTTGTTTCGTTTTGTCCTGGTGACGGCTCACGCGAACTTTGTTGATGTAGCTGGAGTCTGAACAGTTTTTCATTGAGGTCCAATCTCCCTCCGCATTTGGCTTGGGGGAGGTGAGCAGAGTAGCATTTGGAATTTTCAGTGCACCTCGAGTAGGCTCTAGACTATGGAAAGGGGTGAGTTTCTGAGGAACAGTCTTATTGTCTCCCACAAGATCACCGTAGATCGGTGCTGTGAGACGCCAACAAGGCCTTTCAAAGGGTTTGACAGTTGTTGGTAGTCTTCCTGGCTCCAGTTCGTCCTCGACATCCGCATTTTCTTTGTCGTTGTACATAACTTTAATGAGTTTTGGGGTGAAAGCAGTATAGAAGCCACAAGTAAGAGTGATTTGGTCAACAGTGAACTTTTCACCGCTTGGAACTTTCTCCGATAAGGGGGTAGTTTGGAGTCCTCCATAAACGGGGGAGGTGGGAGGGGTTGCCGATCCCCAATCAAACGCACATTCTCTATTGCAGTTAATGTTATTTTTGGTGTTGTTGGCTAAAACACCAGTTTGACATTCTAAGGTGTAGCCAACAGACTGGTAAAAGTTTACTGTGTTCTCCAGACCTTTTGCGTCCATTTTGTCAGTAGCGGAAAAGTTGTAGGTAAGGCCCACGTAAGCAGAAAACTTGCAGTTACGTTCTTGAGTGCCCTCACTGTTGTCACAAGAGGCGATTGTGATACGCTGAAAATAAAGTGAAATCGAACTCAAATTCCATTGAATGAAAACAAAAGCAATATATGCATGCATAATTCAGAAATCGTATTTATTTGGCATACCTTTTCCTCAGGAATGCATTCCTTGGCAGGATCCTTTACGTTTGTGCATTTAGCTTGTACATTGCATAAACCAGTGTTATCTTGCGTCTTGCTGTATGGTTTATTCTGAGCTCTTAGCCCTGTTATTGCCTGTTTGGGGAGACAAATCTGCTTATCAGTCCAAGTTCCAATGTGTCCAGTAAATGGTTTCTCTTCACTTGGATCTGTATATGGATTGAATGCAGCTCCGGTAAAACTAGAGGAGCAAATTAGTTTGACATTTTCCGTTGCTGCATTATCAGTTTCGTCGTCTGCGTATGCAGTGCTTGTATGAAAGTTGATTTGGACACCCACAGCGGCCCCAGGTTTGCACGAAGCCCACTTATCTTTTGAAGACTTTGGTTTATCTGGCGTCCCTGGTGTAGCAAACTTCAACGTCTCCTTTACCTCCTCAGTAGGCTCTCTGCATTTCAGTAAGAATTCTCCCACTCCCAGATAATCCCCATCATTAACTATCTGCCGTTTTGTTGCAACTCCAGTTACATATGAGCCCTCTGGACAGTATTTCCAATCCCCATATTCACCCCAGTTTTCTAGCTCAGGACTTTGTAAAACAACCCCATCAGGTTCCCTCCTAAGAGGTTTGGTTGACTCAGTGTTATGAAAGTTTGGAAGTTTCGTGCCTGGTTTTATTCCAGGTAGAGGTACACCCCCATCGATTTCTGAATTACTTTCCCAGCAACAACAGCTTTCTTCCTTATCATCGCCATCTGATTTGCCATTGTCACCTTTAGTCGGCTCCAATACCATTTCTTTCTCTGTCACTTTACCAGTTTCTGCATTAGTAGATCTCTTAATGTAGTTGGGTGTAGCTACCACGTATGGATCACATTCCCCAACCACCTGGAGTAGCTCTACTTTGGTGTTCTTTGGAACGTCCAAACTCTTGGTATTGTCATTCGTCACCTCTTCGAAAACTTGAGGGTTGGGGTTGCTTATCCAATCGTAGTTACATTTTGAGTCGCACTCCACCCCAGGGAATTTGTTTCTGAGCCGTTCCCCACCACATTGTAATGTAAATCCTAGAGACTCGTGGAAGTAGCGAGACTTTTTGTTAGCGTTTGGATTAGGCATCACGCCAACGGCAGCTATAAAATTACATTTCTTGGGAACATTAAATTTTGAGTTGTCGCAAGTTGCAGCTAATACTTTTCTTTCTTTTGGTTCACAGGCGCTCACTGGATCAGGGACGTTACAGCACTTTGTCAAAATGTTGGAAATTCCGATATTGTCATAATTGGCAAGGTCAGCCTCTGAATAATTTTAAAATTTAATAAAGTTAGACGCCATAGACTTAAAGATAATTAATTAAAAGAGTAGTCATTTTGAAAAAAAAAATTTTACTTTGAATAAATGGCCCGCCTTGAATTTTTAAACCACATAAAGCCTGTTTTGGCTTGCAAAGCACCTCATCGGTCCAATCGCCCCTCAAACCTGATAACTCACTGTAACTTGACCCCTCATATGATTTGTAGGCCGGTGGTCCATAACTAAACACCAAAAATGAATTAAAGGTTGACTTTAGCACACACAGAGTTGGTTAAAGTTTTACTATAAAGGGAGTAGAAATTAAGGAAATATGTGATCCGTTCGGCGGAAACCATTCGCATCCAGCCAAGAGTTGGGTCTAATAGTTTGAGGTCATTTTACATTTCACCCCATAAGTTTTGAGTGGGTAACCACACATCTCATACCTGCATTTCAATTTTACGTTATCCATAGCAACATCGTCTCCAGGCCCCTGATCTGCTTGGCTATTAGCTTGTATACCCACAAAGGCGCCTTCTTCACAATAATAGCCCGGCATATCTTTAAAATTCGGAGGAACTGCGTCTTTTACATGACTCGTCAAAAAAACTTCATCTTCCTTCACCTTCCTATCTGTACTCTGACAAATGAATGAAATGGACGTGAGTCCAGCCCCATCTTTATCTGTTCCTGTTTTAATTACTCTTCTATTATTATTCATCCCAATAACGTAAGTTCCATTAGGACACTGTTTCCAATCATTCCAATCTCCCTGGTCCGTCACTGTGGGATTTTTAATCTGCATCCCGCTGTCATCAACTGCTTCAATATTCTCAGGAAGTGGACTAACTGGCTGCTCATAGTCAGGTATTTTCTGCTTAAACTTACTTCCAGGTAAGCCTCCACCTGAAATTGGAAGCTTATCAAGTGGACATTTCTGTTCTTTTGGCTTTTCCTCCGGAAGGGAAACATTCATCGGCTCATGACTTTCTTTGCCAGGTTCACTCAAGCTTTGTCCAACTTTTACTAGCCTTGGAGTATAGACCGTGTAAGGATGACAGGATCCCTGGATTTGATAAATTTCAGCTTTTGATTTTGGCTGCACTTGAATTGGAACTGTGGCATATACAAGTTCATCCAAAACCTCTGGAACAGGGATGTTTTCACCAGGCTTAAAAAACTTACAACCCAGTTGATTCGAACACTCTACATTTTTAAAGTTTTTATTTAAATCCTTCTTGATACAGGGCAGATTATACCCGATGCTCTCATAAAAGTGGACCTGCTTCTCATTCTCTTCATAATTATAGTTCAAACCAATGGGCACCTCAATGTCACATTCAGTGGGCTGGTCATTATCCAAATTGTCACAGGAACCCATCAACACCTTTGTCTCTGTGGGGTTGCATATTTCTGCAGGATTAGGAACGGTGCAGCTATAAAATTTATTTTGAAAAAAAGTTTTTTTTTTATATTCCCGTTTTACAAGTTGTAATTCTGTAACTGTTTTATTATTTTATTACTACTAACCATTTGAAGCGAAGGTTGTTTACTCCCGTGTTATCGTATTCATACTCCTTATGAAAAGTGTCATACTGAGCTTGCATCCCACAAAGTGCCTGCCTCGGTTTGCAATGAATGGCGTCTTCCCAATCATCAGTGCCCTTGGGTCCATTTTCCCTTTCCAGAATATTTTTGGCATTGTCATCATCGTCACCACCTAAATCATCCTGAATCACTACATCTCCAGCCTTTGGCTTGATGCTACAAATAAGTCTCAACCCATCTGTTGCAACGTCGTCTACTTCCGGGCCTCTATCTTCTACCGATTGTCTCTGAAATCCAATTGCAACCGACCCACCTTTGCAGTCTAATCCGTCATCCCTTCCTCTAAATGGAGAATCATATCCTGGATTTTGAAACTCTAGCACGCCGTTACGCGTTCCATCGGGAGTGGAATATTTCAACTCAATTCCAACTACGCCCACATTATCCATCCAAATCCCCTCAGGACCTCCTTCATCAATACTAAATTTTGCGACGGAAGCCCCCGTAAAGTACATTCCATTTGTGACATTCTGCCAATCCCCCCAGTCTCCATTATCGCTCACTTCTGGGTTGGTTGGTACCACAATGCTATCATCTCCATCATCATCAATCGGAATAAACAAGTCTGGTTCAGGCTGGCCATGGAACAGAGGCAAGTTCTCAGGTTTCGGACCCAAGTCATCAAACTTGATTGTTTCCTTTTCTTTCTTTTCCACATCTTTCCAGCATTCCCCACGATTTTGTTGGACCACTGAGTCGGGTGGAATGGAAACGTCTTCACTTCTCTTTTGACCGTCTGACTTTTTATCCGTAACCTCACGTCGGATTTTATTGGTTAACGTTGTGTAAAGACCACATTGGCCCACCTGTTGGAAAACTTTGAGGGAGGTTTTTCCAGGAACGGAAAAGATTCGCTTGACGGTCCCCACCGGAAGAAATACTATTGGATCCGCCTCCTTCCAGTTGAAAGATTGTGCGTCCCTTCTTCTTCGTCGGTTTGCATTCCTCTGTTTCTTTGCTTTACTTGCCCCCACTTTATTTCCTCTGTTGCTACTTTCCTCCGGTATTTCCTGACCTTTTAAGCGTGCTTCCATTTTTTTACCCGCGCATTCCACAGTGTAACCTACACTGGAGTAGGTTAGGATTGGGTCCATATTATAAGTGTAGTTCATGACGGTGCCAACTGCCGTGGTGTATTCACAAGGTCGACTTCTTTCGGAATCGTCATTGCTGCAGGAAGCGATGAGAACCTCTTTCTCTTCCGGAACACAAGTTTGTAAGGGATCTGGCACGTGGCAGCATTTAAATTCCACTCCATTCAATGCCGAGTTATCTGCATCTGCGGAGTAGGACTGAATCTGGGCTTTTATGCCACAAAGAGCTTGTCTGGGATCACATATTCTTGCCTTTGTCCATCTCCCTCTTAGCCGCCCACCTTGGTCGTCTCCAATGTCTTTGGTAAAGTCTTTAAAAACGGGTTTCCCAATTGAACACATCAGCCTCATGTTATCGGTGCCAACATCATCTACATCTGGTCCTTGGTCGTCTTGAGCATTCACCTGAAGTCCAACAGCAGTTCCTTCCTGACAACTAAACCACTCTGGCCCTTTACCAGCGGCGGTGGCAGCATCAGGTAAATTTGGAGTCTTGAGGGTAAGCGTATTCTCATCTTTACCTTCAGGACTTTTACAATTCAGTGCAAATTCCACGACACCCATCGCATCCTCATAACCTTTCTTTTTGTGGACATAGCGTCGCACACTGAGAGCATAGACATATGTCCCTTCACTACAATTTACCCAATCTTGCCAGTTTCCATTATCGGATACTTTTTGATTTGTAACAATGGTGGAACCATCTGGCTCATTAACACGATTTTCGGGGGTCGTAGGTTTGTCATGAAAATCAATCTTTTTCTCGGGCATGATGTCAATTGGGCCACCTCCATAAATCGGGGAGGATTCATACCAACACTTTCCCATGCAGTTGCCATCCTCTTTTCCGGTGGAAACTTCGGTGGAAGTTTGTCTTTTCCGCCTAGTTTTAGTTAAATACTTTACCCGTTTCCCAGTTTTCTCATCCACTTCCCCAAGAAGCATACCATTGTCAATATTTGAGGCTTCCAATCTCCGTCCCATTACCACCTCCACTTGATCGTCATCCTCTTCCTCATCGTCCCCCAACGTCCTCCCAAGCCGTTGCTCTGTGATACTCATAACTTCCTCGCTCTCTCCGCCACTTACTTCCTCCATGATTATCTTTGGAGTTTGCACTTGATAAATCCCGCATTCCCCAATGACTTGGTAAACATTTACTTTTGACTTGACCGGAACCTTGATCCCTTTGGGGACGATTTTTGTCTCACACCAGGACTGTGAGGGGTATGCGTCTTTCCAATTAAATAGGCAGGTGTCTGAAGGACATGTCACATCCTTTTTGAATCGTTCTGGGAGATTATACCGTTGACAAGGTAGGGTGTAGCCTATACTCTCGTGGAAATTTATAGAGTGGTTGTTGGAACCTTTAAAGTTGTATCTTGAGCCGACCTTCAAATCAAATAGACATTTGCGAGAGTGATATCCTTCAGCGTTGTCACATACTGCGACAAGTTTCTTGGTTTCGCGTGGTTCACAAATTGAAGCGGGGTTCGGAACATTGCAGCATTTCATTCGGATATTCACAATACCCTTGTTGTCATAATCAGCGACGGAAATGTCTATTTAAGAACAATAACAAAGTAAAAATGTGTCTAATTGTTGTTGTTTTTTTGCAAGAAAAGTGTTAAAGAGATAGAAGCTAAAAAACCTTACTTTGTACTATTGGGTTCTCCTGAACTTTGAAGCCACACAAGCTCTGCCTCGGTTTACAAACTTGTTCCGCTGTCCAATCCCCTCTCAACCCCTCAAAAACGTCAGCATATTGTCCAGTCAACGGATTTTCAATTGTTTCTCCAGAACTGCATTTCAATCTTAAGCCATCCATTCCCACCTGATCTGATCCTGATCCATCCCCCTGATCTGCTTGGCTATTAACTTGGAATGATATAGCGGTTCCTGCTTCACACTTAAATAGTTTCTTTACGGGAGCCTCCTTAGTCGGAGATCCTGGACAAATTATCTTAATCTCGTTTGTCTTTGTCTTTTCCGGGTTTGTACACTGTAAATGAATGTGAGTAACTCCAGCATGGTCCTGGCCACCCCTTGAAGCAGGTACTTTACTTCTCCTAGTCATCACCCCATTTATATAGGTTCCATTTTCACAATTCTCCCATTCCGACCAATCCCCCTTGTTTGTAACCAGAGGATTCATGAGAATAGAGCCAAGGTCCATTTCCGGTTGGAACCTTTTCGTAGCTGGCTTGTTTAAAAAGGGGGTATCAATTTTGGGGGTGAGATCTGCAGGCTCGTCTAAGCTGTTGGTTATCGGTGTATTCTCCTTCCAACAAGGCTTTTTCTCTTCCGCATTATCCTTGGGGAGGTGGCCACTGATTTCGATGGGCTTTTCATTTTTACCCTTTGCTAAAATGTATGTGGGGGAGTAGGCTCTGTAATAGCCACATTCGGCAATGACTTGAAACACCTTAACCTTTTCATGAGGATCAACGTCCATTGTGTGGTTTTTGAAGGTGACATCATCCCAGATTTTAGGACTGCTGTCCCCTGCCCATTTGTATTCGCAGCGCGAGCCATCTGAGCTCGTTTTCAAACAGTTGATATCAGACTGAATGTGTTGGATTAATTTATCGCGTTCGCAGGTTAACGTGTAGCCAATGCTTTCATAAAAGTAGATTTCGTTTGCGTGGTTATTATAGTCGGAGAGGAGACCAACTTGGCTTTCAAAGTTACATGATTTAATCACGTTCCCTTTGGAATTGTCACAAGTCACAATCTCCACACGAGTTTCTTTTGGAACACAAGTTTCAGCGGGGTTCTCTGCTGTGCAACATTTTACCTTTAGATTATTAACTCCAGTGTTATCATGCGTTTCCAGGTTTGAATCAGTAGAGTACGCCTTCATTTGAGCCTCAAGGCCACACACTGCTTGGTAAGGCTCGCAAATTACCTACAAAAATATGGTAAAACAAATATACTGGAAAATTCATAGTTTAATAATAATTTTGTTGGTGGACTGATAGCTGTAAAATTTATGATCTTACCTCCTTTGTCCACTCTCCACGGGGGCTGGTTACGTCTTCAAAATCTGAACTGTTCATTGGAATATGTTGGTGCGGCCCGACGGAACACCACAACATTGCATCGTCGGAGGCAACGTCATCATTAGGACCCTGATCAGGTTGACTATTTAATTGTATACCAATTCCACCTCCTTTTTCACATATAAAATGCTCAAGTTGAGGCCACTGTCTGGGAGGCAAATTGGGGGACACGAACCCAACATAGTCCTTATCGCTTCTGTTTGGTGGCTGGCACAGAAAAGATATAGAAGTTAAGCCGGCGTGATCTATGAAAGTTTCTTTCCCAACGGAAGCATCCTTCATTCGTCGAAATCCTAAAATCCCAGTTGCATAATACCCATCTTTGCACAACTGCATATCTTCCCAATTACCAACATCAGTGAGTTCTGGAGTTTTTAGAATGACACCATTCTCAGTCGGAGACTTTTCATGAGCTTTCGGATATCCGTGAAAATCAACTGGTTCGTGTTCCTGTGGATGTTGTGGAAGTCCCGGTTCTTCAATGTCTTTATCTGCCATCCAGCAATGCTTTGATTTTGGCTTATCATTTTTAGGTGGCTTCACATCCATTGGTGATTCAGTAGAGTCACCAGCCTGTGACATGGTTGATGTGAAAAACTTGTCTGTGCTCACCTCAAAATATCCACACTCCCCCACCAGTTGGTGAAAGTCTAATTTTGTGTGAGGGGGAACGTTGACAGTGAGCGGAAAGGATTGTTCTTCATCATAAATAGCGGTATTTGGGTTTTCCCATTTGTATTGACAGTCTGAGCAAGCAAAATCATCCCGGAAATGGGATTCCAAGTCGCCTTTCAAACACTCTAATGTATAACCAATTGACTCATCAAATTCAATTGCGTCAAGATTGTTCTTAGTATCCCGTGAAAGTCCAATTGTTACGTTAAATTCACATTTTCGAGGCTTGTCGTAGCCAAGATTATCACATTCTCCGACATGAATTGATTTCTCCTTTGGAGTACAAGTTGTGGCAGGATTGGGAACGAGGCAACAACGCGCTTTGATATTGTCAAATCCTGTGTTGTCGTATTCTTTGAAGCTTTCCGTTGCTTTAAATTCTAAGGCTTGGGCCTGTAAGCCGCAAAGAGCGTGGAAAGGTTTGCAAATTTGAGGCGTTGTCCATTTACCGTTTTTCTTTTCTTCAGGGCTCCAATTTGCCGGGTTATTGGCAACTTTGACAGCTTCAGGAAGTAAATTTTCATAAGTTGGAAGTGCTCCGAATGGAGATACCTCGCTGGAATCTTCTGCTTCAGATGGACTCTCGTCATCAACTGGACTAAACCCATCCTTTGAAGGTTTCCGTGGTTGAGTTTTACGACCAACAGTCCCATCTTTAGGAGGTTTACCACCTCCAGTTCCATCTTTAGGAGTTTTACCACTCCCAGTTCCATCTTTTGGAGTTTTACCACCCATAGTTCCATCTTTAGGAGGTTTACCACCCCCAGTTCCATCTTTAGGAGTTTTACCACCTCCAGTTCCATCTTTTGGAGAGTTTTGATCACCCCTGCCAGCGGTAGGTCTTTTCTCATCTTTATCTTGTCCTAGTGGGTCAAACCCATCTCCAGTGACGGAAATGGGTGGCCCATACGAACAAATAAACTTGATATCTATGGTCGCTCTATCATCCCCAGCAATCCCTTGATCCGGTTGTTGTTTAAGCTGAAAGCCAATAGCTTTTGCTCCTTTCTCACAATTCTTATCAATTTCGTTATCCCAATCAACTTTGTCTCCAATTTTCGGTGTTTTCAGTTCCACCTTATCATTCAAGCTATTATCTGGGGTGGAACACAAGAGTTCCACCGCAACCACGCCCATTCTATCAGTTTTCTGAGTAACTCTTACCATCTTGTAACCTTTAACATAAGTCCCTTCCGTACAATTCTTCATTTTCCGCCAATCCCCAGAATCAGTAATTTTCGGACTTTGAATAATTGTTCCATCCTTAATTGGTATTTGGTTTTTACTTGGCTCTTCATCATGGAATGGAATCCCAGTGAAATCATCTTTGTCCAAAAATTTTGCTAGCGAAACTATTTGTCCATCAATGGGAAAGCTATCCATCCAACAAACCTCTTGAATAGGCGTTGCAATCAAGTTGGTCTCCAGCGGCTTCTCTTCTTCCTCTCTGCCCTTTGTAACTATTTGGATAAACTGATCCGTGTAAATTTTGTAAAAGCCACATGTTCCTACCACCTGAAACACCTCAACTTTTACCTTGGGTGGGATTTGCATCACCTTTTGCTCATTGTTCTCAATTTTCATCATTTCCAAAACAAACTCATTTTTCCAGTTGAATTCACAAGCGGATCCACAATTGTCCGCAAAGTTCCTCCAGAGATCATTTAAAATGCAACTTAGCGTATAGCCGACACTTTCCATAAAGTTGATTTCATTCGGGTAATTTACAAAGTCGCGGATGAGAAGTGAGCGGATCTCAAAGGCACACATTTTTTCAACGCTTGCTTTGGAATTGTCACAGGAAGCAATCAACAATCTTTCCTCCTTGGGGGTACAGGTTGCGGCTGGATTCTTTACCTTTTTGCATATTCCTTTTACATTGGAAATCCCTTGATTATCACCATCACCCTCCGCCTGGAGGGCAAGACTTTTTGCTTCCAAAGCATTTATGGCTTGGAGTGGCTTGCAGATGGCGGGTTTTTCCCATTCACCTTTGAGTGGGCCTCCCTCCACCTTTTCATTTGGATCGGCTATTTTCTTTTCCGGAACTGGAATATTTCCTGTTGGTACGTCATCATATGGCTTCAAATCTCCCTTGTAATCATACGCTGGCCATCCAATGGAGCTGATTAACTTGAACTGGTCTACACCCACAAGGTCACCTTGCCCGTCAGTCAAAACATTTACTTGAAATCCCACCGCTCCTGCTCCTACCATACAAGGGAACTCTTCAATACTAATCCAACTATCAGGTTGTGGAAAGCCAGGGACTTCAATCGTAACGTTGCTCAGATATGGATCCGGTTGTTCAGTAGAACCTGGGTCGGAACAGGTAAGCATTGCAGTCACCAGACCAGCTGCATCTCCACCCTTTTTCGACCGTTTTCCACGAATCCCTGTGAAATAGTGAATTGGGGAGCCATCATTATCCTCACAACTTTTCATGCCTGACCACTCCCCAGCTCCTGTTTTGGGACCAGGGGGTCCGAATAAAATGTGATTATCAGGATTTTCAGGATCCTTCACAAGCATTTTGGAAGGGGTTAGTCCATGAAATGTTGGAACAGGGCCTGGTGGAACTTCTTCAGGAAGCGGAGCAACTTGTCCAAGGAGGGGAAGATTGTCCATCCAGCAGTTGCCGCTTGGTTTGTCATCATCCTCATTCTTATTTGTTTTATTTTGGAAGAGGTCCAAAATCATGGGCTCGCTCTCATTCCCAATAACAGACTTGAATACGTCCGTAATGACAGTATAGAAGCCACAAGTTCCCATTGTCTGAAATACTTCCAACTTTTTTCCAGCTGGAATAGTAATTTCTTGAGGATGAGCAGTCATATTATCCCACACAGCGGGGTTAACAGTTTTGTCATGATCAGCCCAGTATGGGTTATCAGGCAGCTTTTCTACAAAGCCTTCCTTGAGGGGAGGTATCATACAGTCTATCGTATACCCTAAACTTTCATGGAAGTAGATTGAAGGAGCCTCATTTTTAAAATCCCGTTTAATTCCCGTATAAACCTCAAACTGACATTTGCGAGATTTCTCATTGCCCCTATTATCACACCTTGCTACAAGAACTTGCTTCTCTTCGGGCTTGCACTTTTTGACTGGTGACTCAACCTCACAACATTTCATCCTCAAATCTTCCAATCCCAAGTTATCGTGTTCTTTGTGAGTAAGAGACTTTTGAAAAGGCTGAGCTTTCCTTTGGATTCCACAGATTGCAGAAAGCGGCTCACAAGTTGACACTGGAACTTGCCATGTGGGAGATCCTCTAGGTTCCAATTCATTCTCCTCATCTTCCTCCTCAATTGGAATAAAAACATCTTGTCCAATAGGATCCCCATAAGAAGGGGATATTTTCACGTTGTCCACTCCAAAATTGTCAGCTTCAATGAATTGATCTCCCACCAAAGCATTTATCTGAAAACCGACTGGTGCTCCAATCTCCACCTTATTCCATTTCTCCTTGTCCCAGTCTTCCTTCTTCATAGGCTTTATTTTTGGAAAGATTACTTGAATCATTGTTCCATTTTCCTTTCTATCTGGAGTAGAGCATTTGCATCCTATTGCTACAGCGCCCATCTTATCCCTTTGATTATCGTTATTTCGAGCTACGGCAAATTCACTTATATACTGTCCTCCTGGACACACCTTCATTTCCCCCCAATCACTATCCAGAGGCTGCTGTTCAGTAAATCCGGATCTCAGTGGACTGTTGAGGATCTTGTCGTTTGAATCCGGAACCCTTTCCAGTTGCTCTGAAACCACTGGTTTGGCATGGAACGGAACATCTATTGGTTCAAAGCTGTCGGGATACCAGACCTGGCCTTTTATGGGCGTGTCGTCTTCCCAACAACTTCCTTTGGACTCTGTCTCGGGTGGAAACTTTACGGGATAAGGCTCTCCACCAGCAATGGCGATAAAAGCATCCCCAATTGGTTTATTGCTGTTGGATGTGACCTTAACATGCTTTTCAGTGTATACTTTGTAAAAGTTGCAGAGTCCGTTGGTTTGATAAACATCAATTCTCGTTTGAGGTGGAACCAGAATAAGTTGTGGGTGATAAGATACGTTTCTCCATAGTTGGGCTGGGGATTGAGGCCACTTGTAGTCACAATTTGGACAGTTAAACTGTTTCTGAAAGTTCTTGTGCAGGGGTTTAAAAGCACAGTCTATAGTAAATCCAATTGATTCATAGAAAGTCACTTCTTTCTCCTGATAATCAAAGTCACGAGCTACGCCCAAGTACAATTGGAATTCACATGGGCGATCCTTCTTTTCATCTTTGTTTTCACAGGAAGCAACCAAGTCCCGTTTTTCTTCAGCTTTGCAGCTGGTAGCAGGATGCTCAATTGGCTGGCATTTGAACTCGATTGCGTTAATCCCAATGTTATCAATAGATGGATCATATGGAACTGCTTGGACCCTGATGGATGCGATGGCGGTCCGGGGTGGGCACATTGATTCTGGCAACCAGATGCCACGAGGAGTAAAGTCTAAAGGTGTATCACGGTGGTAACCATAACTACAGTGGATTCTAACCCCATCGGTTGCAATGTCATCATGGGATGATGAGTCTTCCTCTGGTGGCACAGAATTTACTTGCAAACCAATAATTGTCCCTTCCTCACACGTGTTTAACGGAGTGTCACGATCCCAGGTGGGCTCTGGTGTGTTGGGAGTTACAAAGCTGATTCGGTTTGGAGACGGAGTAAACATATCTGGAGCATAGCAAACGAATGATATGGCAAAAATGCCGGCCTTGTCCTTGTTGTTACCTTCCCTATGACTTGCAATGGATTTGATGTAAGTTCCTATTAAAAAAGGTTCGTATTCAATAATATTTAAAATTGTTTTTAAAACCTATATAGTTTGTACTAAAATTAACTTTTGTCATACATACCATTTTCGCAATGTTTCCACTCTTCCCATATACCAATGTCATCGGCGGTTGCCCTATTTTAAAAAGAATGTTAATTCTCTGTGTGCTTAATGAAAAAAATTTTGACGCTACTGGTTTTATGGCTTACGTCCTGTATATAGGTTCTCCATTCTCATCAGTTGTGTAAGGTTTGGTTGAAGACATCCCCGAAAATGGGACCTGCTTTGCAGTTTTTTCTGCTTGAATTGGACAAGGTTCCTTTTGTCCATCAATGGGTTCGCCCTCATCCCAACAAATAGTTGGAAAACCTGGGCTCAAGTCATTCAACGGGATCTCCCTCAGCTCCTCATACCGTTCTCCCCTCTCTGTATCCTCAATTATCTCAACAATCCTATTTGTATACAACTGGATGTAGCCCAACTCTGCTGCAACCTGGTACAATTTCACGATCCCCTTGGCAGGCACCAACACCTTCTTTTTAATGACCTTGCTGGCAGCTTCCACAATGGGACTATTTTCATCCAACTCTTCCCAATTGAAATAGCAATCTGGTTTACAATCAATGTTTTGATTGAGTTGTTTCACCATTTCCGCTCGAAAACATTCCACTGGGTATCCAATTGAATTATAAAATATTTCTCGGTTCACCAAATCCTTAAATTGGTCATTTAAGTGGACTCCAATTTTTGTATGAAACTCGCACTTTCGGAGCTCTTCCCCTTTGGAATTATCGCAGGTTACAATGTGTGCCCAATTCTCTGTAACTGGGGTGGTAATTCCATTTTCTTCCATGGGGCTTTTGATGGGACAGCATTTCGCTTCAATATTATTTATCCCAGTGTTATCCTTGTTCCTCAAGTTGGTATCTGAAAAAAGTCATACATCAGTGCGATTAATATTAATTATCATGTCATATAATATAATACATGATAAACTTTTTAAATGCCTAATACGTACCATCCATGTAAGCCACGGCCTGGACTTTGATTCCACAAATTGCCTGCCTCGGCTGACAATAAGTTTCTGCGGTCCATTTCCCTTTTGGGGAGTCTGAGAAAACTGTTAATGTCGAAGGGCCATAGGAGCAGAACATTTCAAAATTGTCCATCGCCACATCGTCTTTGTCACTTTGATCCTTCAAATTCATCGTTCTAAGGCCGATGCCAACGGATCCGTTAGAGCACATCATCCCCGGCATCTTTTCCCACTTTGGTTGCTCATAGTTGTCAATAGTAAAGTGGAGTTCGGTGGGCGGCATGGCTTTCCTGTCAGGACTCGCACAAATTATGGTAATGGCGACCATCCCTGCTTGATCTGGCTCTCTGTTGTCCCTCTTCAACTTGATTCCAATGACGTAGCTCCTCCCCCCTGGGCAGAGGAGCCATTCTGACCACTCACCCCAATTTGTTATCACCGGGCCCTGAATGGAGATAAGGTCTCCTGTTGGTGACTTTTTCGTTTTGGTTGTGAACGTGGATTTTCTATGGAATGGTACTTTCTTTCCAGTTACTTCATCCTTGGCCTCTTTTGAGCTCACCTGCAACCACTCGTGGACTGTATTACCCACCTCTTTTTTCGGTGTAATGAGGACGGGCTCCTTCCAAATCTTGGCCTTAGTCTTGGGAAGACAGTCGGTGGAGATAACATCAAAATTGGTGTCAATGGGACATTTTTTTATGGTGATTTCCCCATCCACGCAAAAAACAAAGGTCATCCCTTTTTCATCATCAGCATTTGGATAGAAACCACAAGGTCTTCGGCTGCAGTCATTGTACTGAGGGTCACTTATAATTGGTCGGAGACGTGCTGAAGAACGAGGACCTCCTTTTGACGCATCTTTTGAGCAATATGGAATGCTCTTTTCAAAATCGCAGTCATATACTTTGGGGTTGAAGAAGAGGCTTTGCGGACAATTTCCCTCAAGCGCAATGCCGTCCACGCAGTAGGTAAAATTGGAGCAGGTGCTGGAGCGAGGATAAACCGCAGTGTAGGAGGTGGGAGCTGCTGAACATTCCAAGTATTGGGTGAGGGGCTCTGGGGAGGCGTACAAGGAGGCTTTTCTAAGACGTCCAAATTCGCTGGAAGTAGCAGGGCTAAATAAGTAGAACAGGAGTAGTAGTATCAGGTTGGGAATGAAACCACGTAAATTTAATCGAATTTCTACCATTTTTTTAACTTAAAAAAATCCTATAATTTCTAAATTTGTTTATTCCTAACATAAAATACATGACCTACAAGAAAAAAAATGAATGTTTGGTGTCATGCAGTGGATGTAGCAGCTAGTCATAATCATTAACGTGACAATAGCTAATAATATAAGAAGCTTATTGCATCATCCTGTTATCTGTAATGCATTATTGTGTTGCAAGAGTGATCTGACATAAAATGATTGCGTAATACGCTATATGGCACTATAAAAATGTAGATGATGCGGCAGTGTGCGTCATTCAATTAAATCCTACAAGAAACTGCTCAAAATATGTTTTTTTTGAAAATTTACCTCATTGACTCTGCAAAATCAACAGAACCTACCAGAGGACGGTTGAACTAATGCGCTGCGTATATGAATTTCATGAGCTCATTAAGAAACCATAAAATATGTTTTTAATATTATGCGTGATTGCATCAATTAACCTTGAATCTAATGATCTTGATAGCAATGATTATTATTAGTGATAGTCATCACTTTAAAATATATAATATTACTTTCCAAAGGTTAGAAATACATAGTAGGGTTCAAGTTGTTGATAGTAACATGCACGTTTAATATTATATGATTTAATGTCAGCTTCAGCTTAATATTTGTTTTATAAACAAGTAAGTTGAGTTACGTTATAAGTTGAGTTTTTTTTAATAAAGTTTTTAATAATAATAATACAGTTAAGAATTAAATGGTTTCGGTTTCGTATCATTATAAAGGGAAGCATTGCTATAATTTAAATAAACTCAAAAAGCAAGAAAACAAGCGACCTGAACATGGATTTTGAAACGCCTTCAATATATATACAGCCTCCCGAGCCTGAACCAGTTGGTAAACTATAATTTATTATAATTTAAATTTGATATTGCGTTCCCTCTACTGTCCTTAATTTCTAATGCATATGACGATATATATATAAGTATCATGTTGAAATTTGCAGACGTTGATCTATCTTATGAAGTTTTACCCAATCTTCCAGACTTGGACCGGTTTCGAACTTGGAATGCAGTCAGCTTCAAAAAAAGATTTAAAGACGTCTCCGCCCTAAGTAAAGTGACATATTTCTACAAAATGAGAATGGGAGATGGCGAATTCCTATCCACTTCAACACAAATCCGTTCCAAGAACTGGAGCGTTTGTGATGATCCCTTTGAAATGGCGTTCTTAAATGAGCTGGACCATACCTTTCTTCAGTTTAAGAAGACGACTGGGTGCAAATGCCACTGTTTTCCTTGTATTCGACAAGTAAGAAGATATACTAAGGCTAATTAGTTTTTTTTTTAAATTCCCTTTGGTATCTCATTTGAATATAACCCATCTTTTTCTTTCGTAGAAAATCCAAGTTTTCGACTCTCAAGAAAATTTAATTGGAACTGTTTGCCACAAATGCTCCTGTTTCTGTAACCAGGTAAAACTAGTAGGGAAAGACAATGGTGGAAAAATTCTCTTCAAAGCAAAAAGTGATGATTGTTGTGGAACGACTAAATTAAAAATTATCCCACCTGATAAGCCCACTCCAGTAGTGGGAACAATAAAAGTGATCCAAGATTCATGTACAGAGGATAAAGGATCACTCAGCGGCTTTGGGGTTAGTTTCGACACAGATTTAGATGTTCGGGTTAAGGCTCTCATAATTGGTGCTGCTTTATTAGCTGTATGTGAGATTAAAAGTACACTTTAAACTAATTAAAAAATAGTTTGATGATGATGATGATGTAAAATAACATAATTTTGACGTTAATTTATAGGATTTCATGTATTTCAAAGCTCCAAAACCGTCAGAAGATGGAAGTGGTGATGCAGGTGATGGATCAAATTCTTGTAAAAGAAAGTAAAAGTTTTACATGCGTAATAAACTGATCTGAAAATTGGTCACTCAGGTTTACGTTTAATACTACACTAGTCTTCTTGGTTAAATGGATTTTTACTTCACTATTATTAATTTTTAGTTCATTTAAATATTTTCTCAACATCAATAACAACGGGCATTCACAATAACAATAATATCTAAAGGTCACAACCAAAAGGTCACATAATATGCATTAACTCCTAAATGTTTTATATATAGCATTCTAACGTGGAAAATAATTATTATTATTACACAAAGGTCACCATTTTAGTTTGAGGTGAGGCTGCTGTTGGTGTCGGTGGTAGTGGTACATATCCTATTACACCGTATACCAGATCATATTCTGGAACAGTTACGTGCTCCATTTGGAAAGTTCCATTTGGGGGAATTAAAGCTGATGAGCCTGTAAATCCGAGAAAACCATACGATGGTTCGTACTCCTGTTGTAAATAGTGCTGTTGGTGCCCTTTTGATAAGTACGACCCGATTGAAAGAGAGGGCTCAGGTTTCGACGTTGTTGGAGCGGTTGATTTTGGCTCAAATCCCCCCAATCCGTACACTCGAGTATATGGGGCATCAACTGTTGGCTGAACCACTCTAAGAGGCTCAGGTAGCTTTGCAAGGGTGTTTGTAAACGTTTGGAGTTCAGGTGGCACAAAGAGTGGAATACCATTTATTGTTGGACCCTCACGAAAGAATGACATTGTGGTGATATCAAGTTCTGGAAATTGTTTAGCTTCAGAAGGTTCCACAAAATAGAATGGAATGGTTTGCCCAACAGGAAATGGCGTGCTTAATGAAGGGGCTGGTTTGAACTTGATAAAATGTTGGAATTGCTCATCATGAGGCTGCCGATTCTTCATCCTATAATTTGCATGTTCTTGAGGGGACCATACCATCTTAGTTTCAATGGGGTATTCATCATCTTCAACTTGAAACAGATAGCTTTCAGGAGATGGTATGCTATTCTGCTTAATTTCATTTTCCCGAAAGACGCTATTGTTTCCTGAGCACGACACATTCCAATCCGTATACATTGGGGGGAAGAATGGTTTAGCCTCCAAATTGAGTTTTCGCTGGAACAAGTAACCAATTTCAGTTTCATCTAGATCGTTGTTGACAATTTTTTCTTCAGTTGCTGGCACATGTGTTGGCTTTCGCATGTCACTTGCTAGTCCCAGCTCATCTTGATTGACCAAACCATCATAGTTTTCACGCGCAGTATTAAACGAAGCTCCCGGAGTGAACTCATCAGCATATGGATTGAAGACTTTATTAGACTTTGTAAATTCTCGAGCACTTGGGTTCAACTTGAAATTAACGGAACTCACGAGCGGTACTCCTTTATCAAAAGTAGACAGCGGATGAGACTGATGATAGTAGTTCCTTTCGATTCCATCATAGTTTGGGGGAACGTAGATGAAAGAAGGCTGAGGATGAGGCAACACTGACAGTCCATTAATTGGAATGACGAGATATGCGGGTGAATTAAGGTGAGCAGACGCGTCCTGGGCCTTGGAAGACATTTCATTTGCAAAGAACCCAGCCTTTGGAGGAGGAGGAGAGGGAGGTTGAACCTCATATCCCTATAGATTAAAAAATTATTAACGTCATACAAAATTAACCCTGAACTAAATGAAGGACTGACTAACTGACGGTAAACTAAACAGGTAAAAATAATCATACATACATATCCCAGTCCCATACTAATATTAATATCGTCATAACCCTTCAGTCTGCCCCGGTTAATTGTATGACCACTGACGCTTCTTCTGGTCATTTTAGTGTTGACAAGTATTCTCCTGTGTCCTAAGTCACCTGCGGGAAGACAATCAAACGAGAATAAAGCTAGATGGATTAGATCAAATAAAGAATATGAATTTAAATGACAAATATTTGTGATTAACGAAAAGAAAGTAGTAAGTATTATATTTTTCTTTTACAGACACAAAGATGGACCTAAATGTTTGACTGAGGGATTGACCTTCACTTCACGTTTGGTTTCAGAAACTGCCAGTACTATTGACAAGGAAGAAATGAATACATGTGCTTTTATATTTTCTGAAAAGAAAACACCATGCTGATTATGACTATGATTTCATCATGGGATTCATTCATGCATTTATTTTGTTCATACTTCGCTCTCAAAATGAATTATTGCTTTGTTTATCATGATTCTTGATTCTTTTCGGACCATCGCATCCGTTTCCCAGCAACAAAGTAACAAATCTCAATGCAAATAAAATGTGGGGGTGGCTAGTGTACATGGTCAAAATTGTTTTCTTGATATAATTATTTTAGATTTATTAATATTTAATAATCACTCGACTTGTGATACAGTAGTTGCCCGTGGTCCGTGTTAGAGTAGTCAGCTTTCTTTCAGGAAATGGGGCAAGAATTATCTTATTTTTTCCAGTTTATTCAAATTGATTTAGAGTACATTTGTAATTATTCCAGTTTCCATTGTAGCGGATCCAATGGTTGATAACTAGATGAAATTGTTTATAAGTTTTTGTCATTTGTATTAGCAAATATAGCGATTAAAGAAAATCAAGAATATATAACCATAGCTGGCTAGTAAATAATAAAAGTTGTTCTTACTAATTTTATGTCCATGAATGATTGGGCACGCTCCATGATAAACATTTTGTCTAACTGACCCGTTCCGATATAGATTGTACCTGATTGATATTTCATCCGTAAATGACCCATATTTATGATAATTAGTTAGTTTCATGATCATTATTTACCATAAAATTGCTGAGCCACGAACAGGTCTTGCGTTCACTCCAGCAGAACAAAATGGGGTGTCTCCTCCGAAGGTAGCGGTTTCCAGCTAAAATTAATGTAATAATATTGTATAGGTTCGAATGTAAATCCAAACAGAATGTATGTATTTCAATAAAGAACTTTCAGCTTTTGTACGTAATAGAGTAAAGTAGCGGCACGATCTCCCGATTTTTTCACGTATTCACGCTCCTCCTCGTCTCCATCTTCTTCTAACTGCGGTTAATTAATCACATGATAATATGCCTGCTTCACTTATACTATCAAATTATAAGTAATTTGTACACTTACAAGGTCCGTATGATAAATGTAGTATCTGCCATATGTATACTCAACAACTTGTGCCATTTCCGAAGCCTTATCAAGTAGTTTTAAACCGGAAATTATCTCCGAGTGATGGTATAGTTTTGGCATTTCCAGATATTGCATAAAAGTTCCTGCTGAAGTTCTATGTCTTGTTATTTCATCCAAGTCGTCATCATCAATTCCCACAAGTCCAGAAAGTTCTAGTCTGGGAGCAGTAATTGCTTTTATTTTTTCAATAGTGTCATTTGATAGCACATCATAAAACTGGAGGAGTGGAGGATTCTCAGAAAGCACTTCCGTTTTTAATGGATTTATATACAGATATGCATGACTTTTTGTCTCATAGAAGCATTTGAGTGGTATTTGTGTTGCTGGAGTCTGAAACGTAATGCCAGAGCACAAAGCCCAGTATTCAGACATTGCGTTTAGTTCCCGATCTTGCCTCAGGGATGGACTATTATAGATAAATTTGCGACCTCTGATCCTCTCCTCAGCCGGTTCACCTTCATATGTAGGATCCGTGTAAAATTCTTCGGAACTGTTGAATTCCTTGCCGAGGTTGTGCTTTAAAAATACAATAACGTACGTAAACTTACATATGTATTGTATTTGGGTGTCATTTTGAACTCTCTACGCTGGCAAATAAACTAACCTCAGTAATAGCAATATCAATCAGGGAGGACACAAAATCTACTGGAACACTGCGGTCTTCAATGTAGTTAGAAAGTAACAGATTTTTTGCCAGTTCCAACCATTCAATAGCCATATAGTAGTAATTTCTTGAGAGTGCATGTAATCCAATCGAAGTACACTGCTTCGCATTGAGAGAGCTTCCATATTTTGTATCCACTTTCGAACCAATTCGCATCTACACTTACATATAATCATCCTAATTTAAATATTGTTTAATTTTTAAGCAGATTTGTTTCTATAAAAAAATACCTCCGCTGGATAGGCCCCATAAATTTCATGCAAGTGAACAAATCCCACATCAGAAATATATTTGTCCATTAGGTTAGGCCAGATTGGCAACTTTTCAGTTTCATTACTGAGTAGAGCAGAATTAACGTTGTAAGTAATGCTTTCTTCACGGTCTTTTAACAGCTGAAGAATGTTGGGTTGGAGGACTTTATCGATATCCCCTAAAAGCAAAAACCGTTTGGATTTTTTATACAAGTTTTTATGGAAGGTCGATAAAAGTAGCTGATTTGATTATTATATTAATTGAGTAAGTATTTTAGCGTACGTTGAATTTGGATATAAGGGTTTGAGCTAATGAGCGTCTGATATTTATTTATTATAGAGGTATAGCGGTCAGTCATCCTGTGGGCAAGGACAGCACTAGATCCAATTATCCTACCTCTTCCCTCCGGAGTATTATTCGTGGAATCATGTAACCCTTCCACAGCCTTTTTTGTGGACTCATCGTAGTCTTCAAGGTAGCTTAATTATGATATAGATTATTTATATTAGGTTGTAGGTTATGTGCAAAGATTTTAATAAAGTATACATGTTATTAATATTCCAAGTAAAACTTCCATATTATCTTTATTACCTTGTAATCAATTTTGATTCTGCTTGCAACAACTTCAACCTTCCAGTCAGCACTTCCACTATGGTTTCTTCTTTAATGGAGATTTCCATTAGTCTATCAAGGGTGTGCAGACTGCCATATTTAAAGGTTGGAGGTTCGGCTGGGACGCCATCAAAAAGTAAGTATTTGTCTTCGTCGATTAATGGATCAGTATCAGTACAGCATGAAAATTTGATAGCAGAAGATGATAGTAACACTACAAAAAGGATTTTAAACCACAAACCTGACATGGAAATTTCCATGTTAATGTATACAACTCAGAGCAAGTTGTGTGGCACACGTACACCTTCAAAAACCCTATTATAAAAACAATTATAGAAAAAGTTGATTCTCAGAAGCAACGAACGAATGAGACAATAATTTTATGGCCTACTTTCAGCAGCATAACAATAATGAATAAATTTTATAACATTACAGCAAGCTATTTGCAACAGCGCAACACAATGCATGTCTATAATGAAAAGTGATTAAAACTTAAAAGAAAGAGTATGACAAGCAGAAAAGTTATAATTTCAAATTAAATAATCTAAGAATGTTTATCTATTTCAATTATTGCCGGGCCCGACATCATTCTCTTTGGCATTTAATTGAATGCTCTACTATAATTATATATCAAAAACCCAAATCTGTAGCTATAATTACTATCCATTTCCACAATATTTCCCTGTACTTAAGTTGACATTCCTCATTTACAAACTGTCCAGTCATTAAATTGCCCAGTTGCGCATATTATTCATCATTTACGGTGTTTAAAATGTTGCGCTACAAATATTTTCGTTACATCTACGTTTTCCCTTTTACGAACAACTTCCTGTTCTGTTCTGGGCTGATTTACTTCAAGTCAAATGTATCTATATAGTATCCTTGTAGTTAGGTATAGAATGACTGTTGAGTTGTTGAGTGTTGGATCAATTGTGAATTATTGACTACAATTTTTAACTGTTTCTTTAAGTGACAAGGAAAGATTAGACTTTCATTTAGATAACAATAAATTTCGTTTACTGTTTTTGTTTAGATATTTTTAAAACATGAATAAAACGGGCAAGCAAAAACAAACGGCCACCGCTTCATCAAGTGGAGCTACTCCTAAAAAACTGAGGAAAGTGGAGAGGATTGTGAGTAAAAAGATTGAAAATGGGAAGTTGTTGTACATGGTTAAATATCTTAATTGTCCACATTCGGAAAACACGTGGTAAGTTTTCATTAGACCTCAATTTTGTTTTTTAAAAACCTGTTTGAGTATATGGATCTGTTTATAATGTACTGTCTTTGTTAAAATAGGGAACCTGTTGAGCACCTACTCAAAAATTGTCCACAGTTTGTTCAGCAATACGAAGAGGCAGAAGGACCACCAACGCCTAGGCCGGTTGCTGCTACTGGGCAAAGTTCAACTACTTCATCTTCGTCTGCATCTTCACCAGTTGGGTTTGCAAGAGGTCTTGAACCAGAATCAGTTTGGGGCGTTAGTGACCTTTATGGACATGGGGAATTGTTTGCTTTGGTTGAGTGGAAGGGTAATAACTTAAGAAATTTTGCATAATATAGTGTTCCAACTTACTTATCAAATGAAAAGATAATTAAAATTCCTACAATAATTGGACATTTCAGATCCAAAAATATATGACATCGTGCCAGCACTAGAGGTGCAAAGGAGGTGCCCCGAATTGCTTATTCCGCACTTTGATACCATCATGCACTTAAAGAATGGAAATGCCCCGGTTGAACCGAGTCGCGGTCAAGGTCAGCAGAACCACGAGAGCCAGTAAACTTCAATCAGCGATGTAAAGAACGGTTTTGCTAGCTGTGCCATTGACGAGTCGTTTTTAAATTGTGTTTATTACAATTCACATAATAAGGTTATTATGAAATTTATAAAGTTTACGAGCACTGTCTGCTAATTAAGAATTGAATTGCTTGTTTTTTTTTGTAGTACGCACATTTTCGTAGCTTTACTTTTTTGTTCCGTTTATTGTTTGAATTTTAATGTTCGAACGTGGTATAATGAATTTATGGATTAGTTTTCTGATTAAATTACGTACTTGCAGTGCCATTCACCTTTGATAAGTGTTCCTCGAATAAATGAACTCGACCCGAATAGAATTATAATTGCAGCGATGGCTAATTCTTTTAAAGGTTGCCCGGTATCAAGTTCTTGCAGCTATATTACCAAAGAATCTGAAAATGAAAGATTGGTTTTAATGTATAAAAAATCAGAGTATGAGAATTCACAGCAAGAATATGATAGTGATATGATTAGTAGGGTTGGTTGCAGTGGCAGTCACTGAAGGGCTAGCAATTACGGAATCTGTTAGCTATTACCATAAAAAGAGGAGACGATAGAAGCTCGAGAATTAAACAAGGTCCAGTTTCATCCTGATCTTCCACTTCATCATGCTCAAAAACACGTGGTACTCAATAACGTGTTCATGCATATCAATATCAATCATAAAGTTTGAACTAGCTAGCGAAAGTAAGTTTAGATCAATAATTTAAATAGGCGTATCAAAATGAGTAAAACTGTTCTTTTAAACTATACAATGGCAAGGGTGTTTATTCAAACTGATTCAATGAACATTTGTAATGATTCCAGTTCGGGTTGTAGCGAATCCAATGGTTGATAACTAAAATAGCAACATCCAAGAATTTTGTCATTATGCATTGTATGGACAATAAAGATAAGGTGGCAAAATTAAGAATGAAAATTGGTCTTGTTACTAATTTTATGTCCATGAATGATTGGGCAAGCTCCATGATGTACATTTTGTCTAACTGACCCGTTCCGATATAGATTGTACCTGAGGATTTCGCATCCGTAAATGACCCATATTTATGATAATTAGTTAGTTTCATGATCATTATTTACCATAAAATTGCTGAGCCGCGGACAGGATATGCATTCACTCCAGCAGAACAGAATGGGGTTTCTCCGCCATACTCAGCAGTTTCCAGCTAAAAGGCCGAAATAAATTTAAAATCTATTATACCAAAAAGTAAAATAGATTTTCATACAAAATTCTACTGACGTACATAGTACAGCAAGGTAGCAACTCTACCACCAACAACCTTTTCTATTTCCTCTTCCTGCAACTAATATGGGTAAAATGTTTATAGGTTATTACAAAATGAACATTATCAATTTATCATGTTTTCAATAGTACATCATCATCGTCTTACAATGTCTGTATGGTGCATGTAAAATCTTCCATAAGTATACTCAACGACTTGAGCCACTTCCGAAGCACCTTTCAGTTTAAGACCAGACACTATTTCCGAGTAGTCATACAACTTGGGCATTTCTTGATATCTTAAAATCGTTCCAGCTGAAGTTCTATACTTTGTCGTTAACTCAAGATCATTTGATTCTTCAATTCGAGATAGATCAAATCTGGAAGAAGTGGCTGCTTTAATTTTCTCAATACTTCCGTTTGTCAAAAGGTCATAAAACTGGAAGAGTGGTGGATTCTCAGATAGGACTTCCGTTTTGACAGGGTTAATGTATAGATAGGGATGTCGTTTGGTTTCGTAGTAGCATTTTAAGGCCAATTCCGTTTCTGGAGTCTAAATTTGAGAAGCATGATGGTAAGCAGCGTTATTTAAATCGAGCAAATTTGTAACACAATCAAAAACCTTTATTTATACCCTACCTGGAATTTAAAGCCAGAACAAAGACCCCAAAACCGAGTTAGCAACTTCAATTTGTGAGGAATGTTTTCCGTCTGCTGAGCAACATGATAGAGAAAATTGCGACCCCGTTTTCTCTCGCCATCAGGTTGCCCCTCGTATATGGGTTCAATGTACATGTCTTCAGTATTCATTACGGTTTCATGCAATAAAGCAAGGTTGTGCTGATGTAATAAACACTCATAATTAGTTTCAAATGGTAAATCACATGAATTTCTCAACAACAAAAATGTTCAAATTATACTTCTTTGATAGCCATCTCAACCAAAGCTGAAACAAAATCTTTTGGAATTGTGGCATCGTCACCCCACGCCAAGGCTTTTGCTAATTCCAGCCATTCAATGGCAATATAATAGTATTGCCTAGATAATGCATGTGCTCCTATTTCAGAACATTGTTTAGCATTCAGAAATCCGCCATATTTTGTGCCCAATTCTAGACCATTGCGCATCTTTCAAAGAAATAAGGGAGAGCATATTATTATAAAGTCTCATATTTTCTCTCTTCTCAGTCGATTGAGCAGCTCATTTTTAAAAAAAACATACTTCCACCGGACTGAATCCAAATATTGCATGAAGATTTACAAATGACAGATCCGAAAGGTATTTATCGATCTGATTCGGCCTATGCAGGGTTTCGCGCTGACTGGAAGAGCTGGTGTCAGTTATTTCAACCGCTTCATTGATATCTCCTAGAAATTATAGTTTGTGGTTTGACTGTACATGAAATTGAAAGTTATTAAGCGTAACTGTTGATATTTGTGGGACTCCAAATTTCTAACGTAAGTTTTTAGAGTAAACTTCAGAAGCAATCAGTTCCTGTAGCTTTGGGAGGATGCTGGCATAACGGTCAATCATTCTATGGGCCAATATAGCGCTCGATCCAACCACTTTTCCTCGCACGTTGGCAGTACTTTTAATGAAGTCGTGTATTCCTTTCATTGACCTCTTGGTTGACTCATTGTAGTCCTTCAAATAGCTTTAATTGTTTAACTTGATTAATGCATACGTGCTAACCTTTTAAAAGTTCTGAGTTATGTGTCTAAATTGATTGTAACTTTTATTCAGTTTGATGGATCACTAACCTTTTAATCAACTTCGTTTCCACTTTAATCAACTTTAGCCTTTTGCTAAAGGTTTCAACTAGGTTTTCATCCTTCATTGACCACTTCTCAAGCCGCTCTAAGGTGTGCAAACTTCCATAGGAAAACTGTGGCTTTTGAAGCGGAATATTATCAAAGAGCAAAAGTTCAGGTGTCTTATTAGCTTCTTGAGATTTTACTCGTATGCTAATAATTGCAGTTGCAATAATTATGTACACCCACAAATTTTTGTAATAGCCCAAAATGCACATAATTAAGCTACTTGTTTGAAAAATGGGAAATGGTGCTTGTTTTGATGAAACGAAAGTTTATTCTGGGCTTAGAGGTTGAATCTCTTAACTCTTAACAGTTATGACATAACTAATATAGTAAATTAAAAGAAATTGGGTCAAGATGGATTTTTGAAAGTGTCCATGAACAATACACATCGTAGCTGCTTTGTTTAATTGTTTTATGCGGGTACAATGTGGATTATATACATTTTAGTATATTTTGTTTTTTTACATGAAAAACAACAAACTGCTCATTATGCATAAACAGGTACAGGTGGAGGAACATCCAGTGCTGGATTCTCTTTAAAGAAGTTGTAGGGTTTTAGGAATATCCCACATTTCCTTAAACATAAATGATGAATTAAAATATTAACATAATAAGCAATATTAAGATCCGAATTATACCACACTGAAGCATACATATATTATGACTTACGCTACTGGCATGACTGGAAAATCTTCAGCTTTTTTAAGGGATTCCCGAGAATTTGTTAATTACATTAATGTTTGAAATTAAGGATTAATTAATTTTACTAACTTTAAACTTACCCCGGGGTAGATGACTGATTCCAAAGTTTATCCAAGCCACCAAATCAGTATTTTCAATGTTTGCGCTTTCATTTTGAGCAACCCACTCAGGAAGTCCAGAATTATTAAGGTAAAATCCACCAGGAAACATTTGATTCTCTTTGTATGGCGTCACCCACGTATTGTAATCCAAGAACGCAGCAGCAGCATGGATCGGGCTATCTTTTCTCATCAACAACGGAGGACTAGCCCAATGCTCAATCTTCCAAGCAACTGGATGATGATTGTATGGATGTCTAGAATTTGGATTTGTGATAAGCCAGTTACGGCTCAACTCAGGGGCAATGTTGGTCCTTGCTTCTCCCGCAGTTCGAAGTAGTGTTTTTCTCGAATGGAATCCTTGCCCATAAGGATTCTGCCTAAATAATTCTGGACTTGATCCAGGCACTATATCTGATACCACAACGGTATTCTCATTCCCATCAATTTCTGCATCCAATCTTAGAGCAAAAAAGTGTTGATGAATGGGTGCATTTATTCTTGGAAATACAATTGAGCCGTGTCCAGTAGTGGAACTAAATTCTGCAACCAAATGGACACTCAATATCCCCGTAAGTCCCACTTTAAACTCGATAGTTCCGTCTTGGTAAAAGCGCCAAGTGAAAATGTAATCGTAGTTTCCTACAGTTGCCACAAGTGTCAATGCTAATCTCTGAGACCGAGTTATTGATGAGCGTCCATTTCTGTAGTCAGTATGCTTCCAAAGAACACCGGCATCCTCTTCATGGACACAAACAGCTTGAGCAAGCTTCTGAGCTACACCTTTCTGATTGTGAAGGATGAAATCAAACATGTAGATTTCCCCAACGCAGTCTGATTGTGGTTTGAGACTGTTTGTACTGAACCCGATGCCATATTCACCTCCATCAAAAACCTGAGTCAGTACAATTTGAATTTAAAACTGAAAATTTAATCGAAATTTTAATGGAATGAGAGCTTACGTGCTTCCTATGATAAGGTGGTCTAGGATCTCCGTAAGGAACAAACATTTCTGCGAGGGACATTCTGTAAAATAGAGGTCGCACTTTGCCCCCATCATTGTAATTAAGATTGTGGATAGTCAATCCTTCACGGCCATTAAAACTGTTTACAGATTATGTACGTAAAAATCAATTGAAACGCAGAAAAAAATCTCTTGGTAGTGCTTTGAATTGCGCAGTGGCCTTACCCGATGCGCATTTTAAATTTTTGCCAGCTTATTTCATGTCCCGTAATAGTAAAGCTCGGTCCACCCTTTTGTGACAGCCTCACTGGCTTCAAATCCCTTCTAAATGATTGTGGATGTCTAAGCTCTGGCTCAAAATTGGAAGTTTCTCGTGGTACGGTATTCCCTTGTTTATTGAAAGCATCAAAATCTCCTTGAGTTGGTAGCTCTTCAATAGCAATAACCTTTTCTTCCAGCATGTCAACAATTACGAGGAAGTCAAATGGGTGAGCTTGTTTTTTGAAGGCCCAAAGTTAATCCATGTACCGTTTTATAAATGTTTGCTTTGGTAAGAATATTAACACTTACTATAATGGCAATCATTCTCGAAATTCTTTCCATATAAATAGAGCATAATCAACCTTTTCCCAAGATACTCTGGCCTATCTCCAATATATCCGATTGACCAAGGATCCCCAAAAACTAGACTCATGTTGCCCCATCCAACCTGACGACAACGTTCCTGCACAACCGCATCTGAACGGATAACTCTCTCAGACATTAGAAACTCTTCTGGTGTCATTGTTGGCGTGACTCCAACTGGTGCTGGATCCCAGCTTTCAACTTGCCTTGTGTACAGATTTATGGTGACTTCATATGCACGGTTTCTGGCTCGATCCAGAAGGATTGTGAATGATCTTCGAGGAATCGCAGTACTTGGTGGATGTTTGTCTTGGAGAAAGTATGGGAGAAGATGAGCTTTTTCGGGCTCTTTCAAAGTAATATAATTAAATATCCAATTTCCAGGTCTGAATTGTTTTATTATGAGAGAAGTTTCATTTATCTCTTCCTCTGTTAAGGGATCAAGGGGATGTGGATGAGCAAGATGAGGATTGTTATTGTAATAAGCTCCAGATGCATCTCGGCCAAGTCTTAAGGTTGCTGTAAAAATATAATTATATAATAGTATAATTTAATTATATTATGAACAGTATTAACTTATGATCAGTCGTTCGTAATACAAATTGGTTTATACAAGAGTCATATGGAAAATGGTAGCTGGCTAATGTCAAAAAGTTTTCCATGAATCCGAGAAACAAAAGTGTCCCTATTATAAATAAATGTTTCCACTCCATTTTGCTGTAAAACTGCTCTTGAACAAATCAACGCAATTTAATAAAAAAAATCCTCGCGCTGTAACATATCCTTGAGGAAATGCTATGATTATTTTACGAGGTAATTTCTTTCTGCTATCTCGGTGGTTTTGGCATTTTTAAGCTGTTGCAGTTGCGGCTAGATGTAAAGCTGAACTGTTTGATGCTTTGCGAACAGACAAAGTAACAGTCTCTGATATGTCTACGACAGCATAAAAAATTAATATTGTGTGCATTTTATTACTCCATTTTTAATCAGTCATAAAATAACATGACTGTAACAAACTTTATGCCAACTTGTTCAGGAATATATATAAAAGAAACGGAAATAACAAAACTCGGGAACATTGCATTGGTTTTTGCAGGATAGCGTTCAACACTATGATTTTATTTTTGCTGCATGATTGAATGTCATAATGATTTTATAATAATTTTATGCTGACGCTACTTTCAGCTTCCTTTTAGCACTAGCAGCAGCAGCAGCAAAAAAAACGTTTCTTTGTGTTAAACAAAGAAAAAAATGCGCCAAAATTAAAATTTGTTTGAATAGATAAAGCCAGAGCACAATTTTGAGCATAGTATGCAGGCTGATTCGTTTATGTAAAAAAAAATGTAGTTTTTGTCGATGATCGTTGATCTTTACATAATAACATTGATTAATATTAGAGATAGTTAGTTTAGTTACATCGTTATTAGATCAGGAAACATAAAAGTGAAAAGGTTGATTGAAGGTGGAAGGTAATTTTGCAGTTGATGATTTGTAATGACAAATCCATATTTGAATTAAGCATTGAATTTGAAAGGTTACTTTGTCAATTACAGCAATTTAGGTGTGAAGGACGATTGACGATGGCTGCTCTGGACCATTTTTTGGATCCGATGATTCCACTTGCTGAAGTTATCAATGGGATTCTTGATGGACAGTTTTTGGCCAACTGGGGAAATCATCTTGAGTCGTTGGTTAAAGGCGTCAACCCCAACAACAACAGCAAGAATGATGAGGTGCTCATCAAAACGTTGGTTGTGCTTGGAAAAATATCTTGTATTGACCTTGATGTTGAAGTGATTCTAGAGATGAATGAGTGGTGTCAAATTTTTGCAAAGCAAGTTAAAGTTTTGACTGCAAGTTGTCGCAAAGAGTGGCTGGAAATGGTCATCAGTCGAATAACATATTGGTCGTCGTCTGCTAATGGAAGTTTACCGATTGATCAACTTGGTCACGTTCTTTCATCCCTGAGAAAGTTTTGTCAAGCTGTTCTTCAAAAGCTGCCGTATGCTGGGAAGTATATTCTTCCAAATCTCGTTGGTTTTATTATAAGAGTTATCGTAGCCACCGTGGCCACCGAAGAACAGGCACCTTTTCACCAGTATCCGAATTTATTCCAGGAGTTTTTTAGTTTACAGAAGAGGATTGAAGAAGTTGGCAAGCAATTTGTGGATGACAAGATGGTTCTTAATCGAGGTCGGTTTGATGAAGATTATGAGAGTCTACTCCAATCCTTGGAACCTCCAGAAGATTTTCGAAAGATTCCAATAGTTCCCACGTTAAAGGAACTGCTCCATGAAAATCGACCGTTTCTACGACCAAACAAGGTGAAAGGACCCTACAAATCCACTGAGCACTATTTTGACATACAGTTTCGCCTTTTGAGAGAAGACTATGTCCAGCCGTTGAGAAATGGGGTTGCACATTTCCTCCAAAACAAAGAACATTACCTGAAGCATCGGAGTGGGAACAGTAAGAAGCTTAAAATCCAGCGGAAAGACAACAGCGTCCGCATTTACACTGGAATTACATTTAAAGGGATTTTAAAGGAAAGCGGAGACAAATGCCATCTCTTAAACCTTCCTGAAGACTTGGTCTTAAAGGTCAATTGGGAAAAATCAAAGAAACTGTTAGCTGGATCTCTGGTCATGCTTACCGCTGATTGTTGCAAAACAGCTACGTTCGCCACAGTACTGGCTCGACCTTTTGACAAGAAGTTCAGCAACAATAGGAACAAAATAAAAATGGAGTCTCAACGAAGGGAACAATCAAAGGGCATCCTACGACTTGAGATCGAGACAGGTGAAGAGTTTTTGAAGGAGCAAAAAGTCTACATCATGCTTGAAAGTAAAGCCTACTTTGAAGCATTCAGGCACAACTTGAACATACTTCAAAACTCAATCAGAACTTCAATGAGTAAATTCATTGTGGATATGTCATCTTCTTCCGTGGAACTGCCTTTGTACATAAAGCGATCGATTCTACTGGAAACGAAGGATGGAGTTGTATTTGAGCGACGAGATTGTAAACTCAAGTTACCAATTGAACTCACAGTTTGTGGACCCCAGACACCAACTGAGCTAAGATTGAAAAAGGAGTTAAATGCTCTTCCATTAGCTGTTTCAGCAAGTAATACATCAGAATGGCCAGCTTCTCTGATTCAGTCCAGAATGGGATTAGACGATGATCAATATAATGCTTTTAAAACCGCTCTTACTTCCGAGCTCGCTATCATTCAGGGTCCTCCTGGTACGGGGAAGACATTCATTGGACTTCAAATTGTGAGGACCTTGCTCCTCAACAAACAGGGGGAAGAAGGGTACAAAATGCCCGGTGGAGTTGTTCCTCAGGCACCAATTTTAATCGTGTGCTACACAAATCATGCACTGGACCAGTTTCTGGAACTACTTGTGACGGAAATTAAAAGCCTGGAATTGGTGCGGTTGGGGGGTCAATGCAAATCTGACATTCTTAGTAAACACATGCTTCAAGAAAAACGACGTTGCATGAAAATGAGAAGATCAGATGAGAAAGATCTATTTCGTCGTGTTAAAGCGCTGGAGTGGGAGATTATTACCGTGAAAAAGGAAATTCTGGAATTAGAACGACCATGTGGGGTATTCGATTTTCAACTTTTATCGTTTGCGCGACGTATCCATCAGAGACTACCTGATTCGGTAAAGGATGCTCTGAAAGGTGGAACTTGGCTCGGAGTGCCTATCGACGGCAAGAATACAGAAGAAGCCAAATTGAGAGAAATGATTTCAAAGTGTTTCAAAGCCGCTGACATCACTCCACATGATTATGAGACAGAGGAGAAACTTTCCCCTGAGCAACCTGAGAGTGAGGATGATGATGCTTATTACTATGAAGATTATGACCTGGATGAGCTTTTGGAGCATCGATTAGTTAATGTAGACGATGATCCTCCCATGCCATACAATAAAGACACCGAGAACGACAATTGTGTAATATTGCACCATGAAGGGCGGAACTACTTTTCCAATTGCTCCTCTGCCTCATGCCATGATCGGGCCAAGTCTTTCTACAGTATGCAGTTGGGACAGGATCGACCAACGGAGCCTGAGATGGAGGCGCTTCTCCGTAGAGCAGAAATTCTCTCTGCAATTTTTGACTTTCATCAGAAGGGTCTTCTTCAGCTTCCAGCCGCTGATACCATCTTGCTTATATCAGAAGGGATTGACAGTTTGACTGGAGAGAAAATACAAAAATACGTTTTTGCTGACCGGAATAAAAATATTGATGACTTTAATATGAGAGAGAGGTGGGCAATATATTTCAAAGTTGTTCAAATCACTCTCCAGTTGGCAAAAGATGTTTTAAGAGAAAAAGAAAGAATGCTGGAACGGTGCAGGAAGTTGCTGAAGGTAGAACGACAGCAGATGGATGGGGAACTGTTAGGACAAATGGATGTGATAGGAATGACTACCACAGGCGCTGCAAAAAATCACGAGCTTCTCCAAATTGCAAAACCACAAATCGGTAATAAACTTTCTTGTTTTTTTTTTAAAAAAAATAATGTTACTAGAACAGTGAAGGTCAGTAACTACTGTACTTTAACAACATGGTTTTCATTTTTATTTTCAGTGGTAATTGAGGAAGCTGCAGAAATTCTGGAAGCTCACGTAATTACCTCATTGACTTCGGCTTGTAACCATCTCATCCTCATCGGTGATCATTTGCAGCTTCGCCCTAGTGTGAATGTGTACCAGTTGGAGCAAACGTACCACCTGAATGTGTCACTTTTTGAAAGGCTGATTAACAATGGCTTCACCCTCTGCACTCTTAAAACTCAACATCGAATGCGTCCGGATATTGCTGATTTGATCATTGGACCAATCTACGAGCAGCTCTACAATTACGAGAATGTTCTCACCTATCCTCCGGTTAAAGGAGTAGTCAAGAGCTTACTCTTTGTGACCCATTCGGAAAGGGAACACAATGTAATAATATACAGTGGAACAAAGACTAGTTAATTATTGTTTGGTTAGTATACAAAGCTGTATTCAATTATGATTTGTTGATTTTTTAGGATGCAGAATTACTCAGCAAGTCAAACTACCACGAAGCTCATTTCATGGCCGGCTTATGTGAGTACCTCCTTTTGCAAGGATATGCTTCTGGGAAAATCACTATATTGACAACGTACACTGCCCAAATGTTCCTTCTCAAGAAGGTGATATCTTCTGCTTGTTCGGGGGTACGAATAACATGTGTGGACAACTATCAAGGAGAAGAAAACGACATTATTTTACTCTCTTTAGTTAGAAGCAACGAAGAGAATCAAATTGGATTTGTTGGAATTGAAAACCGGATTTGCGTTGCCTTGTCCCGTGCAAAACATGGTTTGTATATTATTGGCAATCTTGATGGCCTAGCAAACAAGACTACGACGTGGAGGCAGATTAAGAAAAAGCTTCAAGCTGGGGACAACCTAGGAGAAAGTCTCGAACTAGTGTGTGCCCAACATGGAAATAAAACACATGTTAAGGAGCGACAAGACTTTGGCCGACTAATGTTAGGTGGATGTGGGCAGATGTGTGACACGACTTTAAATTGTGGCCATCGCTGTCCTCTACGTTGCCATGGACGAGATCATGATTTCTATGGATGTTTGAAGAGTTGCGAAAAGTATTGTCCCTTAGGGCACCCCTGTCCTGCCAAGTGCTTTGAGAGTTGTCCACCTTGCAAAAATCCAGTTTTAAAAGTTCTCCCTTGTGGACATGAGCTTACTATTCCGTGTCAACAGGATCCTGATTCTTTTCCCTGCACGCAAATTGTAAGCAAGGAACTGAAATGTGGAATGAATCATGTGAAGGAATTGAAATGCCATGTCGATGTCAGAAACGAGATTTGTCAAGTTCTCGTCGAGAAAATGTTGGAACCGTGTGGACATATTCGTCCACTAAAGTGTCATATGTCTCCAATCTGGACAAAATGTGACTTGGAGGTGGACCTGGTCTTCAAGCCTTGTGGTCACACAAACCGTGTCATATGCTGGGAACAAAGGCTAATGGGGTGGTCAGAAAAGTGCGGCCAAAAATGTGGAATTTCTTTTGATTGTGGTCATGAATGCGACTGGCTTTGTAGCGAGGACGAAAAACTAGATCACAAGGCACATGTTTGTCGGCAGCCGTGCAAAAAGTCATGTGTGTTGGGCCATCCCTGCGAAACACAGCACCCGTGCTTCAGGCAATGTCCCCCGTGTCAAGTAGCAACTACTAAAATGCTGGAGTGTGGACATGAAGTCAAACTACGTTGTCACAAGGATCCTTCCGAATACAAATGTAAGGAAAAGGTTTCAAAGTTACTTGTTTGCGGTCATGAGCAACTTCTGGGATGTTGGATGAAGGTGGAAGCTGTCAAATGCAAAGAAAAATGCTCAAATGTTTCCAACTGAAGAAAAAAAGTCGAGTTCCCTTAACTGAATGAAATAACTCGGGAGTACGTAATTTATGTATTAATGTTTATTTACATGCACATTATTTTTTATTCTATTGTTATTGAGTTGTTAGTTAGTTAATAATTAAGTAAAATAATAATCTTAACTATACAAACATTAGTTGTTCCACTACTTCTCCTGTACCACTTTCTATCATCTTAACGAATCCATCCGTCTTCACTTGAATGTTGCCGCATGTGCCTTAAAATAATAATTAACTTAATTAATTTTTGTGTCTAAAAATGATAAGTGTATTCTATATAATAATTGGACCACTTACCAACAATTTGATAAACTTTCGCTTTTTCTGAAGGGTTCATTGTAATTTCATGACTGCCAATGCTGTCCTTTATCCATATCACTGCCTTTGACTCATCCCAAGGATAAAGACAGTTCAAACATGAGCTATTGGAGTAGAAAATTAACATTTTCTGTTTAAAATTGGGTATATGCTTCACAACATCGTCGTAGCCGACACTGCTATGAAAACAGGTTTGTTTTTCGTAGTCAATGGTGTTCCGAAGGCTCATTCCAATGCCGGCACTGAGCTCACATTTTTCAGCAATGGTGTTATGGTTCTCACAGTCTTTGACGTAAATTCTGAAATTAGATAATAATAATAATTAAAAACAAATGTTGGAAATGAAACCATTTTCCATACTAAAATAATTTTGAACTGACCTCGTTTCCGCAGGTTCACAGTTGGGGATTGGAGAGTCTATAGAAAGATTGGTATATTATGAGAATAAGGCCCGTTGAGATATGGGTACATGTGATACACCAATCGATTGGAAATTCAATGAGGATCAATTATCTATCATTTATTTTTTGCGGAAACGTTCCCAATCCGAGAAAATTTAAGTTAAACCTGGCCGAAACCGATCATTTTTACTATGTATGTGGTATGTGTTACTATGTAATTCGGTTGCTTTTTTTATTTCATACTGTTTTTCATAGGTTAGGTTATAGTAGGTTAACTCGCTTGAAAGTGTGTACAGGGTACTTGAAGGAATAGGTTAAAACGCTTGAAAGTGTGTACAGGGTATTTGAAGGAATAGGTTAGCAGGTACGTAGTAGTAGAGTATAACGGTATAATTACCAACGTAATATTGACTATCATACACGTTGTGGGGTATGGGTAACTATAGGATTGGTACCAAGTTGGATCGAAAATATCTCGAGATCAGAGCGTTTCCGCAACTAGTCGCCATTACAAAAAATGATCACGATCAAATTTCCAATCGATTGATGTATCACTTGTCTCAGTTTCTCAACGGGCCTTTTGAACATAATGTTCCGAAAGATTTTAAATTAAATTTAGAAACATAAATGGAAATATTTCAGCGAGAATACACCAGAAAATCAGGGTAAATACTTACCAACAGGACAGCATCTGACTTTAAAGTCTACTCCAGCCTGTGCAAAGCTACAAGCCGCCATGTGACGCCCACAATAATGTCCCTCGTCCAAGTCCTCCTGGCTTGGTTCGTTGGTATTGGACAAAGCTCTTCCATAAGAGCATATTAGGTTGTAGCCACCTTGAGAATCCTTCAGTTGGACTCCCACCACTCCTCCTCCATGCTCACAGATATCTTGTGTTGCAGACTTATCACCGGTGCCTATATTCTCCAATTTTCCCGTAAGTGGATCCATACAAATGAAGCCCTTGCCCTGGTCCCGAATTCCCACGATAAAGTAACCATTCTGACAGTTATGCCATTCAAACGTTGCTGCTGAAAAGATGGTGAATGAAGTATTGCCACCGGTTCCAATGACTTTATCATAAGGACCAACTACAGGTTCTAATTCAGTAATATAGGTAGCGGTAGGATGTCGATGGAACGGGCATGATATTGAGTCTCGTCCTCCACGACCAAAGCTCCTTCCAGAAATCGTTACTTGATCATCACCCACGTCCCAAACTTCGGTTGTTTTGTTGCCAAATTTATTCCTAGAGATGATGTACCTATTCGACCTAATCTGCGCGAAGCTGCACTCCCCAATAATCTGATAAAGATCAACCTTGGCGTTCCCTCGGATGCTAATTATACGTGGCTCCTCCTTCAGTTTCGACCATACTTCGGTTGGTGCTGTCTCCCATGAATATAAGCAATCGGGACCTTTACAAGGTATGAGTTTTTTGCCAGATGTCTCCACCTCTTCACCAATATCAACCCCAAGACTGCCAAAAAGTTTCAAAACTCGGTCGTCTCCACTTGTTGTTATTTGGTAGCCGACGCTGCTGATAAACTCACAGGTGCCTGCGTTCTCGTTGTGTAAGTTATCACAGGAACCCACCAGTACCTTTCTCTCAGTAGCATTACATGCTTCCATTAAAGGAGGTGGTCTACAACAACGCATCTAAAACGGTGACAACACCAAACCAATTTAAACTTTTAAAACTTTACTTTTACAAGTTTTGTCTTAAAATTAATTAAGCGGGTGTGCAAACTCTTCCCCACCTCAATATTGTTTATAGCTGTGTTGTCAAACTGGCCCAGGTCCACAACTCCCATATCTTCATAGGGCTCACTTTGGATACGAACGGCGCAGACAACCGTTTGAGGTGGACAACTCTGCCTCTTACTCCATTCCCCTCTTCCAGGTCCAGGAAACTGGCGACTTTCAGAAGAATTAAATGGGAGGAATATAGGTGCACTGCATGAGCAAAACAGCTTGAGATTGTCAGTCCTGAAAAATTGAAAAAAAAACAGCACGATAAGCTTCCATTTCGACGTTAGATCTTACATACATTTTAATTCGCCATTTTATTTACGCAATATCATCTCCCTCAGGGCCTTTATCCGGCATCACATTCAATTGAAACCCTGTAGCGTATCCAGAGTCACACTTGGTGAACTCATAAAGCGACCAGTTTCTTGGCTGCAGGTTTTGCGTAACAAACCCAAACTTCCTGGCAACTTGTCCATTTGGTGTCGTACAAAGAAACCCAACAGAAGACAAGCCCAGTTGATCCTCTCCACCTTCCAGAATCACACGACGGAAAGCATGAAGCCCTGAGATGAAACTGCCCTTGGGACACTGGATCCATTCTTGCCATTCACCATTGTCCGTTATTCTGGGACTTGAGATGAGATCATAAAATCCCTTTTTCTTGCCCTCCTCTTTGATAGGAGTCACAAGCTTCCCTTCGCATTCAACTTTGCCATCAAATTTTTTGGCCGTAACTTCATCAAAAACTTTTAGTTTCAGTTGGGGTGTTGTATTGTTGGCAAGCGGCATCTCAAAAAGAATCCACTTGTTACTTACATCCCAATCATCCAAACCACGTCCGGTTGCTCCATCCCTTGCTTCTTTGTTAATTATATGTTGCACATCTTGTAAAAAAATTTTTTTTAATAGTTAAAAATCATAATCAAGGAAAAACATTGATTAGTTGATTTAATTTAATATATGTAATTTATTTAAATTTTTTAATTGATTGATTAATAACCTACATTGATTGGTCTTTACGTTGAATAAACCGGCATCCCCCACCACTTGATAAGTTTTTACTCGTTGACCACCTAAAACTTTGTGCTTGGATGTAACATGCGTTGGCATGTTAAAACATCCGGGTTTCATAGCTTGCCAGTTGATATCACATCGTTTGGCGGTACATGGGACGGCGCCTTCGGTGGTAACGTGCTTTTCGAATTTGTGTTTGATAATCGACATATCGTAGCCAACGCTCGTGTAAAAACAATTGAGATTGCTCTTACTCATTTCTGTACCGACTTCGAGGGTCACGTTGTAGTATTCTCTGAAGGTTGCTTCATGTTCCAGGCGATCCACGTCCATAATGAGAACACGTTTTTCAGATGGCTGGAAAGTTTCTAATGTTTGTGGGAATGGGACGTCACAGCACTATGGATCAAAGTTAAAATAAAATATTTTTAATATAATTTAATTAAAACCTCCCTAGTTTATAATGATTCTCTGCATGCATGCAAATCAATTAAAATTTTAACCTTTAAGTTTATGTTGTTAACTCCAGTGTTATCAAACTCTTTGAGGTCGTTTGCTTCACGAACTATATCTTGAATTTGTACTTGAGCCCCGCATACTGCTTGACCCTGTTGGAATAAAATTTAATTTAATTAAATATTGACAAATCTCAATTTAATTAGTGGCATGATTATACTAACCCTTTTGCAAATTTGCTTATCCCCCCAACTGGGTCGGACGTTATTAGCCCCAGCAAAATAGTTGTCGTCATATGGCTTTGATTGTTCCTTGCCAGAACTACAAAACATTTTCATGTTTTGAACTCCCGTAAAATCGGTTCCGTCCCCGCTTTCTCCCTTTTTCGGAAGTCCCGATAACGTCTGGAAACCAATCATAACATAACCTGGTCTACAGAAATACCACCGTTTCCACAAATACCTTGGACACTGGAGGTCATCCGTGCTGAACAAAAGTTGGGATGAATTAATAGCCGCTGAAGCTAGTGCCAACCCTCTATCTTTCCTCCCCACATTTTCATCAGCAGGGTTCTGACAAATGAAGCCTAAAGCAGTTAATCCCACCTTATCTGTTCCCCCATCACCTGTCTCCAAAATTTCCCTGTATGCAGTGATTCCTACAATGTACTGAGATGGTGGACAATGTTGCCACTCCCTCCATTCCCCGTTATCCAGCAGTTTTGGGGCTGACGGAAGAATGATGCCCTTGTCTGTCATCTCGTGACTCTCCGAAGGAGGCAGGTTATGGTAGTGACACTGACTTTCAACCGCGTTCCCTTCCCCAACTGGTTCTCTCTTTCCTCCTCTAGTACCTTTGCAACCATGGAGCGACCAGCCATGGCCAGTGGTCGCTCTTCTTCTCCTGCTACTGCTGCTTCAACAATAA